>LNAC01000064.1:3378075-3424595 GCA_002007465.1 Ailurus styani | reverse complement strand
AAAAAAAAAAAAAAGCTCTCTACGTGATTCTAATGTGTGCCTAGGGCTTCTAAGAAACCACTGACAAAAAAAAAAAGAAGTAACATTTTATTAAAATTATACTAATTATTAATCAATTATATCATAATTGAAAAAAAAAAAAAGAAACCACTGACAGAGAAAAACTGAAAAGTCTCTTCAGCTCCAAAACACTGCTTGTTGAAGTCAAACTTCAAGAACTATTCTACACCCTTCTACCTTTTAAAATAAGATACCCTGAACACAAAGTAATCTCTTTGGAAGATGTTTTTGTGTGACTATGGCTGGTAACACTTAACATTCTGTGACACTTTTAAAGGCTATTAAGAGGAGCGCCTGGGTGGCTCAGTCGGTTAAGCATCCGCCTTCAGCTCAGGTCATGATCCCAGGGTCCTGGGTCCGGGATCCCTGCTGAGGTTTCCTCCCTCTCCCTCTGCTTTCCGCTCCCCCTGCTTGTGCTCACTCTCTCTGTGTCAGATAAATAAATAAAAATCTTTAAAAAATAAAGAATATTAAGATTAAAAAGGCTTTTTGCTTCTGAAATGCAGGTTTTGGCTACAAAGTATGTAGGATTATTTACTTCTTCTGTATAAAGCTGAACTTCTCTTTTTTGACTTTTGCCATGTCTTTTTGTACTATTTTATTCTCCCTGCATTATAAAAAGTACTCACTACTTCTAATTCTGCTGTTGGTACTTCTCACTCATTCATTCATATTTATTAAGCAACTATCATGTGCCAGGCACTTCAGATAAGCGCTTATATTCCAGTAGGAGGCTATAAGACAGTAAGCATGAATCATGTGGTCATAAGTACTATCATCAAGCAAAGTCAAGCAGAACTGTGGGCTTACATGGCAATGGAGGGCATCTGTGTCATCTGCACTCCTACAGAAGAGTCAAGGACAGCCTCTCTGAATACGTGATGCTCGAACAGACACCAAAAGCAAGTGGGGGAACAAGCCACATGGATATCTGGAAGAACAGTGCTCTGAGTGAAGGAAACAGCAAGTGCACCACTGCCAGATTTTTGCCTGGTATGTTCCAAGAACAGCAGAGAGGCCAGTGCAGTTGAAGTAGACGAGGTTCGAGAAGACAGGAAATGAGGCCAGGAGGTCAGCAGAGGTGTGTGTATAGCTGTGTAAAGACCTTGGATTTTATTCTGAGTGAGAGAGGAGATCCCTAGGGAATTCTGAGCAGGTGAGTGACCTGATCATATATTTTTAAAGGCTCACTCTGGCTGCTTGGTGGAGAACAGACCATGGGTTTTCTTAATCCATAATTATGGCAGTATGCACATTAACAACAAAAAAACCCCAAAAAATCTTATGATAAAATGTAAGTGCTAGTGCACCAAATCCAAGCATGGATATTTTATCATAAACTTAATAAAGAGATCAAAGTATCAATGTCTACCCGACCTGCGTATCAGTTATCTGTGGAATGCAAGATTTAGGTCTTAATGGCAAGAGGGTTGCCATTTGTGGAAAAGGGTCAACATCCTTCCTTGGTTTCTCTTGACGGAGATGCCAGAATTTCAGTTCAGCACTAGCATGTTTCGCTGAGGATGAATGAGTAACGCAAAATCTTGGTGCCCTAGTCAAAGGAAAAACAAATTTAAGATTAAGCTAGGCAATAAGCCTCAAAAATCAAAAGCCTACAAAATCTAGAATGCCAATGCTCACAATTATTAGTCTTTCCAAATCCTTTTTCCAGAAATTCCCATTTTTTTCTGCTGCCTCACCTTAAAAAAATGTTTTCTATGATGTATCAACTGCCTGGAATCACAGTCACTTGTATAGAGACAATATACATTGGGGAAAAAATAATAAAACCACATTCAAATTACTATCTGCTTGATAAGAAAAAGAAATCTATAGATCTATTGATGAAAGAATTTTTTAAAGTAACTTTCAGTTTCTAGTAAAATGAACATAAAATGCACCTGCGGTCATTTTAAAGCAGTAAAAAGAATGGGCACATGCACCCCAATGTTCATAGCAGCAATGTCCACAAGAGCCAAACTATGGAAAGAGCCAAGATGCCCTTCAACAGACTAATGGATAAAGAAAATGTGGCATATATACACAATGGAATATTATTCAACCATCAGAAAGGATAAATACCCACCATTTGCATCAACATGGATGGAACTGGAGGGGATTATGCTAATTGAAATAAGTCAAACAGAGAAAAACAATTATCATATGGCTTCATTCATATGTGGACATAAGGAATAGCACAGGGGACCACAGGGGAAGGGAGGGAAAACTGAATGGGAAGAAATCAGAGAGGGAGACAAACCATGAGAGTCTCTGGACACAGGGAAACAAACTGAGGGTTACAGAAGGGAGCGGGGTGGAAGGATGATGTGTACGAAGGAGGAAATGTGTTGGGATGCACACTGGGTGTTATACACAACTAATGAATCACTGAACACTACAACAAAAACTTACAATGTACTAAATGCTGGCCAACTGAACATAATTTAAAAAATGGTAGATGAAATTCACATTTTAAAATATATAAACATTTTTATAATTTGATACAACTAAAGAGGATTTTGATTCATATGCTCTATTTTCAAGCCTTAAATTTAAAGGTAAGAATTAGTTTTACAACAATTTATATAAAGGACAGACCAACATTACTTCCAGAAACCCAAGAAAAAGAACGTTTGGCACAATGTCAAGGCCATGCTTAATTGGATGGCTCTCCTGGTATTTAGTCTGTGAGCTAACTCTTTATTGGCTACAGGGCTAACCCCAGCTGTCAGGCCTGATGCTAACTGCAGCTTGGACCAGGATTTCCCCCCCTCCCCCACCCGGTGCCACAGCCCAAAGACGAATTTTCACTCCATATTTCAGGTCCTGGTAAAAAACAAAAACAAAAAACAAACTCCCTTTAAAATAGGAAGAAAGCAGATGTTGCCCTGATGTGAACACAGGTTGGAAGTGGAAGAAAATCCAAAGTTCTAATTATTTTAGATTCAGAGAGAACAATGTATAGGTCTGGGTGGTCATCCTAACTATATTTCAGAACCTTTACTTGCAGACTTGGAAATATCCAAAATGACCTCTTGTTCCTATGTCAACCAGTAAGTGGGAATATCAACAAGATCCTTATCCAATAGCACACATGGGCTGACCAGAAAATTGAAGTGTCTCAATTTTCTGATTTCCATCATTATACTATACTCATAAACCCTCATAAGTCTCTGCCACCCCTACCATTATAAGCTTGCATTATTATTTCATTCATACCATTAATTTCTTATTGGCCACTATGTAAATTCATCAAATATTGTGGTACCAATTTCCTGGTCAATCATAAACTGGTGGTGTATTATTTTTCATGCTTCCATCATATGAGCTCTCATGTACACTGCATGTATCTTAATTCTCAAACTCTAGAGGGTGGCAGAAGATGTCTGTCACATAATAGCATCAAAGGAACTGTATTCAATATGGTGTGTGTATGTGTGTATGTACATACATGTGTGTGTATATATCCCAACAGAAAAATGGGCAAATGTGATAAATAAGCAATTTATGAGAACCGAAATCCAAATGACCAGATGACCAATCATGGAAAAGATTATCAGCCTCACTAGTACTCAGGGAAATGCCAGTTATAACCACAGGACACCAATGACACACCAAACACATAGCAAAAATTTTAAAGTCTGACAATATTAAATGTTACCATGGATTTACAGCAATGGGCACTCTCTTATTCTGTTGATGAGAACATAAATGAGTAAAACTGTTATAGAAAAATGGGTATGTGTACAAGAATATACTTTATAGCACTGCTTTTATTTTTTTTAAGATTTTATTTATTTCTTTGACAGAAAGAGAGACAGAGATCACAAGTAGGCAGAGAGGCAGGCAGAGAGAGGAGGAAGCAGGCTCCCTGCCAAGCAGAGAGCCGGAAGCGGGGCTCGATCCCAGGACCCTGAGATGATGACCTGAGCCAAAGGCAGAGGCTTAACCCACTGAGCTACCCAGGTGCCCCTACAGCACTGCTTTTAATTGTGAAAAGTAGGAAACAACCTAAATGTTTTTTTTTTAAATAGCAATTATGGTATATTCATGCAGTGGAATATCAATATTCATCAATGAAAATGAATAAGACTCCTAAACACAATTATAGATAATTCTCACATGTAATGTTGATAGAAGACACAAAAGAATGTATACATGTTTCCATTTATAGAAAGTAATAGAATAGGCAGCGAAAAGTATAAGCTTAGGGATTTATTTGTATATTTGGTTGGTAAAATTATAAAGAAAAGTAAGAGGGGATGCCTGGATGGCTCAGTCAGTTGAGTGTCTGCCTTCAGCCCAGGTCATGATCCCAGAGTCCCAGGATCCATAGTTCTGCATCAGGCTCCCAGCTCAGCTGAGAGCCTGCTTCTCCCTCTGCCTGCTGCTCCCCCTGCTTGTGCTTTCTCTCACTCTCACTCTCTCTGTCAAATAAATAAATAAAAATCTAAAAAAAAAAAATTTCTTACAAAAAAAAGAAAGAAAAGTAAATGGATGATAATCTGAAAAGTCAGGATAGTAGTTACTTCCAAGGGAGATTAAGGATGTTGTGATCGATAAGCGACCGTCAAGGGTCTTGGCAATGTTTTATTTCCCAGCCCACCTAGTGGTTACATAAGTATTTGCTTCATAATATTCATTAAACGGTTGC
The DNA here is from genome assembly GCA_002007465.1 of Ailurus styani. Classification (NCBI taxonomy): domain Eukaryota; kingdom Metazoa; phylum Chordata; class Mammalia; order Carnivora; family Ailuridae; genus Ailurus; species Ailurus styani. The sequence goes on along the minus strand of LNAC01000064.1, from coordinate 3,419,881 downwards.
TTGTTTCTTAAATTCCACATATGAATGAAACATACGGTATTTATCTTTCTCTGACTGACTGTAAGGAAGGCAAAAGATAGAATAATCTTGTCATTTTAAATCTCCGTAAATTATAAATCGGTAAGACAAAAGTATAACTTGTAACTCACCTAGGAAAATTTAAAGCAAGTAAGTTTGATTCACATTATTTTTCTTACCAATATAGAAGTAAGGGATTTACAACCTCAGTCTGAATATTTCTTAAGTGTTCTTCATTCCACTGAGATGCGTCCAGCAGTTTAAGTTTTGATAATATTTCTACAGAAAGGTAGCAATCTCCACTGCTTACTAGATAGCATTTTTTCATCTTCTCAAGATGTCTAAAACAAAACAAATCCACACACATTGCTATGACAAGCCAAAATTTTTCACTTCTAAAATGTTTCAGACAAGTAATGAGCTATCTCAAAACCAACACTGAGTTTCGGGAGTACCAATGTGGAGATACAACTATTTCTTACAATTATGGGAATAGAAAGGGTATTTTTGGTAGGTTGAACAATGGTTTTCCAAAGATGTCCATGCTGTAACCCCCAGAGCCTCTGAATGTTACCTTACATGGTCAAAGGCATTCTGCAGATGTGATTAGAATTTTTTTTAAGGATTTTATTTATCCATTTGTGGGGGGGAGTGGGAGAGCAAGCACGAACAGGGGGGAGAGGCAGAGGAGAAGCAGACTCCCCGGTGAGCTGGAAGCCCAATGTAGGGTTCAACATGGGGTTCAACCCCAGGACCTAGAGATAACGACCTGAGCCGACGGCAGGCACTTAACCATCTGAGCCACCCAGGCATCCCAACGTTATTAGGATTTTGAGAAGACTATCCTAGATTATCTAGATGGCCCTAATGTAATCACAAGAGTCCTTCTAAGAGGGATGCTGGAGGGTGAGTCATTGAGAAAAGACATGAGGCTAGAAGCAGAGGTCAGAGAGAAGATGCTACATTGTTGGCTTGAAGGTGGAGGAAAGGCCATGAACCAAGGAAAGGTGGTGACCTCTGGAAGCTAGAAAATGCAAGGAAATGGATTCTCCCCTTGAGCCTCCAGAAAGAATGTAGCCCTGCCCACTCATGTTAGACTAATTCCAAACTGTAACAGAATAAATTTACGTTGCTTTAAAAGCCATTAAATGTGTGGCAATCTGCTACAGCAACAATAGGAACTAATACAGTATTAATTCTGAAGAATTTATATAGGTTGCTTGCCTATAACTTCCCAAATATATCTTGAAAAGTGGTAGTGGCTTTCTACTCCATGATCTGTCAAGTCAACCATGGCATAATCAACCATTTGGTAACCCCTGGTCCCATAAGTACAACAATGAGTTCTATGATCCGAATGCCATAGAAATAAGGAGAATAACCCAGTTACTAGTATATACCCAGTCAAACCCTTCCTGGGAGTTGCAATTTACTGTCATTGATCTGCTTCGGAGCAGAAAGGAGAACACAGACAGGATAAAAACTTTCGTAAATCAGGGTCCTCCTAAGGTTGTTAAGACTTACTGTAATCTAAAACACATGGGATAGCCAAACAAAGACCTGGACCCGTCAGACAACCAGGAGGCTCTCGAGAGGATATCTGGTATACCTAAGAGATATCTGATTCAGATACGCATGTCTAAGTGGCGTCCAACCAAAGATCATGGGATTTGTTAACTGAGCAGGCTGCTAGGAATAGCAGTCTCTTACCATGGCATAAAGTACCTTTTATATAAGGTATCAGAAGCCAGTGTGGTTATATAACAGAAAAATTACTTTTCCTACAAAAATATATCACTACAATGTTATAAAAATAAAACAGAATGATTGATTTGAAAGCAGGTTTAGAATCCATGGGAAGAAATATTATGTGAACCCAAACAATTGCCACTATTTGTATCTGAAAATTATGAAATCATAGAACTAATAAAATCACTATTATTATAAAATAAATGTTATTATTCATTCCTCTAAAAGTATAAATTACATCTTTATTTTTATTTCAGGCTATCTGCCTGTGCTTAAGGAACCCAAACTAATATTCCAAAATTAAAAAAAAACAAAACCTATTGAAAGTAAAAACTAGACATACCTTTGATGCCTTCCGGGGTCCTTAAGAACTTTCAATCTCTCAATATCCATCCATAATGACCAATATCTCTCTCCTAATGTATCTTTTATAAATTTCTTAAATCTTTCAAACTCCTTTCTATTGCCAATATCATAAGTTTTGTGAGACATGCACCAATCAGCCCTGATTTCTGGTCCAATGCTCTCACTCTTTGAACTTGCTTGTTCTAACATCTCTTCTGACTTTTCATTTGTCATTTGAAATGTTTCACTTAACAAAACATTTCTGCCAGGGAGAGGCTCAAAACCCTCCTCGAGCACCACTTCTGTTACCTTGCTGAAGTTTATATAGTCTGGGCTTTCTATCAGTGGCTCTTCAAAAATTTGATGAATTGCTACTCTTAAAATAAAGGTTATATAAGATCTTAAAAATTCCTCCCATGTTGAGAAACGCAGTGTAAGGCTTTCATCAGCATCCCCTTGCCTCTCAAGGTATATTCTCAGAAGGGCTTGAGAAGGAGTGTCTTGTAGAGAGATGGATCCCATGTCGTCATCTTTTTCGAAACGAGAAGTTAATCTAACGGTTTCAGATGAGTCCCTTTTTGTCCTTGGGTGAATTCCATCATCCAAGATAAAGCTGTCTGCATGAAATCATAAAGGGCTATTAGATCATATATGAATACAAAGTTGCTTTTATTATTAACTAGATGTAGCAGAGCCAGAATGGAAACTGGCTTTGGCACAGGTCATGACTCTGTGTACATAAGGGAGAGTTCTGGAGCCACGTTCAACACCAGTAGAGAAAAAAACTGTCAACGGGTTTGGCCATGTCCTCCTTGGACATGGAAGTGGATAATGGTGGCAGATGAATGAAATACTTGACATCCCTAATACAGAAGATCTTCGAAAAGACGTTACGCACTTTTAAAATGTCCTATTCAAGGCTGACATAGAATGTCAATATGTCAAGGCCAAATCTATTAAACAATTAGAATATGTACATTAAACAATTGCATGTATTCTAATACGTCATGCTAGAAGATAAAATAAAATTAAAACTAGATCGGAACTAGAGTCGGATATATCAGTAATTTTTAAAAATTCACTATTTTGGGCACCTGGGTGGCTCAGTGGGTTAAAGCCTCTGCCTTCGGCTCAGGTCATGATCTCAGGGTCCTGGGATCGAGGCCCGCATCAGGCTCTCTGCTCTGCAGAGAGCCTGCTTCCTCCTCTCTCTCTGCCTGCCTCTCTGCCTACTTGTGATCTCTCTCTCTCTCTCTGTCAAATAAATAAGTAAAATCTTTAAAAATAAATAAATAAATAATAAAAAAATAAAATAAAAATTCACTATTTTACCAGAAAGATGCAATTACTATCGTACTTACAACTTACCATCAAAATTACAAAATGGCATAAGGTATGCAGGAAGGCTTACAAATACAAATGGATTGTTTTATACTTTTTCTAAAGACATATAGTCTTTAGCTCCTATTTTCTCCTTCTTTAGAAATCGTGAAATATCAGATGTCAGTGCTTTATTTCATGTGGCAAATCCACTGCTTGAAATGCCAGAGAGCAGGAAAACTGTTGTCATCTGTGTTCCACTTCAATGGCCATCTTCTCAGTAACAGGTTTCAAATCCCAATGAGCTAGAAATGTTTTATCACAATTTCTATCAAAAATAAAGATACTAAGTTCCCCCAATATTAAGGGACTAGATAGACTTTTATAAACCTATGAAAGGGGCGCCTGGATGGCTCAGTAGGTTAAAGCCTCTGCCTTCAGCTCAGGTCATGATCCCAGGGTCCTGGGATCAAGCCCCGCATCAGGCTCTCTGCTCAGCAGGGAGCCTGCTTCCTCCTCTCTCTGCCTGCCTCTCTGCCTACTTGTGATCGCTCTCTCTGTGTCAAATAAATAAATAAAATCTTAAAAAACAAAACAAAACAAAACCTATGAAAGGATGCTGGGTATACACTCGACCCCGCAGAAGTGGAAGGAGAGCAAGGCTAGCGTTTCTGTTCACCACGCTCCTGCTACCTTTTCTCTTCCTGTTCATCATCTTCACTATCTTTGCTTTCCAATTTTCTACTTTACTCTTTGGAGGAAACAGCAAGAAACCTATAAATTCGGATATTTGCAACTAAGGAGTTTATTTTCCTCTTTACCCAGATTTTGGTTCCATTCTAGAGAACCCAGATATCGGTTCCATTCTAGAGAACCCAGATTTATTGTCCTCAGAGGTTGCTTACACTTTTCAAAACAATTAGGTAAAAACTTAGTGAATTGCTAAGTTCCTCTCCTGAATGACATCGCTGGATTTTTTCACTCTAGCAATATCATGGTAATGACACCCATTTCTGCAAGTTTCCCACTGTATCTGTGAAAAGTTGGTATCATCCACAAAAGTTCCCCATGGTAGAAATGTATCTGTTTTTCAAGGAGAAAAACAAGCCTGAACTTAGAAGGAAAACTCAGGTTGCATGAACGACTACATACTTCCAAGAGGAGAGAAAGGTTCCACCCACTTAATTTCAAATACTTAATAATAAGAATCTGTAGCCTGTCACAGGAAGTGAAGACAAGACAAACATTTACTGACTGCCTATGAGGGACAGGGCATTAGGCCAGGCCATTTCTAGACGTTTAGTGTGTATTTTTTTTTTTTTTTAGTGTGTGTTATTATTCTCATCTTATAGGTGAGAAAAGCAAGGCTCTCAAGAAGTGGAATAAATTTAAAAAATTCACACAGCTAATAAGCATTAACACATCTAACCCCATTTTCTTTTTCCTATGTCAAATTGCCTCTCAAAAAATAGTAGAGGGGCACCTAGGTGGCTCAGTCATCAAGTGTTGGACTCTTGATTTCGGCTCAGGTCATGACCTGAGGGTTGTGAGACCGAGCCCTGTGTTGGGCTCTGCGCTCAGCAGGGAGTCAGCTTGAGATTCTCTCTCTCCCTCGGCCCCTCCCCCTGCTCAGTTTCTTTCTCTCTCTCTAAAATAAATAAATAAATCTTTAAAAATAAAAACAGTTGAAAGTGAAGGATAGGGGGAAGGAATCAGCTTATTTTTCTCCCCTCCCCACCACGTGTTGTACTGGAAGAGTAGAATAATAACCAAAGATTTAAGAAGGAGTTCTGAAATCATTCTTGTCCTTTCTGCTTACCAGAAACAGATGAAATGACCGGTGTTTCCAGTTTGCTGTGGACTACGCAAGATGGTAATGAAAACGTGGATGCTGTTTGCAGACTCTGTTTCGCTAATGCAAACCAATCTTTTGTTTGAGTGTAGGAGGCCTAGGAAGAAAGGAGCACCTCTGTTTAACGTTAAGATTAGCAGTGTTCTCCCAATCGCAGTCCTTGACACATCATTAGAACATTAAATTTGCATAGTACAACATGAAAGGGAAAATTATGCCATGAAAGGAAGGAATGCCGTACACAGAAAAATCCATTATCTGAGAGTAATGGGAAGGCAATTTCAACTCAGATTATCTGGATATTAGATGACCAAAGGTAAAAATGGGCCCAGTATCCATCAAAGCCTTCTCCACTCTTCCACCAGAGGCCTGCAACCCTTCTTCCTGGCTTCATTATAGATTCATACCATCCTGTGCTACCTAGGCAGTCACGTGACTCCTCAGTTCTTGGCTGCATCGTTTGCCAGCTACTCCCACATTTACAACTTCCCAATTATTTCCTGCCCCTAATTCTGTCTGATCTGGCTCTGTGTTTTTTTATCATGCCTCCCTAATATCGAACTTACTCTCAGGAGCACTGAAAACCTCCCCAGGCTCAATGGCCCCTTTGCCTTAGATTCAGTTTCCACAGCTTTGCTTGGATTGTACGCTTCCTGGAAACTGATTCCTGACTCCACCTGCCCATGGATGTAGCCTTCAATTTTTCCTTTGCTTTGTGCACCCTTGAGCCAGCTGACCCAGTTCCCAAGTTGACCCTCAGCTTCCAGAACCCGTCCTGAGAGGCCCTTTTCTCAGCAGTCCTGGGAAAATTCCTCTGCCTGCCTCTCTCTGTAATGTCCTCACAATCTTTCTAAAATAATCCAGATTGTTCAATAGAAGCAAAGGAGGGAATGTCCAGCATAAATCTTCTTTCTCCTTTCTCCAGCTGAGTCCCCAGGTTGGCTCTCAGCCTCAGGAATACTCACAAAAGAGGCAGGCCTCAAATGGAATAAGTACTGATCTCTGACTGTGATACAGAATTAGCAGGGCAAGTCGGGCCACACAATGAGACCAAAAAGCAAGGGAGAGAAATGGAAAGTGCCATCTATGTAGTCACTGCCGCTCTTAGAAGTAAGGTGCCCTACATAGATAAAAGCTTTGAAAGATTCTAATTTCCTTTTGTTCTCTCTTTTCCTTCCTATAAAACCAAGTCATTTGGGTGTCTGGGTGACTCAGCTGGTTAAGCAACTGTCTTCGGCTCAGGTCATGATCCTGGAGTCCCAGGATTGAGTCCTGCATCGGGGTCCCTGCTCAGCGGGGAATCTGCTTCTCCCTCTGACTCCCCTCCCCCACCCGGTACCCTCCCCCACCCCGTGCTCTCTCTCTCTCTCTCTCTTTCATTCCCTCTCTCTCAAATAAATAAAATCTTTAAAAAAAAAAACTAAATCATTTATTATTAATTATATGTTCATTCGACATATATTCGTTGAGTAACTACTTTATTCCAAGCAGCATTCTAAGCACCAAGAGAAGGCCAAAATAATGAAGAACCGTCAGGGAACTGAGAGAGACCAATATACAAAAGTCCTTGCTATTTCAACTTGGCAAAATAGATTGCTGAGTAAAACTTTGGTGAGAAGTAGTAAGTAGTTAGACAAAAAAGTAGGTAACTAGTATGCTTAATATGCTTAAGAGATAAGTCAATTGTTTGTGTTTAGATACTATAATGAAGACTAAAAGAAATATTACCAGCATAAAGATTAATCTTTGTCTATAGTCATGATTTAAATGATTTAAGGGCTCAAAGAATTTTGAGTCCTCAAAGTTCAAAAGCTATTAAGAAAATATCCGTGGGGTGACTGGGTGGCTCAGTTGGTTGAGCAACCAACTCTTGATTTCGGCTCAGGTCATGATCTCAGGGTTGTGAGATCAAGCCTAGTGTCAGGCTCCAAGCGCAGCATGGAGTCTGCCTGTCCCTCTCCCTCCTCCTCTGCCCCTACCCTTCATTCTCTCTCTAGAACAAATAAATAAAAAAAAAATCTTTTTAAAAAGTATATTAGAGGGCAATTGGATGGCTCAGTTGGTTGAGCAACTGCTCAGGTCATGATCCTAGAGTCCCTGGATCAGGCTCCTGCTCAGTGGGGAGTCTGCTTCTCCCTCTGACTCTACCCCCTGCCATACTCGCTCTCTCTCAAATAAATAAAATCTTAAAAAAAAGGATATTAGGTAAAGTGTTAATCAAGTGGAGAGAATTGAGTTTTTTCATTACAGAAAATAGCAAAGGTAAACTAGTTTAAATTTTCTCTCTTACATTCAATTTAATTTACATGTAAGGAATCAGATCTTATTTCCCTAGATTGATTCTTTCTGTTTTATGTTTATTGACCTGTACTATCAGTATATTTTTTATGACATTCCTGATATGTCTATAATACATAAGGAAAAAATACTTTAAAATAAGTACAAAGAGAGAAGTAAAATACGCTTTTAGTACATCCCCAGCATTAACTCAGTGGAAATAATGTAACTGGCAAAATTTCAAACACTTTTGCCAAATATTACTGATAGAAATGCCAAACTACAAAATTAAATAGGAACTACACATGAAAATAAATGGTCAGGTAAGATAGGTTAAGTCTATCTATTCCAACAGAGATGGTAAATAGTTTTCCTTTTGTATGACATCTTTGATCAATTGGAAGTGCTTGCATAGAGGGTTGTGTTGAAAAGAATTTGGAGCCAAGTCCTAGCTCAGCAGGAAAATTGCCATGATTGATTAGCTATGTCTGTCATGAATGGAAACTAGGAGAGCGGCAACACATGGGCCACATATTTGCAATTCCTAGATTTGTACAGAGCTGTGTATAGGAAATGTGTTCCCAGAAAGAAGACCTGATAATTAAAAGGCCAGAGATCAAACAATGGTTTTTACTACAACATGACTCTCCAAAAGGACATTTGATTCTAGGTTAGAGCTCTTTAAATGCACTCATACCAACCCAGTATTTCTTCATGGAGGACGAATTTACCTGATAACAGTTAAAGGGTCATGCATTTTACTACTGAGGAATAATCTTGACAATAGGGAGGAGAAGACCCAATTTATCATCATTTGGTACAAAAATTATAGACTCCATATAATGAAAACTTTGGAATGAACAATGAAACCATGAATATAATTCTAGGTACCCTTCCTTGCTTCCAGGTGACACTGAGCATGTTCTTCAATCTTGCATTTGTTCCTCTATACACATGAAGATAATAATACCAATTACATTCCAGGGGAAAGAGTACAAAGGAGTCAGCATAACTCCACAAAAAGTTTTGCTAAATCTGCCTTAGAAGTACTTGAAATCATTTCCCCTGTTTAAGTGGTACAAATGAAATTCCTATCCCTCAAATGAGAAGTCTCCTTCAAGTGCCAAATCATGAAGAAACACTCATACTTTTACCTCGCCAAGAGAAATGTAGAACTTTTTCATGATGATAACATTATCTTCTTCAACAACAGGTGGTGGTGGACTGGCTGGTTTTTTCAGGACCCAAGGGGAAAAGTCTCCATTGAGTGTGATGTTCATGCCTGATCCACTCCATCTTACTTGTGAGACCAATTTGGCTAATCTGCATTTTAGAAATCACATGAACTTGAAATAAGTTTCAAATATGGTAGAATTCAAGGGGAAAAAAAACCCTAAAATTTTATTTTATTTTATTCTCAAGTCAATCTCCTCACTTTGCACAATGATTCTCTTCGGATCTGCTAAAATTAATGGCTTATTCACAGAATTACTAATTAATAATGACTCTGTTTTCATTTATTTTACTTTGATTTTTAAAATGGTGGTTCTAAGTATAGGTCAAATTTTAGTAAAATTTCAAAATATTTAGGTATTTACACATTAAAAGGCAGGAAATATAAAAGAAAAACTTGATCCACTATGACATGTTTTTTCATGACATACTAATATTTGTTTTATAAGAGCATTCACATAAATACCATTATCACAAGTAGATAATTTTTAAAACGTGATGATCAAAGAAGCACAACTGAGGTACATTTATTAGGTACTATTCCTGTGAGTTCTCTTTTGAAAAGTTAAGTGATTTTTTACAAACGCTCTCTCACTCACATACTATAGCAGGGGGGGTACAAACTCCAGTGGGTTTAAAAGTATACGATTTTATTACAAAAGTACAGAAAAATGATTTTAGGTGGAAAAAAAAACCCCAGACAATTAAAAGTAGGTTTGTTGATGGGACTACAGTACCTGTATTCAAAGTAACAATCACTTTCCAGAAACGCTGGAAGTCTTTCTTTTTTGATCCACTCAATACCTTCTTCACGACTGAGACACTATTAGAGAACAAGTGAAAAAGAAAAAGAGTCAAAGAAAATCACCTTTCAGGACAATTAAGGCCTAGTCACTAGGGCAGTATTACCTGGAGCCCTGCCCCTACCCTCTGTTTGTGCAAGAGAGAGCAAGAACCTTGGAGTCACACATTTGAAGCCATTGCTTGCCTTCTGCTACTTGTTTAATCTCTCAACAACCCTGCATCAACTATTAGCCCCATTTTACAGATTAACAAACTGAATCCAGAGAAGTTAAGTAACTTATTGAAGAAGGAGGTATGAGAAGAAAATCACTCTCCGTATTTGCACAGTCGCAAAATGGGTTAAAAATAATCACAAACAGAAAAAGGCCTAACCAGAGCACTTGATAAGGCCTCTGTGGTCACGATAGGCCCCTGTCCCTCCAATTTTAGAAAATATGCTTAAATGTTTAACATCTCCATGCACTATTTGGGAATACCAAGGGTTAGCAAGAAAGATAAGGCCCTGGGGCACCTGGGTGGCTCAGTTAAGTGTCTGCCTTCACCTCAGGTCACAATCTCAGGGTCCTGGAATTGAGCCTGTCAGGCTCCCTGCTCAGTGGAGAGCCTGTTTTTCCCTCTCCCTCTGCCTGCTTCTCCCCATCTTCTCTGCCAAGTAAATAAATCCTAAAGGAAGGAAGGGTGGGAGGAAGGGAGGGAGGGAGGGAGAGAGGGGGAGAGAGGAAAGAAGGAAGGAAGGGAGAAACAAAGGCGGTGTCTTTAAGGAGTTTACAGATAATTCAATAAGCAATAGTAGTAGAGGGCAGTGCCCACCCCTGGGGTTCTGCAGGGAGGCACCTGGGTACTAAAACCAACAAAAGTTTTCCTAGAGAACAAAGGAGGGAAGCCAGCTGGAGAAGCAGGCAGGCATAGTTATGAATTATCTTTTCAATGACATTAAGGAGTTTAGATTTTATTTTGAGGTTGTGAGGACCATACAAAATCATGGAAGAGTTACTGAGTTGCTGTTCATTCTCAAACATTTACTCACTATTGATTTTCTTTTTATCTAGTATTCACTTTTTTTCCAGAATTCTAAAGAATGTCAGTACTTTGAACACTAAACAAATGCTCGTGCATAAGTAAAACCACCAGTAAAGTACACATCTCAGTGAGGCAAGGGTGTCAGCATTTACGTGACTTCCACTGATTACCTGCTAAGGCAGCGGTTGTGCTGTGATATTAACCTCAGTCAGCACAGCCCCCTGCTAACTCCAGTGAGGAAATGAAAGGCTCACAGAGTAGCTCTGCCAACATCTGATGAGCTGATGTTCTTGAGCATGCAGCTGTGCTCAACACTGCTTGCATGTGGCCTCAAGTCCTCAGGCTCCCCAAGGCTGGAAAACGGAGGCAACAATGGTTTCCTTCTGTTCAGCCCAAAACATCCCTTTGGCCCTGACCAAAGACTGTCTTCTGGGTAATGAAAAAACAGAAGAAACTTTGCAAGCAGCCGGCACCTGAACAGTAGCATCTTGCTGATGGTCTTATGCTTATGAGTGAGCTATGAAGGACACGTGGATCTTGTAGTCAGAAAAACTCCAAATAGGCCTCCACATACGCTACACACTGACAACCATACACGAGTCTTGGATTCTCCTTAGCAATGCATTCAATGTGTCCCAGAAAGACACCAGACCACATGTTAAGATCGGTACACCCCCTTGAGGCATACTACAAGGTTGTCAAGACTAGTCGATCATACAAAATCAATTTGCCTAATATTTACTTAATGAACTGTTCACCGATAACTCATCTCCTTTTGAATGTCTTTGCATCTACCTGACCCAAAAATGAAATGGAATGAAAAGTTTAAAAGGAATAAAATCATAACTGATGAAAAGTCTTTAGTCAGACTGCCAAAATGTCCCTTCAACATGTTTACAAATAACTAAAATATAAAGACCAAAAAAATACAGAACAATCTTGTCAAACATAAAATGACAACTTAATAAATACCTATGAAAAGCACAGAAACAATTTACCTGAGGTAAAATTATTTACTCCTTAAAACAAAACAAAAAAACCACATACAGCAAAAATCCATTCTTTTTAGTAACCAGTTCTACAAGTTTTAACAAATACTTACAGTTGTATAACATGACTACAATCAAGATCGAGAATAGTTCCAACATCCTCCAAACTTTCTCACGCTGCTTTGCATTCAATGACTCCCTCTAACCCCAGGCCCTGGCAACCACCAATAGGTTCTCTGCAGTTTGGTCTTTTCCAAAGTGTCATGCAATTGGAATCAATATAGGACGTAGCTTCCTTCATTTGGCCTCATGCATTTGAGATTGACCTATGTTCTTAGATGGATCACTAGTTCATTCCTCCTCATTCCTCTTCAGCTGAGTGGTACTCCACTGCATGGATGAACCACAAGATGAACCACAGTTTGTTTATTCACTCCCCACTTAAAGCAAATTGGGGTTTATTATAGCTTTTGGTGATTATAAATAAAGGAACTACAGACTTTCACACATACAGGTTTGTGTGTGAACAGAACTGTTCATTTCTCTTTGGTAACAGGCAGAGGTAGAACAGATGGGTAGTATGGTATATGTTTTACTTAGAAAGCTAACTGCCAAACTGTTTTTCCAAAATGGAATTCTCACCAACAATGTAAGAATTCCAATTGCACCTTGACTGGCACTTGGTATTGTCAATGTGTGTTGCATAGTTTACTCATTCTAAAAGGTGTTTAGAAATAGTTCATTGAGATTTGTGTATGTGTGTATACAAACACATTGTCTTTTTTATAACTTTGAGATATAATTCACATTCCATCCAATTCACCCATTTAAAATATGTAAACCAATGGTTTTTAGTATATTCCCAAACCATCACCATGATAAAATTTCATCACCTTCCAGAAAACCTCATATCCACTAGCATCCCTCTCCATTAAACATCAACTCCCCCCCCTTATCTCCCAATGTTGACTGCATTTCTCTTATGATTAACGTTGAGCATCTTCTCATATGCATTTTTGTCATCTGTACATCTTCTTTGGAGAAGTGTCTATTCAAATCTTATGTCCATTTTTTAAAACCGAAGTATAATGAACATACAGTGTTATATTAGTTTCACGTGTACAACATACTGATTCAACAATTCTGTACATTACTCAGTGCTCATCACAGTAAGTGAGTAGGTCTTAATCTTCTTTATTTCACCCAGCCCCCAGCCCCTCCCCTCTGGCAACTACCAGTTTGTTCTCTATAGTTAAGTCTGTTTTTTTGTCTCTTTTTGTTGTCTGTCTCATTTCTTAAATTCCACATATGAGTGAAACCATATGATAGTTAGGGGCACCTGGGTGGCTTAGTGGGTTAGGCCTCTGCCTTCAGCTCAGGTAATGATCTCAGGATCCTGGGATCGAGGCCCGCATCAGGCTCTCTGCTCAGCAGGGAGCCTGCTTCCTCCTCTCTCTGCCTGCCTCTCTGTCTACTTGTAATCTCTCTCTCTGTCAAATAAATAAATAAAATCTTTAAAAAAAAACTGTAGGCCAATTTAATATCTTAAAAAAATGGTTTCTGGCTGTACTTATAATTTGCATATTTATGATCACTTGTATGATTAAACATTTTTTATTTGCTCATTTTCCATTTTAATTCCTCTCTTATACATAGTTTGTTGAATTACTTCAATTATTTAACTGAACTACTTGTCTTTTTCTTGAATAAGGTTGGTAAGAAATTAAGTAAAATGCATTTCCTCATACTTGCAAATTTCATTTTCTAAATCATTGTTTTTTAACTTTATGTCATTTTCTAACGTGAAATATTTTAATTTTGGTGTCTAGGTTTCTTTTTTATTATTTTGAGGATTCTGGAGTCCTTGACTTTGTGAGAGGATGGCTCACATGCTAAGTTTACATACAAACTTTCCTGGATTTTATTGTAATGTTTCAGTTTAAAAAAACATTTATTTATTAACATATAAATAAAGACAATTCAACTTATTCTTACAAATTGATAGTAATTATTTATATTTATTGCATTTCAGCTTTGTCTAGGAAGTCTAAAATAATTTTTGAATTAGCAATAAAAATATACTTTTTCTTTTCTTAGGATCTAATGGAAATGGTTACAGTATTTCATCATATATAGTGTGTACTATTGATTTTGGGTAGGCTTTCACATGTTTAAGCAATTTATTTTTTAATGAGTTTTTATTAGGCATGAGCTTGCATGAAATGCAACAGATTTATGTGTACTAATTTTGTATCCTACAACTTTACTGTATTTATTTATTAGTTCTAGTAGTTTTTTGGTGGAGTCTTTAAGGTTTTCCACATATAATATCATGTCATCTGCAGTCAAGGAAAGTTTTACTTCTTCCTTACCAGTCTGGATGCCTTTAATTTCTTCGTCTTGTCTGATTGCTATGGCTAGGACTTCCAGTGCTATGTTGAATAAAAGTGGTAAGAGTGGACACCCTTGTCTTATTCTTGGTCTTAGAGGAAAAGCTCTCAATTTTTCCCTATTGAAGATAATGTTAGCTGTGGGTTTTTCACATGTGGCTTTTATTATGTTGAGGTACGTTCCCTCTAAACCTAATTTGTTGAGAGTTTTTATCATGAATATTATAATAATTTATATGATGTTTTATAAGTTCAGAATATTTTTCCTTGTTTAAAGTTCAAAACAATGCTGTAACATAGTTTATTTTTAGTATCTATAAAAGTATTTTAAAGAATTTTATTATTAATACATTTAATTTGATGAAAATAGATAAGAAAGAATTATACTGGAATTCAGTAAAATAAATATTGAAGAAATTTCAGGCTGGAAAAGAGCTATATCATAAGTATTGAACATATTTTAGTTTAGTTCCATCAGACATTTCAAATCATGGAAAATGCTAAACAATTCATTTTATTTTCAGTTGAGCCACACAACAAATCTAAGTACTGTGTAGTGAAGGAATCATCTGAAAGGTGATGAAAATAAGGTTCATTAAAATGACTTGTTCAAGAACACAGCGCTGGTAAGTTAAAGAGCCAAGGTTAGAACCTGAGCTTGTTTGTTTGTTTGTTTTTTAACCTCATGCTAAGGAGACAAAATCCAAAATCCAGAAGCTGAGAGTAGAATTTAAGGCCAGGGAGGTCAGGTCACATAGTGTAATGTGAGGGTCAGAAATCATAAATCCCAACTGCTTACTAGGATAGAACCCAAATCAGATAAATTCACTGTATACCTACATTTTCTAGAATGCATCTTAACTATAAAGGATACATGTATTTCTGCTGCCCCAAATTAACCTGATATCCTAAATATTCAAAGGACTTTATATGAATCTTCTCATATTAAACATCTAACATCAACAAAATTGCTAAATTGGCCATTCGACATGAATAAGATGATAGACTAACAAATACAATGTTTAAGTACAATAAAACTTAATAAATATAGTTAAAGTTCAGAAAGTTAACCCCAAGAAACCTCATGTTAGTCTTACCTAATGCTTTATATACCTAGCAAGATATTAACTCAAATACACTTTCTTACCATGATATTGTAGTTGATATTAATGGTCTCATCTTCATAGGGGGCATTCATCTGAACAGGTTTAACATCATTCTTTCCTTTCCTTATAATATCATAGATGGGATTTCGAGGTTGTTGGTTTTGTAGAATTTTTTTCAATTGCTTTTCCAGAAGTTGTGGAGCATTGTTAACTATCTCAAAAACTCCAAAATCCACATTAAATTTAATTGCCTCTGAAAAAGTCTGCAAAATAAATTTGTGGAAATAAATCTTAATTTTTATAAACCTGAAACTCACTGTTTCCAAGAACACTTGACACTTAATAAATGCATACACACACACAAACACACACACACACACACACACACACACACACACACAAAGTTTTGTGTACTTAATCATTAGCTCCTCTCTTTAGGAGCTTGGAAATTTCTTGACTATAGATAAGGGAACCCACTGAATCCTTCCTTTCCAATGTACTTATGCCAAGAAATAAGGATGTATTACAGCAGAAATTCCCTTTGCATAAACATCTTATCCCAGTGCTTCTTTGGAACGGGAAAGAAATACACACCTGGTCTCTATGAAGCAATGTTATTCTCTTAGGAGGGAGTGGATTACTAGGGAAGAATGAGTAAAGGAAGAAGAAATAACACTCCCGTTATCTCTTTCATCCCCAGGAGCCATGAAAGCTAAAGTCTCCCTTGCCCAAAAGGATAAAATTAAGCACAATGTGTTCTTCATTTAAGACTATTTCGACACCATTCCTGTCACCGTGAAAAAAGAGAGAGAGAGAGTGAAAGACAATAACATTTCTGAGCTTTTCTCAGTAATTACTAAATGCTGCCAACTTTTATTTAAAGTCAGTCAGTTAATATACAACAGTCAGGCGTCTTGAGTTGAAATGCCTGCTTGCCAATAAGTAGCTCTGTGACTTTGAGTGAATCTTTAAACATGTTTGGGGCCTCCATCTCCTTAACAAATAAATAGTGGATTGGCGGTCTGTGTCTTTTCCCATTTTGCCCTCCAAATCTAGAATCAGGTTCCTTTTTCAGACTATGAACTTATTCTAGAATATCTTTCGTGAACTACGTACTCATGTAGATTAATTTATATATTTTTATCCAGGTGATAGAAAACACCTAGCCGTTCCCCTTGGATCAATAACTGTCCTAGGGAGAGCATTAATTCTTTCAAATTTTACTAAGATATTGCTAGATACACTATAGTTAAAATTTAATAAATGGCAGGATATCATAAAATCGGAGTTAGAAATATATATGTGCATACGTATAAATATCCATATATGTGTGTACGTATATATGTTTATAGATATATACACACACATATTCTTCTAATGTCAGATACATCACATCTCTAAAGTCTGTCTGTCTCCTCTTCTAAGGAGTTTAAAGTGCACAGACAATAGAGTTCAATATGAATGGCAGTCTACGGGTCTAAAGGAGTCAGGGCTAAGATATCTCCCTCAAAAATGACATGAATAGCTCAATGGACAAGTACCAATAATTACCAGTAAGTTGTGGATAAGGTTTCTTCAATAAACATATTTGATTGCATCTGTTTTTCGAACATGAGATTCACACAGGCATCACTTACCTGACTGTCAAATATTATCTCTGAATTATACTATCACTAGACTAAACAGATTAATGAGTCTGCTGATATCAGAGATAAGATTCAACTGGTAGGAGAAAGGAACTGAATTAAACTTGGTAGAGAATGGACAGAAAATATTAACTGGGGAGGGGAAAATGGTGCAGTCCATGGCAAAAGACCACCTGGAAAAGATTTCTTCTAGTTCTGAGTATCCAGGGAACAAGAGAGCAGGTTTGGCCTTTGTTTGTTTTCCTTTCTTTTTTCTGCCTCCTACCCTCACACCTGGTAGACAGAGAACACAGAGCTATGACAATCCAAAGCAAAGAATGCCAATTAGTTAGTTCTATGAACAAATAAAATATTTCCTGCTGCTCAAGTTAAAAAAAAATACTGCTGTAAAAAATTTTTAAAAAAATAAATAAATAAAAATTAGAGGGACTGTGACACTCTGAGCCCCTGAGAAGCCAATGTTACTCATTAGTAAATAGTTATCGTACAGTTGGTAGAATACTAGGAGTGACAAGAACTACTGTTTACTGGACATCTACCTAACATGCCAGGCGTGTGACAGACACTTCAAATGCTCTATCTCGAATCCTTCCACATTCCTGTGATCAGTCTTTATAGAAAGTGGACCCTCAGGATGGTTATATGATGGGCTATGGATTCAGAGCTATAAAGTGCTAGAACAGGACCATCAAAACAGGTCTATCTGGTCCCAAAGACAGCGCATTTTCCCTTCTTTACCATCCTATTGCCTCACATATGATAAAAATAGCACGCACTCACCACCTTCTCTAGACCAGGCACTGTGCTAAGCAATAACCCAATACAGTTAGTGGAACTGGGGTTCAAACCAAGGTGTTTAGCCAGTAAAGACACAGAGGCTTAAAGCAGCATGGTGTACACGGGTCATTGTAAGCAGTTCCATGCAATTAGAACATAACTAGACTAGTTCACTGTGGAAACAGTTTAAGGAACAGAGGAAAGACTTGAGGTGGCTGAAGTAGATAGGACCAGATCATGGGAGGCTGTGCATGGCATTTTAAAAAGCATAGGCTTATCTTGATCCTGTGGGAAACAGTGTGGGATTGGAAAATCATAAACTGGAGAGTAACATAATCTGATTTGGGTTTTAGGAAGATTCTCCAGGTAGCGGTCTGGAGTGTTTGCGGGCTCTGGAGTTGGTGAGGCAGGAAGCTCGCATCCCACAAGCAGAGTCATGGCCGTGCTCTGGGGAGGGGGGCCGTGACCTCACAGCCACTGCCATGGGAACCAGGCTCCGTGTGGTAATTATTGCTTCTCTTGGATGGGTTACTGTCCCCAGCACATGCAGGGGCTAGGGCAGGCTGTAAGCAGGTAGTTAGCAATTGCCTTCATTTTCAATTCACAAAGCCAAACTGCCGCTGAAAAAGGTTAAGTGATCTCTTCGTGGATTTACAGCAAGTCCCCTAGTGAGCTCACCACAGAACTCTGGGCCCACGACGTCAACCTGCTTCAAACCCAGAGCTGACACATAACGTCAGTAGGTTTCGGCAGATGCTGCGGATTAGCTCACTCAGGATCTGTTGCAACCTCCTGAAGTGCAGAATCTGGACAACTAAAAACTATATCACCCAGATCCCTTGCAGGTCCCACTTCACATGTGATACAGGTTCTGCTCGCCATGTGCACGAAACACTTGAATTCTGAAGCGAGTCTAGTGGGGAGAGAGGCAGGGTCTTTCCATCCTGAGGAAGGAAAGCTCAAGGACATAGCACATGGAAGTGAGGAGAGAAACTGGACAAAAAAGAAGTACTTTATGGAAAAAGTACTGCTTTAAAAGCCATGATTTCCAGTGGAAATCCATAACAACATTGTGATTCTAAGTTTATAAAAGGGGCAAATAACTGATTCAAAGCTTCCCCCAGTTCACTTATTTCAGCAAAAACAAAACTTCTGAATGCCTAAGTACCAATTAGTGTCCCAAGCAAAGAGGATACAAGCTGAATAAAACACTGTTTTATTGTCTCTCAGGAAACACAATTGTCTCTCAGAGGAAAAAAAAAAAGCCTATATTTTCTTCTTTTTTTGTTAAGATTTTATTTATTTATTTGAGAGAGAGAGAGAGAGAGAGATAGTGAGAGAGAGCACAAGGAGGGGGAGTGGCAGGCACAGGGAGAGGGAGAAGCAGCTTTCCCCCTGAGCAGAGAGCCTGATGTGGGGCTGGATCCCAGGACCCCAGGACCATGAGCTGAGCCAAAGGCAGATGCTTAATCAACTGAGCCACCCAGGCATCCCAAGTCTGTATCGTCTGCTTTCTAATAAGATCAACCAATCCCACTGTTCCTTTGTTGATTTACTTATTCATTCAATAAGTATTTATTGAATCCTTATTAAATGAGATATCATGATAGATGACATACGGATACATTGAGTGAGCCAATCCAGAGCATTCTCCACAAAGCCCCAGATGAAATGAATGAGACACAGATCGGGCCTCAGCTTAGGCTGATCCAACAATAGAAGAAGAAAGATATGTAAGTATACAGAGACAGTAAAGACTCAACCCACAAAGTAACAAGCCCTACGGTGGGCATATAAGGTGAAATCACATTTAGTCAAAATTATCCCTTGAGATCCTTGAGAAACCCATAAAGTACAATATTGTCCTACCTCTCAAGAAGTTGCTCACAGTTTTTCCTCTGGTATTGAAATGGGTCGTGGATTCCTCAGTTAGGAACCAGATGAAATGGTGGGCTTGTGTTTAAAGCTCATGTTATACAGAGAGATGCATGTTTAACACTAGAATTCCCCTCGGCATGATCAGTTGACTACACTGGGAGAGGCAAGCAGGAAGAGACCCCTGAGGGAACAGCAGGTTCTCATCTTCCATCTCACACCGTCATCAGGATGCTCAGGGACTGGTGTATGTGTGTTTATGGATTAGTACAACAGATAAAATCATCCTCACTCTTTAAATCACCCTCACTCTCTCTGCAGAGCACAAATAATTCATTTTGAGCAATAACACATGTATATTGATGAACTGCAAGCAGTTTGACATTGTTGAAGCTTACTATTCAAGGAGGGAATAACAGGAGATAAGCCTGGAGAGAAATGCAGAGGACGAGTTCATCAAGGATTTTTTATTATATGCATAACCCTCAACTGAATTCTCTCCAATCCCCAGTTCTCAGAGCGGGGTGCCTAGACCAGCAACATTGGCATCACCTTAGACCTTGCTAGAAATGCAATTCTCAGGCCCCTCTCTGTAGTCCGAAACTCTGAGAGTGGGGCCTGGCATTCTGTGTTAACAACCCCTCAGGTGACTCTGATGCATGTCCAAGTTTGAGAATCATTGCTTTAGGATGACAGGGACCCAGCAAAGAGTTTGCAGCTGGGAAGAGACAGTCCTGGTCAAGACAAACTTCAACACCCACCTCTGTCCACTACTTCGTGTAGACTTTGCCGCGTATTCACATAAATGGAGGGGCTGGCCATCTATGTTCTGTACGCCGAAGAAAGAACCCTGGTTTTTATTATGCAAAGTCCTGTTGTCTGGTTAAAAAAAAAAATCTCTCTCATGCATCAAATCCTTTGTTTTCACCATTTTTCAGCCTATCCGCAAAACTCCTACAGTTGGTTTAGTATGTGACAGTAAAACACACGTAAGGTGGGGGAGAGAGAAATGAACGATGTAGGAAGTCAGTCCTTCTCCCAAAAAAGCTGAGTAGGCTGATTTAGAGAACGCTCAGCTTTTAATCATATGACAGGAAAAATCTTCAGTTTGAGCCCCAAACCCAACCCTCCGCAAGCTGTTGCAGACTGCTCTTTCCCTTACTTAATTTTCTTATTTCAAGGGTATCATTTTCCAAATGTTCTAAAACGAACTGACCTGAAGGTGGTGAAAGCTAACTTTGTAGTACCAGTCATCCATGTGCGAAAAATATTTTCACAGAAAAAGCAAGTGCATGAAAATATTTTTACCACAATAAATTGCTGGTTCCACATTTCTTTAAGAGGAGGGGGGGAAAAACCTGTGAATAATTAGTGATGTGCTTAAACTGCCAGCAGAGCACCACTGAAACTTACCGGGTGCCAAATTATTTAGCTGAACAGTATTTAAATTAAAAACTAATGACTAGGTTAATTTAATACATGTTCATCTCTGCTCCAACTCCGTCTCTACTAATTGAGCTCCAAAGCTGTATTTTAAACATGCACCCTAGTCAGCGAATGAAAAACATGTGACTACTTGAATATAAGAAGCCAGTCACCAATGACTTCTATCAATCTAAGTTTTTATTGTCATTTTAGATGTTTAACCATAAACTATTTACTGGACACATTCGCCAATGGGATGGAAGCAATGGTGTGCTACATAAAATGCAGGGAAAATATCCTTAGTTAATAAATAATTACATTAGGTAATTTGAGTGCTTTATGTTTGAGCTACAAGGCTTATCAAAACACTCAGAGGTATAAATGTTGAACTAAGCAGTACCACCTAGACTCCATCAACACCTTTAAAAATCAGTCTCTGAGTATTCAAATTTTGGCAGCAGAAGACCCAAGCCCTGCATCCCTCTTCGTGCCACAGATGCCCCAAATCTCTCCTCTCTTTCTTTCTCTCTCCTTCCACTTACCCAACAATCCATCGAACATATAAATCCTTCATAAGGCTGCAAGAAATTATAATAGTTTACAGATTAAAGACAAAAAGTGTGGAGAATCAGTCCCAAAAAAAGAAGTTCTGGTAAAATTCCAAAGGCACATAGCTAAGTATGGTCTGGCAAACACATGACATACCTATTCTTGCAAGGAGGGTATGGAACAGGCCACCCCTTTAGCTTCTGCAAACCATAAATGTCACAAAGATTCTAAACCACCCACAGAGGACCAACCTAAATCTGTATGTGGGCTCATCTACCCAATCCCACAACAGTCACTGAGCATAAAACACACAAAACAAAACCAAAAGGAAAAAAAAAATGCTTTCACACTATAGCACAGAAGAAAACTTAATAAGCAAACACCCATAAAGAGTTGACAGCAAAAACAAAACAAAACAAAACAAAACAAAAAACCAAAAAAAAACACCACAAAACCCTCCCAGACACCAAATGAAAACAAAATCTGAATATGAACCTGGCAAGAGAACAAAGAGAATGAAGTTATGAAAGCTCAGATTTGGAAAGTGCCATAATCATTTATAATAGCAGCAACTGTCCTGGATTCCCCTCATCAAAATAACATGGAGGCAGGCTACCAGCCATCAATTTCTGGATCTTACAATGTGTCCCATGGGTGTAATGGGGTAATGGAAAGAAAGAGGGTGGGAGCCAGGAAGCCTGATTCCTAGGCCCTTTTCTGCCACAATCCAGTTCTGGGACCTGGGCATATCACCACAGATGTGGAAGAAGACTCAGAAATCTCAGAAATCTAGATGACTGACTGAAGGGACTTTTAGATTGAGAATATTATAATTTATATCTACATTCTATCTCAGGCTTAGACTGTTGGGGTTTTGGGGTGGAGATGGTAGAGGAGGTGAGGCAGAAGACTAGAAGGCTTATTTGTTTATTTTAAAAAAAGTCTTACATAGAAGATGTAGAAATAAAAAACAGAATCATCCTCAAGCAGCTTTGGGAGATACAGAAGAAAAAGACCTATCCTTGGTCCCAGGAAATTTACAATGTAGCTCCTGATATAAAAATAAACAGAGATGATGATTACTCAAATTTTCTTTAGCTGGAAAAGTCAAATCTCCCACCTGATACATATGTCCCCATAAAACATTCTATCGGAATACCTCCAATCATAGGAAGTTTACTCCTGTGAACAATGCCAGACCTACTGTTCTGTTCTACTGTTAGCACACTTCAAATATATTCCTTCTAAGAAAACAAAATCAATTTCCTCATAAATGCTGGCCCTGGTTCTGCCTCCTAGCTTCACAAAACATGTTAACCCCTCTTCCTCAACCAGATCTTGAAATATTTGGTAAAAGCTGGTCCATTCCAACCCTTCTGCCCATTCCCCAACCAGGTTCAACACCCACACTTCTTTCAACCCTTCCTCATCTGATGTGGTTTCAAGAGTGTTCATTGGCTGAGTCCCCCCAAATCTGGTTTGAAAGAGCAACTCTTAACCTGGGGCACCAAGAATGGAACATAATATTCCAACTATGTTCTGACAGCTCAATATGACTCAAGAAAATATTGACTGAGTGCCTTCTATGCTCCAGACTAATATTTTTCTTGATTTTTACTATACTTTTGTTAATGCACCCTAAAAACACATTGAGTTTGTTTTAGACCATTTCAGATTACCACAATAAAAATGAGATCAGGGCGCCTGGGTGGCTCAGTGGGTTAAAGCCTCTGCCTTCGATTCAGGTCATGATCTCAGGGTCCTGGGATCGAGGCCCGCATCGGGCTCCCTGCTCAGTGGGGAGCCTGCTTTCTCCTCTCTCTCTCTGCCTGCCTCTCTGCCTACTTGTGATCTGATCTCTCTCTGTGTGTCAAATAAATAAATAAAATCTTTAAAAAAAATAAAATAAAAACGAGATCAGATTCTGTTATTCAAACTATCAGTTTATTCCTCTGCTGTCAGTTCTATCGTCATTACAGGGTAGTAGAAGTTTCTGAGTCATGCGGACCTGGGTAGACCCTGTCACTTACTAGCTGAGTGACTTTAAGCTGGAAAAACACTAGTTCACTTGCAATGTTTCATCCAAAAACCTGATAAAAATAATGTGAAAAGTCAAAGCCAATGACAGATTTGTGTGGCACAGAAGATTATTCTCTAGATTGACAATGATCCACCAGTCTAATTAGGGACTGACTGCCCTCATGTTTCAGGAACAGAAGAGGAGATGGTATAGTTAGTGAAGGAAAAAGAAAAAGAAATGCTAATTCTGTGCCAGGCACTTAAACATTATCTTCTTTCATTAGCACCTCAAAAGATAGTTACACTGTTTTCACAGAGAAAGATACCAAGGAACCCAGTGATGAAAGAATGTGTCTAAGATCACATGGGTAGTAAGCTGAGAAGCTAGGCTCAAACACAGTTCTGCCTCATTCCTGTTCCTAACCATTACACTGGGGGTATGAGTACAGGAGGAATACGTGTGGTCATTGGGGGGGGGGGAGAGGTTTTGGGTAAGGTAGGAAAGATCATGCAGGCGACACAGCAGTATGGAGCTAGAGGTGAAACTAGGAAGGTGAGATGGAGACCACACTACAAAGGATCTTGAACTCCATTCTAAGGAACGTGGACTTAAATCTGTAGGCTAGTAAGAGTCAACCCCTACTGGCTACAGTTAGAGAATCCATTCAAATATTTGAAAACTAATTTTGCAGATAATGGTAAGGGGTTTGGAGACAAATAAAGCAGTATAAGTGGAGCATATATTATTTTAGCGAGGGTTGGGAAGGAAGATTTCCTCAACGGAAGTGACTTAAATCAGGGAGAAGGTGACACTAGTATCTCAGGGACAAGCACCCCAGCCTGAAGGGCCCTGAGTACAATTGGCATATTTGTGGTTGAGAAACGTGAAGAGGGCCAGTTAGGCTGGGAACGAATTAACAAGGAGAAGAGGCATAGGAAACAAAGACCAGAGGATGGGATAGCAAGAGCCAGATCATATAGGAATCTGGGTTTTATTCTTAATATAGTGAGAAACCACTCGTGAGGGCTTTGAGCAGGAAGTAACATGGTTCCATTTATCTGTATTATTATTGTGGCTATTGTTGTTATTGTTATGCTTTACTGAAACCATAATACGTTAAATTTATGGTTCCCTAAAATGCCAGTCCATGACACTCCAAAAAAGAGAGGTCAGTTTGGCACATTTCTTAGCAAACCCGTGCTGGCTTCTAATTCTTAGTCAAGTGCTTATAAACCAAACATTACTAATCTGTTTTAGAATCTTGCCCAGAACTTGGTTTGAGAATCCATCATTCTTCCTCCCTCCATCTCTAAATTCTTTTTTGGAAACCTGTGGCCATATTTCCCCTTCTCCCATATATGGCAAGAAGCATGGGTAGTTAATAGGTAGACTGCATGATACCAGATGCAAAAGTATTCAGGACTGTGGCTGAATTTTTCTTACATTTAAGATAAATTTTCCCTAGTGTTGTTATATCAGTTCTATAATTTAAAATAGATTTAAAAAAAAAGAGAGTTAGGTAGGGGAATTTATGTTCTGGAGCAAGTTAAAGTCAAGATACTCACAAATCTTGAGACGAAGAAATATAAATCTTGAGAAGCCGCAATCAGACCCAATAGAGAGATTTTTTTCCTCTTTAAAATGTCACAAAAAATGGAGGAAGAATGGAGAATGCAGAGCCTAGAGGAAAGACTAATAATCTGGAAGAGGAAATTCTGACAGTTTTGTGATATTGCCAGGGTTTTTATAATACATAACTAGATGATGAAAGTTGAAAAATTGACCAAACAAGAAGCCATCAGGTGTCCTACAATATCACTCAGACCTGTTGCTGGAAAGGGAAGGTGTTTGGTTTCTCAACCTAACCCCGTAATGGTTCCAGAGGCCTGGCTAGGCCAAAAGGAAGAGGGAACACAAATTCTTTTGGAAAAAAGAAAATAAGACAAAACAACAAACACACGTGCATAGATACATACATACATAGAAAAACTAATCTATGCAAAAAAGGGCACCTAGTACTTTCCCTTCAAAAGGCATTTTCAGGGGCTAGGCTTTAAGAAGCTTAACATATTATGGCCCACTCCCTTTAAAATTATTTGTGGGGTGACTGAGTAGCTTAGTCGGTTGAGTCTTGATTAGTCGGGCCGACTCCTGATTTCGGCTCAGGTCATGATCTTGGGGTCCTGGAGTCAAGCCCCGCATTAGGCTCCATGCTCAGCAGAGAGTCAGCTTCAGGGTTCTCTCTTTCCCTCTCCTTCTCCCTCTGCCCCTGCCCCCACCTCGCACTCTTTCTCTCTTAAATAAATGAATAAATCCCTAAAAATAAATTAAAAAAATAAAGTAACTTGTGACTTTTTCATATTCCAAAATTTCCCTGGTAAATATGTTAATGAAAAAAGTATTTTGCAGTTTCATAACAAATAATGAAACTCTTTTCTTATCTTTCTTTTATCTGACATTCCTGATTAACTTTATTTACTAAGCAATGTGTTTTTATGCACTTCCATTTCACATTTCCCAACCCCCTTGATACGTAGTCTATCAGTCACTGCTCGAGCACCTAAGACTAAAAATCTATTATTTGGGGGAAAAAAAATTAAATAAATAAATAAAATATTATTTGGTATCCACCTATGTCTTATATATTACTGATATAAAATTCTTGTTGACTTAAACACAAATTCCACTTTCATATCTGTCCAAGGGGATGCCAATAATTACCTAGAGGCAAGAAATACAGTTTCTTGATTTTTTTGATATTTTGCCCTTATAACCTCTGTTCAAAGTCTGAAATGGTGCCAAATACAATAGCATCAGATTTTGTACAGAATACTTTTTTCCTAGTTTAACCACACTTATTTTTTTATTATTATTTATTTAATTTTTGTGCAGAATACTTTTAATGGTTAGAAAAATTCCAGCTTTCTTATCCACCCATCCATTCATTCATTCATTTTTATTGTGGTACAACTGACTCAGCTTTCTTCAAAAATCCCTAAATATGATTCAAACCCAAATGATTAACTCCATAAAAAGATAAAAACTTTATCTAAATGCTTTAATTGTTTTAAAAAATATTATCTTTGATAAATTTGTCTTATAATCTAGTAATTACAATATTTTGCTTTGATAATAAATTCCATAGAACATAATAATACACTCACTGGAAGGCTTAGGAATTCATTAAAGTAGTCCACAAGGAAATCATCTGTTGCCAAAGAATCTTCCTGCAAAAACATAAAACACAATATCATGCTTATACTAAGATGTTTTAAAACATGCCAATATTATTCTCTAATTCTGCTTATCAATAGATTATAAGGTAGATCTTCAGATCTTTTTCAATTTGTCAACAGCGAAGCCTTGCTATAAATAGAATACAGTGCTATAATCTCTGGAAGGAAGAAATACCAAAATAAAACAGAGCATACTCTTCAAAGATTTTGCTAGTATGCTTAAGTGGAAAACAGAGCACGTGAAAAATACAGCACAGTACTTAAACGAAATGTAGTACAAACCACTACAGATGGTAAATTTCCTACAGACTTATTTTTATACATTGATGTATATATATTATTTATATTATATATTTCATAAAAAATAATGGCAGAATAAATACAGGCAGAACCAGTGTTTGGAGTTAAAATGAAATTCAGAATGTATATTTCTTAAATTGCTCCATGGAAGTGATAAACCAAGGAAAGAAAATATTCTACTGCTTCCTCCTCAGAATGAGATAGCTTTAGTAATTTGAGTCCTGCTTAACTTTTGGGTGAAGAAACTTTGACAATGCCTATGTTCTAAGCATAGAGATTGTATATATTTTTTTTCCATAACTATCTCACCCACCAACATAGTCGCTTTTAAAATTGGCAAAATTGGAAAGCCACTGCCAAGAACAAATTCTCTCTTCCAAATAAAACACCTTATTTTATTAGCAATTGTTTCCATTGTGTCAAAAGCACATCAGGGCATACTCTGTTATACAGAACATGTGTTTATTTTGTTATTCATAATTATATTTCCACTTTGCAAATCTAACATGAAAGTTGACAATATGTCACAATACTATTATTTCCATATGGCTGATTATTTTCTTCTTATATTGGCCAATTTTAAAAATTTGTTGAGTATAGAGTTGCAGTAAAAGGAAGACACTATAGCATATTAACTTGGAAAATACATTTTTCAGGGTAATTTCTTTTAAGTATCTGTAGTGCAATCGGAATAGAGTGATAAATAACCACACAGGACGTACATCAAGGAACTTACTAAAAACCTGTGAGCTTTAAAACAACACCAAGGGTGCCTGGGTGGCTCAGTGGGTTAAAGCCTCTGCCTTTAGCTCAGGTCATGATCTCAGGGTCCTGGGATCGAGGCCCGCATCGAGCTCCCTGCTCGGTGGGGAGCCTGCTTCCTCCTCTCTCTCTGCCTGCCTCTCTGCCTACTTGTGATCTGATCTCTCTCTGTGTCAAATAAATAAAACCTTTTTTAAAAAATCCCTTCTTAAAATAAATAAATAAAACACCAAACTAAGGATTTAGTTTTCTAAAAATCTTAACTGATTAGAACAACAACAAATAATTTAGGAGCTCATAAATCTTCCACATGCATAGTAGTGCCTCAGTAATATATTCTCAAAGCTCTGACTCCCAAAGATCTAATAAAGCAGAACAAAGCAGATAACATTTGGTGAAGGCTCTACACAGCTAATAAGCTTTCAAATTTTACCTTTCAAAGTGACTTTAATTTTCTGAACTTTATTTAGTGAACTACCTACTTTCTGCTAACTCTTAGGAGAAACCAACTGAACTCAATAAATATTTTTAGGAGCTCCCAAATGGAAGAAGGCACTGTGTACTACAGTAAGAGTGGCCAAACTTTGCACTACTAGGTTCATGATCAAAAATCCTCAGATGGGGAGCATGAGTATTTTTAATTAATAACAGTGGTGGAGTACAGTCCCTTGTTAATTTTTCTAAAATAGCACTGTATTTTTAAATTTCACCTCTAAAACAGAATGTATATTTCAGAGTCAGGTGGACCTAAGTATTGCCTAGAATTTGGCTGGCCACATAGCCAGAAACTTCTAGATAATCCTCAGACTCATATATTAATTTCCTGATGCCTCACCCTTCTCAGAGACTGTAACTCAGTGATTTCTAAACTCTCTGTGATGAAGTAACTGTTTTGTTTTTCCCCTAATCCTCAAGTTTCAGACAAATAACTTGTAAAATATAGTAAGAATGAATTAACTAGAAAATGAAATAAAAGATATACGCGATACAAAAGGCCAATTGTTGATTACTAAATTCAATAGATACAAGCACACTGTCAACACACCATAAAGTTTCTAAGCGTTTTCTCTTGATTTCTGAACTCATCTCAGCAAGGACTGAGAGTCTTG
This sequence comes from Ailurus styani, assembly GCA_002007465.1. Taxonomy (NCBI): domain Eukaryota; kingdom Metazoa; phylum Chordata; class Mammalia; order Carnivora; family Ailuridae; genus Ailurus; species Ailurus styani. Next base: position 3,391,079 of record LNAC01000064.1, on the reverse strand, counting down.
GGCAGCTCTGGTCCACAGACCTTCATCAGGCAGCAGTGCCCCAACACCCTGGTGAGCAGTTTGTTTCCAGTAACTTTGGGTCTCCCTGAAACCAAGCCACCCTGTAGGGCAATTCCTGGGCATTCAGTCACACCCTTGGGTTTGCATTCACAACCACAGAAACTCAAAGTATTCAAAACATCAAAATCTGGATTTCTTTTCTGAAGTTGTATCTTGCTTTCTCCCCATATGAAATACCAGCACTTCTGCTGCTATTAGGAAAGTTCTGGAATAGAAATAAGCACGAGGGGCATCCAGGCAGCTCATTTGGTTAAGCGGTTAAGTGTCTGGGTTTGGCTCAGGTCATGGTCCCAGGTCCTGCAATGGAGCCGCCTGTTGGGGGAGGAGGGGGTCTGCTTCTTCCTCTGCCCCTACCCCTGATCTCTCTCTCTCTCTCTCTCTCTCTCTCTCTCACTCTCACTCTCACTCTCTCAAATAAATAAATAAAATCTTAGGGGAAAAAAAGAAGAAGAAAGAAAGAAGCATGGTCTTTGAGTGCCATTTGCTCCATCCTCCTGCTGCACTTTAACATGAAGGCCTGCACTTCTCTAAAAAAATGAGCATTACTTTCCCACTGAAGTTCAGACATGTTGTCATAATGAGAATCTTCATTCAACCCTTGACTTATTACTTATTTATCCTTATTTATTAAGTACCTTAATAAACCCTTTATTCTCAAAACTATTTAAAAAAATTTTTTTTAAGATCTTCTTGATCTGAAGAAGCAGTTCAGTTTCTCTAGTAAGTCTCCACAATCTAGTCACGTGGCTCTATTAAAAGGAACTAAGTCGCCATATTTGGGATTAATATATTCCAAATAACCAATAAACTGGCGATGGTTATTAATGGTACAATCAAGAAGAACACTGAGTTACAATCAGTTCCTCCATTACATCATTCCATGAACCCGGCTGCAAAATTTGCAGCAGATTCTCTGCTGGATGATGCAATGGAAGGCAGGAACATTTTTTCAGAATTGAATACACACTTGAAACCTGTTTTTTCATGTACTACAGGTGTGCCATCTGTGAAAATGAAGTCAGCTTTTCCGTTTTTAGTCCAAACTTCTCAAGTTTCTTCCTGAAAGAGGGTTAAGCAAAATAGTTTCTATGTGCTGGCTAATTATGGCGGACAAAAATTTTTTTGCTTAAAAATTTAATTGTGCTGCACTCTCAAATCAGATAAACTACAATTAGTTCACCACTTTAAAAGATGCAAGATATACAAAGAAGACCTTGTAAACAAGAAAGATGAAATAAGGCAAAAACAGACATAAACCAAAGTCCAAGGAAGAATATGATACATACCAAAAGAAAATTACAATATTAAATGTTTCCTCTCAAAGGAAGGAAACATAATATCTGGTAGGAGGAATCAGAAGAGACTCAAGTGGAAAAAATGGCATTTGAAATAACTTCAAATTCTATAATTAGAAATACATTTATGAGAGGCAATAATGCAGAGTAGAGAGAGAAATCCATGAGCAAAGAAAGGTGGAAAGTAAAACATAGTAAAGGTGATCACAGTTAGCTAATGGCAGAAGTAGAAAAATGATCCAAGTTTCCAACTTCCTTTCAAGCCATTCACACATTAAACCAAAGGCATTTATCTAATTTCCGCTGCAGAATCCAGTAATGATATACTTTAGGGATACTCTCATCAATCAGTGGATAGGATAGACCATATTTCTAAAATTACATCTACCAGGATGCATCTATTTTTGCTGCTTCTTCCTGAAGTACACATAGTCTTTCTTTTCTCCTTTCTAAACAGAGCTTCCCACTAGGAATGCAATGACACGGTGACGTACAGACAATAGAATTCAATGGGTCAAGTCAAAGTGGACCTCTTTATCCTTCAAGGCAACCAGGCACAGCCAGAGATGGCTGGAGCTTCCAGGATCATGATCTCTGGTTGTGAGCAACCTGGTTTGGGACTCCTCATGTCCATCTCCCTCGCCTGGAGAAGGCAACAGATGAGTTACATCCCACACCCACTGCTCCTCTGTAAAACACTGAGCATAGCCAAGGAGTTGCTCAAGCTCCTGGACATAGATTTATTGCTATCTACAGAGCACATCAGCGTCCCATGAAGCTGCCAGAAGAGTTTGTTTGAGATGTCCAAGAAAACAGTACACAGCCAAAGGTGCTGACAGCTTGGAGGAAGGGGGAAAGGGAGATTCTGGAAGGTTACAGATGATCACCCCAAATCTCTGCCTCCACATATATCAGATATTTCTGTCTACTGGTAACTGATGTATGCCTATAGTATGCCTAGCCAAGTTAGATACAAGGTGATCACTCAAAAAATGTATGCAGGGCGCCTGAGTGGCTCAGTGGGTTAAAGCCTCTGCCTTCGGCTCAGGTCATAATCTCAGGGTCCTGGGATCGAGGCCCGAATTGGGCTCCCTGCTCGGCAGGGAGCCTGCTTCCTCCTCTCTCTCTGCCTACTTGTGATCTCTGTCAAATAAATAAATAAAATCTTTTTTTAAAAAGTATGCATATATTGTAACACAGTCTGATCATTATTTTGAAATATTCTTTATGAAACATTTCATTGATTTCTAAATCAATTTGTTTGCCCTAAGAAATTTTGACATTGTACCTGTTGTGAGAAAAAGAATAATTAAATTTTAATTTCAACTCTTGCAACTTTGAATGGTTACAAAAAGTAGTCTAAAAACTTTTAACTCTTTTTGGGTGAAAGAGTTTCTTACCAACAGAGACTATTCAAGATTTTAAAAGATCACCATTAAAAAAATCTTGATTAGTAACTGCATACAGACATTTCAACCATAAAACTTGATATTAAAAAGTTACCTACATCCAAAAAGGAAATTAAGAAAATAATTCCATTTACAAAGAAATTTGCTGCAAAGAAGAGAAGACATACATACATGGAGAGACATACCATGTTTATGAATTGGAAGACAATATCGTTAAGATGACAATACCACCCAAAGCAATCTACAGATTCAGTACCAAAATCCCAATAACATTATTATTTGCAGAAATAGAAAAACTCATCCTAAAACTCATATGGAATGTCAAGGGGCCTCAAATAGTCAAAATCATCTTGAAAAAGAACAAGTTTGGAGGACTCACATATCCTGATTTCAATACTTACTTACTATAAAACTATAGTAATTAAAGCAGTATGGCATAAAAAACAGAGCCATAGACCACTGGAATAGAGTCCATAAATAAACCCTCTCCTATACAGTCAAATGATTTTCAACAAAGGTGCTAAGACCATTCAATGAGGAAAGGACACTATTTTTCAACAAATAGTGCTAGGAAACTGAACAGCCACATGCAAATAAATGAAGTTAGACTTTTACCTTATACCGTACACAAAAATTAACTCAAAATAGATGAAAAGACCTAAACATTATAAAGAGCTAAAATTATAAAATACTTCCCAAAAAACATAAAGATAATTCTTTATGACCTTGAAATTGCCAATGGATTCTTAGATATTACACCAAAAGCATGAGCAACCAAAGAAAAATTAGACTTTATGAAAATATAAAATTTTGTGCGTCAAAGGCATCTATTAAGAAAGTGAAAAGACCACCTACAGAATGTAAGAAAATATTTGCAAATCATACATCTGATAAGCAAGAAAAAGATAAACAATCCAAATTTTTTAAACGGGCAAAGGTCTTGTATAGACATTTCTCCAAAGAAGATATTCAAATAGTCAATAAGCACATGAAAAGATGCTCAACATCACTAGCAATAAGAAAAATTAAAATCAAAACTACAATGAGCTATCACTTCACATCTACAAGGTGGCCTGCAATTTAAAAAAAAAAAAGAGTAAAATAACAAGTATTGGTGAGGACGTGGGGAAATTGGGACCCTGCTGGTAGGAAGGTGAGATAGCCCAGCTCCTTGGAACGCAGTGCGGCAGTTCCTCAAAAAATTAAATATATAATTACCATATGATCCAGCAATTCGTTCTGGGTATATGCCCAAAAGAACTGATGGCAGGGACTCAAACAGAATTTTGTACAGCCATGATCATAGTGGCATTATTCATAATAGCCAAAAAGTGGATACAACTCTAATGCCCATTGACATACCAAAGGATAAACAAGATGTGGTATATACTACATGGAATGTTATTCAGCCTTAAAAAGGAATGTAATTCTGATTCATGCAACAACATGGATGAGCCTTGAAAATGTTATGTTAAACAAAATAAGCCAGACAGGAAAGGACCAGTATTGTATGATTCCACTTATATGAGGTATCTAGAATAGTCAAGTCTGTAAAGACAGAAAGAGGAGTAATGGTAACCAGAGGATTGGGAGGAGAAATGGGAAGTTACTGTGTAGTGAATACAGAGCCACCCGGGTGGCTCAGTTAGTTGAGCATCCAACTCTTGATTTCGGTTCAGGTCATGATCTCAGGGTCATAAGATGGAGCCCTACATCGGGCTCTGCACTGAGAATGGAGCCTGCTTGGGATTCTCTCTCCTCCTTCTGCTCTTATCCCCCAACCCCCACTTGTGCTCTCAGTTTCTCTCTAAAAAAAACAGAGAGAGAAATGTTTAGGGTTGACGTATGTCTTAGGGATGCCTGCAACTTACTTTGAAACAGATTTTTTTTTTTTTAAAGATTTTATTTATTTATTTGACACAGAGAGAGAGAGAGATTACAAGTAGGCAGAGAGGCAGGCAGAGAGACAGGGAGAGGAGGAAGCAGGCTCCCCACTGAGCAGAGAGCCCGATGTGGGCCTCGATCCCAGGATGCTGAGATCATGACCTGAGCCGAAAGCAGAGGCTTTAACCCACTGAGCCACCCAGGCGCCCTTGAAACAGATTTAAAAAGTGGATGAATGGATAGATGGCATAGTGGACAGGATAGAAACATGTAATGACATATGTAGCAAAACGTTAATAACTGTGACATCTTGGTGGTGGGTGTATAGGTGTTCACTATACAATTCTTTCAACTTCCTTGTATGTTTAAATTTTTTCATAATATAAAAGAATGGAGACTTATATACAAGGAAACAATACCCAAGCCTCTTGGCACTTATGGACAGCCTTCTTAGCCTCCTGTGTACTGAATGACAGATCCCAAATCACTGTGATCCCCTCTGGAATAAACCCTGGACATCTGAACATCTGACCACTACCCTGGAATCCCATCCACTAAGGGTCAGATCCATAGCACCTCTGCTTCACCCTCCTGGTCATAATATGCCAAACCTCATCTTCTGTACCCCTCGTTAATCACACCACACTATGAATCAGTCTTTCTAACTACATCTCAATTAATACAAAGAGATCTACTTGTCCCCCAATCCCCAATCCTTTCTACCACAAAAAGAGTTTATGATGAATGCAATTTGGCTACTGCCCAACCGTCCAATCCCGACTGAGACTTCCACACTTGAGTCATAGCAATTTTTTTTTTTACGGTTCTGCATCTTTGCACATGCTAATTATTCTACCTAGAAAATCTTTTCTTGCCTTATTCTATCTATCCTTTTTCTTTCCCAAAAGTCATCTATGTTCCCCCATCAAAATCTTTAATACTTCATACTAAAACTGCCTGTTTACACATCTCACCCACTGGATTGTGAACTTTTGGAAGAAAAAGACTATTTTTTAATCACTTTTTTTTAAAGATTTTATTTATTATTTGACAGAGAGAGACACAGCGAGAGAGGGAACATAAGCAGGGGGAGTAGGAGAGGGAGAAGCAGGCTCCCCTCCGACCAGGGAGCTCGATGTGGGGCTCGACCCCAAGATCCTGGGATCATGACCTGAGCCTAAGGCAGACAGACGCTTAACGAGTGAGCCACCCAGGCGCCCCTTAATCACTTTTAAAATTTCCAATGCTTTTAGGGACACCTAGTGACTCAGTTGGTCAAGAGCTGACTCTCAATTTTGGCTCCGATTATGATCTTGGGGGGTCTTGGAATCAAGCCCACATTGAAATCTGCACTCAGCATGGACTCTGCCTGAGATTCTCTCTCCCTCATCCTCCCCCTGCTCTCTCTCTCTAAATAAATAAGTAAATCTAAATAAATAAATAAATTCTCAGTGTTTTTAGATAATAGATGATTACAACATTTTTGTTGAATGAATGCTTGAGTGATTACACAAAGGACATGAAAGCTGAAAAGACTGATAACCTAATAAATTCTCTAATAAGACAATATTAATAAAAGAGATACTGCTAAAAGACAAAACAGTCAGAAAAGGAGAATGCAAGATGAAACAATCTCCACAAAGTGGCTTGTTGAAAGTGTACCTTGCTTACATCAAAGCATTTTGGGAAATTTAAGAGCTCATAGTACATTTCTCTGACCCTCACTGGTTCACAAAACTGATTGTATTACCAATGTAGTCTATGAACGAGGGAGAAAGTAAGGGTAGCTCGGGACACCTGGGTGGCTCAGTTGGTTAAGCATCTGCCTTTGGCTCAGTTCAGGATCCCAGAGTCCTGGGATCGAGTTCTGCATCAGGCTCCTTGCTCAGCACAGAGCCTGCTTCTCCCTCTGCCTCTGCTCCCCCTGCTTGTGCTCTCATTCTCATTCTCTCTCTCTCTAATAAGTAAATAAAATCTTAAAAAAAAATAAGGGTAGGTCATGCAATGAAGACCAGAAGTATGGATTCTCCTTCTTTCATTCCCAAGAGTAACCATCACAAATTACAATCAGCACCTATCCAGCAGTACTTTTCTATTTGATTTCTGTTCTTATTCTTCCTACTAGAAGACACACTAAAACATCTGGTAAAGGAAGGTAAAGGAAGCTCTCAATTTCCTTTCATTCATTTTCATCTGGAATCGTACCTGCTTGGCTTTAGTCAGTTCATTTGGCCAAATACCCTAAGGCTTTCACCCTGTACAAAGGTCCTTACAACTTGATATTCTCATTTAAAAGAGAGTATCTCCCACTCTTTATCACCTCTTCTTCCATTTTACACCTTACCCATGGGTAAAAAGATTCCCTAAGTCCTAATGCACTTGTGTTTCAAGCCTCAAAATTCATACTTAGATATAAACTGCTTATCCTCTTATTGTTTCACATTAAAGGTCATCCCTGCAATCAGAAACTATACCACTTTGGGGAATAGTAACTGACAATGTGTGCCCCCAGTAGTGCCTAATAAAGTGATATGTGCAAGTAGTTGCTTAACAATATACTCGTTCACTAACTTATTGATGGAACTTCTAATGCAGCTTCTGCAACTCCAGAAAGCATCAGAGAATTTGATTCCAACCACAGAATTGGACTCTGCAGAGATGGAAAAATTCCAAATGGCCTCACACTTTCCAAAGGACCTCCAGGACCTGTCTCAGTTTCCAAATGACTTGCTGGAAACACTTCTGGCACACCATCTTAAGAAAAGAAAGGGCACTGGGGGGGAAGAAGGAATGATACCTACATCTACTGGCTCCTGCCCTCCACCTTTCCCACAGAATGCCACCTCTGTGTTTATCATAAATTCATTCAACCTATCCAAACAACAGAGTGTGAATTTGAACAAGCTAAGGATTAGCTTACTTACGAGTAAGGATTACTGTAAGATACAGTAAATACTGCATGAAGCTGGTTCTTTTGGTTTTTGGTTTTGGTTTGTTTTTTTTTTTAAGTCTCTCTTGTTTTGATGGTAAAAATAAAGGGATCTTTTTTTTAACTTTTTTCTTTTTTAAATGGCATCTGCTTTTAAAGTTAATGAAACTGTGGGCTTCATGTATCAGATAATTGTCCAAAAAAGAAATCACTGTACTACAAAATTTTTACTCTACAAAGACTATTTCTGAGGCATAACATACCCTCCTACATAAATTCAAACAATTTTTAGGGGTGCCTGGGTGGCTCAGTTGGCTAAGCATCGACCCTTGGTTTAGGCTCAGGTCATGATCTAGGGGTCTGGGTCAGGTCCCTTGCTCAGTGGGGAGTCTGCTTGAAAGATTCTCTCCCTCAGCCCATCTCCCTCAAAAAAAAATAAATCTTTTTTAAAAAATTTGAAGGCACAAGAAAAAAATATGATTATTTTGGATTTAAGAGTCAAGTAATTAAGTCTTATAAATGAATTTATTTTCTATTTTAAAGTTAAAAATAATTTAGCAGTCACTCTCACTTTAAATTCTTCTCAATGTATACCTAAAACATTATAAAATTCCATTGTAACATAAAGCAGTCTTAACTCTACTTTTCTTGCCATGACAGATTTATATTTCAGGTTTTATGGAATATAAAAATTAAAAGGGCTTGGATAGAGGGAAGTGATGAAAAGAAGCATTCACTTTATCACTTTTATTATCTGGATTATTTATAAGAGTATTCATACATTGCTGTTATAATTAAAAATATACCCCCAGAGGGACCAATGAGAAAATTGAATGTATTAACATTTTTGTATATATTTTCCCTAAGAGAGAATTATCAAAAACCAAATACAAAATTAACAAAGACACTGAAGTGGAAGAATGCCGAGAGAGGTGCTTAAGAAATATACAATATATATCAAAAGAAACTTTGCAAAAAAAAGATAAGTGAAACGTAGCATAATGTATAGAGGAGCTGAATCATTATGTTGTACATCTGAAAATAATTTAATATTGTGTGTCAACTCTAAAAATGTTTTAAATAAAACAAAATAAAAAATAAACACATCACACTAATTATCATACATGAAAATATCCGTCAACCAAAATTTATTAGTCAACTAATAGCATATTCTGGATATTGTGCTACACACCACAGGGAATATTAAAATGTACTGAGACCCAGTACCGGTCCTGTAGGAATTCACAATTGCATGAAGAAATTGCAAATTTTACACATAAAAAGTTAAAATAGATACAAGGCAATGTGTCCCTGACAACAAATGATTTATTCTAAAAGACTACATTTTCTAGGCTTCCTTGCAACTAAATGTGGTCACGTAACCAATGTGGTCAATGGAATGTAAGCAGAAGTCATTCTGGAAAGCTGATGCCACTTCTACCTCATGATCCCAGCTGACTACTTGAGCTCGATCATTACATCCTCATTCCAGCCAGCAGGGAAGAAGAAAACAGCATCTTCTCTCCCTTTGTGTGTTAGATAAAGTCAGTTAGACCCAGGTTCTAATTGTGGCTTGACCAGGTACTAGCTATGTGATGCAGCGGTCAGTTATTTAATCTCTGTAAAACATTAGCTAGAAAACGTATGCTAATCTAGAAAGCGACGTGTCTAGCATATATTGTGGGAAAGGGTAGAATTGATCTGGGGGAGCCAGCCATCTCTGGAACATTATTTTTCTAAGAATAATAATGAGAAAAAATTATTTTGACTACTTTTGAAAAACAGAGGTAAATAGATGTGCAAGGCATGAATTATCTCATCTACCGATAATCCTGGGTAAGCGCATGAATTTGAGGAGCTGGTCACAAACTGGTCTCTACTGCAAGCAGCGCAGAGTTCAAAGGCAGTCCAGACGACATGAGGTTGGTCAGCTGTCACTGGGGAGGTGAAGTGGGCCTTGCAAGACTGGGAAAGAGACGGGGAGGGCTACTGAGACAAAACCCTGGGGCAAAGGCAAGAAGACAAGAGGAGCAGTCCAGCTGGAGCAGAAGAAATGTGGAAGTACTTTATAATCCCAAAACAGTATGAACATTGTCCATCACATGGAAAGTATTGGGAGGTAAGTTTCAAAAAGGCTAAAAAGTTAATGCCAAAGGGAGGTGTTTGACATTCTGGCTCTGCCAGTTAACTAGATGTGTGGCCTCAGGCCAAGTTGGTGAACAGTTGTGGACTTCAACTTCCTCATCTGGGAAACGTGGGTGATTAATAACCACCTAATGGTGTTGTTTTGAGGTTAAATACTAGCCTGTAGTCAGCAGTCAATAAATAGTAGGATTAATAAAAGAGTTGAGCAATCAAGGAACATGGTAATTCTTTAAAAGAGTTAATAGCACTCGGACAGCGAGACAGAACAAAGTAATATCATCCAGCGACGTCAATGCACAGGAGTTTGCACTTTAAGCTTTAGGCCAAGAGAAATTGGAGTCGACAGAGGAATACTGGAGGCAATGATATCAGTTAGGACGACTGCCAGAGTCGAGGCCCGGGGATGAGGGCCTGAAATAAGACAGTAGCTGTGAGGCTGAAGAGAAAGACCGGCTAGGAAAGGAACTTGGTAAATGATTACAGGAGAGAGGTGAAGAAAGGGGAAGAAAGTTCTGGCTTCTTGGATGACAGAATGGCCAGTGACACCATGAACCAAAACAAGAAAAGGGGGAAGAAAAACAGCACGGGGCTGAGGGGAGCAGAGAGGTAAGCTCATTTTATCACACTCTTGAGAAAGAGTATGGAATATGACTGTGGTGGTGACTCAGGGACATCCAGCTGGTGAAGGCGCCCCATAACCCAAAGGATATTGAGTTCTGGCGTCAGGAAAGGTGTCTTGGCTGGAGATATATGGATCTGCAAGGCCTGGGAAATAAGAGTAGCTAAAACTATAGGAGAAGAGCTCCCCCAGACGGAGTCTGTGGAACAGAGTCCTGAAGAAGGTCAACACTTTGATGGGCAAAGAAAGAGAAGCCAGAAATGAGGACATGAACAGGAGAAATGGGAAACCAGGAGATGGTAGTATCGGAGACACCAAGACAAAGAAGGGTGGCTAATAGAGTCTTCGAGCTGTTACGGGTTCCCAGTTACAAAGACCTGAGGGGTCAGCAGGCTACTCAAATGGTTAAGTACAATGCTGCTGAGTGCTCCTCAGAGAGTTTATGCGGGAATTGTATGGGAAAGATTGGCTCCAGAAATGCTGACCTCCTGTAGGAATGAAGAACAGTCTGGAAGGAGTTTAAAGAAATCTGCCACTACCCGGGGTTACACTGAGGCAACAAGAAGACGGGTGGAGTTTCTGGTATGCTGTCTGTGTCTCTAACTTGATGTCTGTCTGTCTCTCTCTCAGTAGTGGACCAAAGGTCCAGAAGGGTGAAAATGGAAGGTGCTGGCAAATGGAGTCCCTCACTCCTCCTCTCACAGTCCCTCCCTGCTATACTGTAAACTTTTGAAATTTCTCTTCAGCGTGTAGTAGTGCACTGTGAATATAGAGGCACTCATGTTTGTTGAATAAAAAGCCAAAAGAAAATAAGATAAAATTGGCCAACAAAAGAAAGAAGTGCTGGAAGACATAAGCCAAAAGCACAGAGAAGTGGTGAAGGGGAGGAAAAATTCTTCTCTACCATCAAGGTCTTCCAGCTAGACTAAGACTTACATTTACATGAGACAGATTAACAGGAGAAGAAGATCAGATTTCATAGTGTATGTACGGGGAATCCACAAAGACATGGAAATTCCAAAGGCAGGCAAAATGGGGCATGTATGCCATTCTGACTTAAGAAGGGGTAGGAGTCCGGGACTTCCATGGCAGAGAGAGTGCAATTCACAGGAAGATGAAAAAGTTAATGTTTGGTAAACAAATGTGTCCTGGGACCCTCAGAAACAAAGGGACACGGAGGACTTGGATCAAACAGGCTTTACCAGGTTCCCCCCTGTCTACTGTACCTCGTTCATACCATAATGTCGTCCTCTGTGGTGGTGGCTCTCTTCCTGGATTCTCTACCTAAATTCTTTATAGGCGGTTGTGGAAGAGGTAAAGAGCTATTCCTGAATCTGCTAGATTTCAACTGTTTTTTAACTCAAAATAATCTCCATACCAAAGTGGCCCATATTGGGGCAGCCTACCCTCCGCCCCTGCAGTGGTTAGGGCTCTTGGAATCGAACTCCAACCTTAGAAGGGAATAGGCTCTGCTACCTCCTATCTAGCTAGCTGTTTAACTTTGAGCAAGTTCCTTAAATATCCAACAGAAATTACAATAGAACCCATCCTAAATATAGCATTCACCTAAATGATCATGTATATCAGTACTAGGCAAAGTACTTACTACTAATCAATTCACTAGAAGTCTGACCTGGAAACATTTAGTACCTTTTTAAAGTAATTACAACTATAAATTGACCCCTTGTTATCAATCAGCGCCATCTACTAATGTTTACACAACCAGGAACTGCACCCCCACATCACAATAAAGCCATGGAGATAAAACCTACCTCTCACAGAGTCAGGAAAGAGTTTAGAGAAATTAAATGAGGTCATTTCTGTAAAAGAATTTGAACAATAAATAGCATCCACCATACAAATCAACTGGCCTCTTGTTAAAAAGGTACCTGTTAAAGAATGTAAAAATGCCTTCTACTCAGCACCGCTGTTACCAAGCTAAAGCTTCTATTATCTTCATTTGGCAAAAAAAAGGAGAAAAGATACAGCTTTTTTCTACAATCTATGATTTTAAAAAGCCGGGGGGGGGGAGAGATGGCCCTCTAAAATTGTACTTACAAATCCTTCTTCTGTAATATCTGGTGGCTCTGAAACGAGATAAAATATGACATTATCTCACTCAAATCTGACTTCCTTTTAAAGTAAATGAAATAATTTGAGACAGCACCTAGCCCTGCTTTATACACGGGCAAGCTCGGGAAGATTTTGGCCCTCTGTTCATTCTCTGCACATGGATTGAATTTTGAGTTGGAATTCTAGGTGGAAGTGGGGAGGAAAGGCCTCTGGAATCCAGCATGGTCACTCATTCACTGTGACCCTGAAGTTAACCTTGTAGGCTTCCATTATTCCAGCTGCAAACGGGGAATTAGGCAAGACAAAATAAGACGGTGCCAATGAGGCGATGCAAACGGGGGTCGTCCGGGGCGGGGGGAGCGGGTGAAATTCGCAATAAAACGCTGAGAGAGCGCCGGGGAGCCAGGTTTTGGAAAGTGTGGAAGGGGGGCGCCCGGGCGAGAAGTCACGTCCAGAGGCGGGTGTGTGGTCCCCGCCGCCGCCGCCGCACCTACCCGCGGTGAGCCGCTTCTTGGGCATGCCGCCGCCCTTGCCCGCGCCCGGCGCCCGCGCGGGGCCGTCAGGGCGCCATCGCCCGGCAGCCCCCGTCT
>LNAC01000064.1:3351065-3377903 GCA_002007465.1 Ailurus styani | reverse complement strand
CCCGGGGCCGCCGCAGCCCGTCCTCCTCCCCGGCCGGGGGCGGACGCCGCCGCCATCGGTGGGGGGACCCGCGGGGCCTCCCGCGGAGAGAGACCCAGCGCGCCCGGGCCTCGTGCGTGCCGTGGTGCCCGCGGCTCCAGCCTGTTCCCGCCCATCGAGACCCTGGCCGCCCCGTCCAGGAAGTTGGGTGAATGCTTCGCTAGAAATGACCCCGTGGGCGAGCGGGTGCGGGAGAAAGGGCCCAGGGCCGACGGGCTGGCGCTGAGAAGAGGAGCAAGAAAGGGGAGTCAGGCCTCAGGAGTTTCCTTGATACCCGAGGAGGACACAGCCACACACAGCGCCTGAACTCATCCCCACCTGTAGGAAATGCCTACATCAAACGTTCAATATTCGTGAGCTTTAGGAACGGGATCTGCCCCCACGTTTTTGCTTCAGTCGGTTACGACTCCCGCATCTTCAAGATACCCCAGCTCTAAAAATTACCCGAGGAGGCTGTTGACAAGATCTATAAATCGAGGATGTCCATGGTGTGTGTTGCGGGAAAAGGTATGATGGAAGTAGAAAGTGAAATTAGGAAAAAGAAAAATGGTACTTCTGATGAAGAGGAGGGGGAAGGAGAAAAAGATTACACGGAGGTGGTTCTTCCTTGGATGCTCCCAAATCAAAATATTCAAAAGGAAATCTACATTTCCCCTCATTCCTTATCTTCAGATTTCTTCTCTCTGCATAAATCCCGCAGGCAGTAGGTGATACCTTCATCTACCAGGTGACTCAAGGTGGACACCCATATTTAGAAAAGCACTAGGTCTTGCCAATTCTACATTAAAGTATTTCTGGAATCTGGAATCTTCTCTCCACTCCCATGAACAACCATAGCCTTAGCACAGGCTCCCATGTGGACTGTTATAAAAGGGCCTTAACTTGTCCCTCTTTCACTGTTTGCTTCCAGTGGAGTACCCCTTAAATCCATGTCCTGTGCTGAAAGAGAAACCATCTCTCTAATACGAATCTGACCTACTTAAAACCTTTAGTGGCTCCACATATTCCTTCTACACTGGGGGGCATCCAAGGCCTGTCAGGGTCCTGCAGGTATGTGAATACTTGAGCAAGGAAGGAGTCAGACAATAGGGCTTGTAGACCAAGGGACCAGAACACCTACCTAGTTCTAGTTACTGCCTTTTCGATAGTACATAGGCAGAGAGAAAAATAAAACTATAAACCACTACTTGAACCAAACAAAATCAGAGGGCCAAATGAAGTCAAGGGTGAGTAGTGGAAGCAAACAGAAGGGCAAAGGGAGGTGTGAGGCAAAAAACCATGGAAGGGTTTTGTCGGTCCTTGCAAGGACCCTAGCTTTCATCCTGAGTGAAATGCAAACCATAGAAATTTTGAGCAGAGGCGTACTATGATCATATTTTTATTTGAAAAGGATCACTTGGGGTGCTAGCTAGAGAATGTAGATGGATGGCCACAGTTGGAGCTGATAGTGGCTCAGACTGGAGTGGTAGCAGTAACAGGTTTGAGAAAACTCAGATCCTGCGTATATTTTAAAGGTTGAGCCAAGGGTATTCCTGACAAGTTGGTTGTGGGGATGGAACAAAAAGTAGCTGAGAATAACTCCCAAGGATTCTGGCATGAGCAACCAGAAGGGTAGGGTTGCCATCATTGGAGATGGAAAAAGCTGGGAGTGGACCATGTCGTGGGGGAGAGTTTAAGAGGTGTATGAGCCTTACAAGTGAAGAGTCTATATTTGCAGTTGATATAGAAGCCTGGAAGTTAGGAAATGTAAATTTGAGAGCTGACTTATCAATGGGCTTTTTAGGCATTTATTTACTTGTACTGTTTCTGCTGCCAGGGAAGCCCTTCTGGCCTTTTTCAAGCAAAATTTTCTCATTGTTCAATACTCAGCTTGAGTGTCATCTTCTCTACTGTAGCTTCCTATGAATTCCTTTCATTGGCCTCTCCTATTGTCTCTGTATTAAAAACTCCTATCTTAAAACCATATTAGTATTAATCTGCACAGAGAGGTGTGCCCACTACCTTCAGTGCCACCTAGGAGACAGTGAATTCCTGGGGATTGAAAGAGATCCATCTTGGGCGCCTGGTTGTCTCAGTCGGTTAAGCCACTGCCTTAGGCTCGGGTCATGACCCCAGGGTCCTGGGATTGAGCCCCACATCCTGCTCCCTGCTCTGCAGAGAGCCTGCTTCTCTCCCTCTGCCTGCTGCTTTGCCTACTTGTGCTCTCTATCTCTCTGTTAAATAAATAAATAAAATATTTTTAAAAAAAGAAAGAAAGAGATCTTATTTTAACCGCCCCCTCCCCCCTGCTACTGAGTGCCTGCCACTCAGTACATACTTGTTGGAATATCTTCTCTGCATTGCAATCATTCCGCACTGTGCCCTGTTCACAGAAAAGATTTGCTATCCGTGTTTCAGATAACCACACCTATAAGAAATCAATTGTTTTGTCATCAAGTGTGGCTAACATTGCACACTTAACTATGACTAACAATACCCCTAAGACATTGGTATTATTATTCCCAACAATCTAGGAAACTGAGACTTCAGGAGGTAAGATAATTTGTTCAAAGACAAACAGCTTTAAAGTGTTGAAGCCACAAGTTGATCCAGGTCTGATTCCAAAGACTTTGCTCTTTAACAACCCAGTTATGCAGCCTTTCCCTCTAAAAATATTCTCATGCGATTTAAAAAAACAAACCAGCGGGCGCCTGGGTGGCTCAGTGGGTTAAAGCCTCTGCCTTCGGCTCAGGTCATGATCTCAGGGTCCTCAGATCAAGGCCCGAATCGGGCTCCCTGCTCAGCGGGGAGCCTGCTTCTCTCTCTCTCTGCCTGCCCCTCTGCCTACTTGTGATCTGATCTGTCTCTGTCAAATAAATAAATAAAATCTTTAAAATAAATTAAAAAAAATAAAAATAAAAAAACCAAACAAACCAAGAATCACAAAGATGGTAAGTTGAACCCAAATGTGTAGGTTAGAAGTTATTCTAACGTTTTGATGATTTTATTTTTTTTGTAATAGCCTTATTGAAATGTAATTCATATATGATACAATTCCTTTAAAGTATACACTTCAATGATTTTTAATATATTCAAAGTCGTGCAACTATCACCAAAATCAATTTTAGAACATTATTGCCTCAAAAAAAGCCCGATACCTTTAGCTGTTATCCCCTATTCATCCCTTGCCCACCCCTAAGCAACCACTAACCTACCTTCTGTCTCTATGTATTTTCCTATTCTGGACGTTTCATATAAATGGAATCATACCATATGTTGGGCTTTCATAACTGGCTTCTTTCACTTATTCTAAGTTTCACCCATATTGGGGCATGAATCAGTACTTTTTCCTCCTTATTGCTGAATAATATTCCATTGTGTGGATATATCACAGTTTGTCCATTCATCAGTTGGTAGACATTGAGTTTTCTACTTTTTGGCTATTACGAGTAATGCTTCTATGAACATCCATGTACAAGTTTTTATGTGGACATATGTTTTCATTTTTCTTGAGTATATACCTAGGAGTGGAATTGGTGGGTCCAAGGGTAATCCTATGTTTGTTTGGTAACTCTGTGTAGCTTTTTGAATAAGTGTCACACTGTTTTCCTTATTAGCCGAATCATTTTATATTACCACCAGTGGTGCATTAAGGGTTCTGGTATCACCATGTCCACAGTAACATTTGTTATCATCTAACCTTTTCATTATAGCCATCCCACTGGGTGTGAAGTGGTCATCTCTCGGTGGGATTGATTCACATTTCTGGATGACTAAATTTGATTTACTTTTAAAATATTTTATTCTGTCTCTGCCCCCCAACTAGGTCATTTTCCCAGAAACGCCTTTTTCTACAATTGGTCTTTATCATTGTTGAAAACTGATGCTGTCCAAAACCAAAAGTTTATAATGTGAATTATATCTACATAAATGGAATTAAGTTTCTGTCTGATTCTGGACATATCGTTAGGAAATTCGAAGGATGTGCTCGAGAGGGCCTTATTTAGAAACATACTGTGTAGTACACTTGTAGTTCAATTTGGGGAACTCTGGAGAGCATCTCAGTCTCCCTGCAAAACAGCTAAAACTGTTAATGAGAAGCCAACATAACCATGGGACAGAAGCGATACCGTATTAAGATGGTGTGAACAAAGAAAAATGATCAGATTTCAGATATGAGCCCTAAACCAAATGTTTCAAGGGCTGGCCTAAATTGCAAAGGTTTATTTGCATTAGGGCTACTCTGTGACCTGCTCAGGAGGAGAAGCTGCAAGGATTTATTCAATGATTCTCCCAAGTACTGCTGGAGGTGTGTGTGTGTGTGTGTGTGTGTGTGTGTGTGTGTGTGTGTGTGTGTGTGTGTGTGTGTGTGTGTGTGTGTGTATCTCGACAATCAAAAGCAAAATTTTAGCCATCCTACCTGTTTCATGATTTAGAAGTACTAGTCCTTTCTTGAGTTTGATGTGGTAGGTGGTGGGGTCCCACTTGCCTAGTTCTAAACTTTTCTGAATGCGAACAGAAATAGCACCAATGGCTGAAATTTATATCAGTGTGATTTTAATTTTTAGTGGTAATGAGATTTTTTATGTGGCTGAGAGTCTACATATACAAATGGACAATGGCCAGACCATATGTGCCAATAGAAATCTGACTCAAATCTCTGCAGCAACCAGTCTTGGAAACCAAACCACAACCTCTATGGCAATAGACCCAGAATGGTCAAGACATGGTCAGTAACTGCCAGTTTCCCTAATTTTTGTCCCTATTTCCAGTTAAGGACCAACTAGAGAAAGCCAAATAAGCTCCCAAACCAATCACATAGGATGCCCTGTACATTACAGTTAGCCCGCTTCCTGCTCCCTCAGGCCAACAACCTCCAGTCAGAACATCTAATAACGTATTATACCAACCCCCACCTCAATCCCTAAAATAACTGCTCTTGCAGTAAGATCAGAAACACAAATTACAACATTTATGTGTTGTTTATTTCCATTCTTTTTTTGATAATCATTATCTTTCCTTTTTATGAAATTGCATATCTATATTTGATAACTACACACACTCATATCACATTTAACTAGAAAAGAGTATTTCTTTTCTATTTCTTAACAGTTCATGATTTTTTGAAAAAGGAATATAATTAGTTTAATACATTCATTAGGCAATTTCTTAACTTATCCAAGATAACTACCATCTGGACCTGCTGGTTTAGATTTATTATAATTGTCAATATATTCCATTACATTACTTTGCTTCTTGCACAAACTGATGAGATAATTCCATTTTTAACCCTTCCCTAGTTAAAGTTTTAAAACTCTAATATTGCTCTAGGATGTTGTAGTTTTTACAAATAGAGAATACAGTTGAGCCTTAAACAATGTGAGGGTTAGAGGCACCAACCCCCTCTGCACAGTTGAAAATCCACGCATATCTTTTGACTTCCCCAAAACTTAACTACTAATGGCCTGTTGTTGACCAGAAACCTTACTGAGAATATCAATAGTCAAATGACACATATTTTGTAGGTTATATGTATCACAGAGTGTATTCTTACAATAAAGTAATCTAGGCAAAAGAAAATATTAAGAAAATCATAAGAGAATATACTGACAATAGTCTACTGTATCAAAAAAAAATCTACATAAAAGTGGACCCACCCAGTTTAAACCCATGTTGGGAAGGGGGCAACTGTACTTGAAAGTTGCTAAGAGAGTAGATCTTAAATGTTCTCAACACAGAAAAAAATGGTAATGTTGTGATGGGATGGAGGCCTTAGCTAATACGATGGTGGTGATCATTGTGCAATATAGAAGTGTATCAAATCAATGTTGTACACCTTAAACGTCCACAACACTCTATACAATTGTATCTCAAGCTGGAAAAAAGGGAAAATTACCTTCCTTCCTTTATTTAATATAAGTGAAATGTCTTGAATATATATCTCCTTCCTTTGAATGCCAACACAAAAATATCTTTGCTGCCCTAGCACATAAAAATTTAAATGTCATGTTGTTAACTTTCTGCATGTGTAGTTTTTTACCACTTATTCTAAAGTGATGCATATTTCACCTCTAAAGGCAAGATCCTCTGCCCCTACACACCTAACGTGCATATACACTTATACATACATACATATTTTAATTCTCACTCAGCACATCATTATCATATGGTTCATTATCATATCATGTGACAATCATTAATTCAATGATTCCATTAATATTTGCTCTGTCATCGATCATGTATAAGACATTCTGCTAAAGGAGAAAGAGAGGGGAATAAAACAGTTCTGCTCTTAAGGAACTCACTAATGGTGGAAGACCACAAGAATTTATTTATTTTTTTAAGATTATAAGAATTTAATACAAATAAGACATGCCAGAGACAGCACAAGAAAGGTACAAATAAACACTAGATTCAAAGAAGGTAAAAATTTCGTCTTTTTGGAGAGATCGTCGAAAATGATTCATGGAAAGAAACTAAGGATTAGCTGAGTTTGATGGGATTTAGCACGGCAAGAGAGAGGGGAAGTGGGAAAAAGCAGAGGGGAAATTTAGGAAGCAGTAAGGAGTCTAGTTTGGCCACAACGAAGTGTACAGAGTGGAATGGTGAGAGAAATTGCTAGAAAGTTAGGACCATTAGGCGATCCTAAATTCAGCTACATTTTTAATAGGAAGCAATATAATTGGAGCCACATTGTAATACAAATAACCTGGCAATGGCTATTTAGGACAGATTTAGATGGGAAGAAAGTAAAACCAAAGAGACCTGTTAGGAAGCATGTACAGAATCTA
The DNA here is from genome assembly GCA_002007465.1 of Ailurus styani. NCBI lineage: Eukaryota > Metazoa > Chordata > Mammalia > Carnivora > Ailuridae > Ailurus > Ailurus styani. The sequence continues at coordinate 3,371,094 of LNAC01000064.1, read as the reverse complement.
GGCAGGCTGTGATTAGGACCTGAACCAAGCAAGCACCACCTTTCTGCAGAAATGAGAATGCCAGAAGGAAATAATTGGTAGCACGCCACCACCATTCAAAACCAGAACTCACCTCCATGATTCTACTGCTCCTTCCACTCTTCTGGCTCCACTGTCCATGATGAGGGAGCCAGGAGGGCAGAGCTGTTGGGCAAGTAAATACAGATGGCCAAGTCCCAGACCCAGCTGCCAACAAGGTGTTCTGTTAAAAGTCATCCCAGGAAACAGAGCAATCTTGCAAGCCAGCTAAAATATTTTAATTAGTAACTCTGAGTAATAACTATTACCTAAATTTATTCTGTATGCATTTTCAAAATCGAGTCAAGGAACACTTCCCCTACCTGGCAATGTTACAATACATTAGTGTCAAATATATAAAAGTTAAATTAACTTTTTTGGAGGGCCAAAAGTACCAAAAGTGAGTCTTTGGTGCCCCCTTGTGGAATGTTTAGTGTGAGCTTTGAAATATTTGCCTTTCACTCAGAAACAGTAATGGGTTATTTCCATCTTTTAAGACATTTAAAGTACTTTCTGTATATGTTACACTATCCTTAAGGGACATAAGTTAAAATAAGGCCATATAAATAATTTAAACAAGAAACATAAGAGACCAAATGTTGAAAATGTTCAGTAAATTTCTGTCATAAATCTATGACAACTTTGCTTTGTGAATCATAAATTAAACAAAGGTAATGGAAAAACTTAGCTTTACACCATGCTACGTAAGTATCAAAACTATTTTCTCAATAGCACTTCTATCCTTAAATTATTGCTAACAAATCCATGACTTTATTAAATTTCTAAATATCTTTTATTAAGTATTTAAATATCTTTATTTAATAATTGTAAACATCCATATTTGTGCCCATAGAAATGCTAGTATTAAGTGATCAGGTAACTTTTAAAGTGTTGTTTCTCTTTATATCACTTATCACAAGTTTCTGGCCATTTATTTTCCAAACTAAGGAATGAAAATAGGAAATTCCTGTCTTTCCTGGAGACAAGTAGAAGTCAAAAAAGAAAAAAATATTCCTATCCATTAGCTAACAAGGCTGTCAAGGAGGGAGACCACAGTGGGGAAAGATAGATTCTTATCCTAAAGCAGTAGAAGGTAAAGTGTTTGCTCCTCCTTTCCCTTATGTCCTTATTAAGCAGTGGGAAAAAATACAAAAATGAAGTGCCAAATTTAATCGTCCCTTTTGTATTACAATTTTCTTGGAAATGCAGAGTAGACTTGTCAATAACTGGTAAATTTTTTCTTACTACTTTCACTCAACAATCAAAATCCGTAAGACTGAAATGTGTTAATACTTACTTTCACGCCTTGTGTCTTTTAATTACAAAGACCTTGGGACTGGAGCAAAAGCCTTTCCCTGGACCTGAGCTCTCCGATAATAGTATATTTGTGCAATGCATTTAGCTTTCCAAATTATAAAGTTGTGAGGAACTACGGAGCTAGTTTGGGGCAGAACTGTTTTAAGTTAGAATTTTTTCCCCACATGCCAATAGATTTTCCTTTAATGGCAAAACAATCTTCCATTTAAGACACGGTGATTATATGCATATTGAATTTATCAACAGGGATTCTGCAGAGTCTTGCCATGTACAGGTGGCAGACTACCTCTGGTGGAATGTTGGCTCCCTCACTTGTTGTCTGAATGATCTTAGATTATTTAACCTGATTCTTGGTTTCCTGAAACAAAAAGGAGTAAGATAATAGCTGCCTTATAGGCCGCCTGGGTGGCTCAGTCGGTTAAGCTGCTGCCCAGGGTCCTGGGATCGAGTCCCGCATCGGGCTCCCTGCTCCTTGGAGAGCCTGCTCCTCCCTCTCCCTCTGGCTGCCGCTCTGCCTACTTGTGCTCTCTACCTCTTTCAAATAAATAAATAAAATCTTTAAAAAAAAAGTTAAAAAAAATAGCTCCCTTATAGAGTCAATGTGAGGAATAAATGAGTTAACACATGTAAGGGATTTAGGACAATGTCTATAACAGAGTAAACACTCAATTTATGATTAGATGAATTTTTTTAAAGATTTCATTTATTTATTTATTTGTCAGAGAGAGAGAGAAAGGAGAGAGGGCACAAGCAAGGGGAGCAGCAGGCAGAGGGAGAAGCAGGCTCCCTGCTGAGCAAGGACCCTGGGATCATGACCCGAGCCCAAGGCAGACGCTTAACCCACTGAGCCGCCCAGGTGTCCCTAGATGAATTTTTTTTTAAAGATTTTTTTTATTTATTTGACACAGAGAAAGAGATCAGATCACAGGTAGGCAGAGAGGCAGGCAGAGAGAGAGGAGAAAGCAGGCTCCCCACTGAGCAGGGAGCTGGATGCGGGCCTCAATCCCAGGACCCTGAGATCATGACCTGAGCCGAAGGCAGAGGCTTTAACCCGCTGAGCCACCCAGGCGCCCTAGATGAATTTTTTTTTAAGCAGACATTTTTTTTACAAGCAAGTTAGAGGCTGGCTTTATAGTTTCATTCAGCATAATGTTAATGATATCAAGATCATATATTCTATCCCCACAAATGGTATTTTGTTTTATTCTATTCTATTTAGCCAAACGCATAGCCATAGAGATTAGTGTAACAGAGTTTCAACAGTGATCACCCCTCTTAATTTCTCTCATTTATAGACAGAAGAAATTGGCTCAGAATCAATAAGTGATTCGCATAAGGGCACAGCTAGGAAGTAGTTTAGAATACCCACTCCAGCTTTTTGACTCCTAGTTTAGTTCTCTTTCCATTACACTCTAACAAACTCTAAGAACAGTAGCTAAAAGGAGTAAGCCAAACAAATCCACTGATTACATGTGTGAAGCAATTTAAGAAATCATTTAGGGGGTGCCTGGGTGGCTCAGTCGTTAAGCATCTGCCTTTGGCTCAAGTCACGGTCCCAGTGTCCTGGGGCTGAGTCCTGCATCAGGCTCCCTGCTTGGTGGGAAGCCTGCTTTTCCCTCTCCCACTCCCCCTGCTTGTGTTCCCTCTTGCTGTGTCTCTCTCTGTCAAATAAATAATAAATAAAATCTCTTTTAAAAATTAAAAAAAGAAATCATTTAGATCTCACTTTTTTGTGTAATGAAGCATTAATCACTAAGATCAAATATTATGAAATTAACAGATTGTTAGGATTGAGATGTAATGGTTTACTTGATAAAAATTACTAGTCACACTAGAAAAATCAACTCATTCAATAAATACTTATTATGTACCTTCTACTTGCTGGGCACTGGGCGAGGTGCTAGGGATGCAACAGTATTTAAATCAAACATGGTATGGTCCCGGTCTTCACAGAGCTGATAGTCTCACAGGGAAAGAAAATTAACAATCTGAATAAAGTAAACTCGGTCCTGTGACAAGGGAAGCACAGGGCGCTATGGTAGCAGACAGCCTGTGATGACGGCTCCAGTCAGCTACTAGAATACTCCATCATTTACAATAATTTGTAGAATGCCGATTATTTTCTGGATGGTTAAAGCCTTTGTTTACTGAAGTTATTCAGGAATACCCCATGATCTTCTTCTAGTTAACCTATCTCTTAATCCCATCATAAATATAAAGCCTACCAATAAAAAGCTTATCTTTTGAATTCCTACTCTGATCTTTTTTTCTTCAGAATTTTTATTATGAAATCATTAGAATATGTGGTATTAAGTCCTTATACTATTTTACTCATAACTACTTGATCACAGTACTCAAGTCCCAATCAAAACCAGAAATACAAAAAATCTGAAACTCCATTGCTAACAGTACCTGCGGTAGACGAGAATACATGGAGATTATTGATTTCTAAAATGAAACGTGGTAAAATCTACATTTCCAACAGCAGAGTAAGATAAAATATTACATTTGAATAGACTGAGTAGCCACAAGACCACAAAGGTGCTCACACGGAGGGGGCAGTGTGATTGTACCACATAAAACAGCTGCAAAGTGCTTCCTACTGGACAGGAAACAGGAGTCCAGATTCATACACTGCAATGCTGACAACTTCAAGTATAAAGAGGCAAAAGAAATGCTTATCCTTTGTTTTTCATTTTCTGTAATAGAATAATAAAAATCCACAGGCTATTGGGAATTAAATATTTTAAATTATATAAAATAGAAAATTTGCATTTCATTTTTGAAAATCATACCATGAAACCAGATCTGTGATGTTTACAACTTCTGGAATGGCATTTAGGCCAGGCAGAAGTCAAGAGCATAAAATAGCAAAAATGGGTGCCTGGGTGGCTCAGTGGGTTAAAGCCGCTGCCTTCAGCTCAGGTCACGATCCCAGGGTCCTGGGATCGAGGCCCGCATCGGGCTCTCTGCTCAGTGGGGAGCCTGCTTCCTCCTCTCTCCTCTCTCTCTGCCTGCCTCTCTGCCTACTTGTAATCTCTCTATCTGTGTCAAATGAATAAATAAAAAAATCTTTAAAAAAAAATAAAAAATAAAATAGCAAAAATGTTCATATGGCAGAAGAGGATATGATCTGATCTGAGCCCCAGAAAGAGAGGTCAAAGACAGGTAGTCAAACTAAATCAAAGAGCTGTCTTCATAAATTAAAAGAATCAAGACAGAACAAGTTTCCTAAATGCAAAGGAACTTCAATTAACAATGTTTATTAACAATGTTAATAAGTATATTGACCCTGATGTGGAAGATATTTCAGGAAATTAAGTAGACACTGAGAACTCAACTATTAGAATCAACTAAATCAGAAAATTTGATATAAAATGTATAGACTGTGTAACTTATTAAAGACAACTGACTATATTTATATTTAGCCTCCAAAAAGTCTTTGTGGAATTAGAAAGCATATAGATAAAATGTAATATTAAACAGCTAAAATTTTTAGTGAGTTAAACAACAAATTAAAATTTAGGACAGATTTTTCCCAAGTCTCTATCTAAGGATGACGGGCTGGCGCAGTCAGTTGAGGTCATGATCTCAGGGTGGTAGGATGGTGCCGCATATTGGGCTCCACACAGAGTCTGCTTCTCCCTCTCCCTCTGCCCCAGCTCCACTCACCTGTCCTCCACCCTCTCAAATAAATAAATAAATAAAATCTTTTTAAAAAGCAAAAACCCCCACAAATATATCTATACCCAATTCACACTTTAAAATTGTCTTATTAAAATATTGTATAAGAAGAGCTACATTTTAAATCTGTGTGTATAGTATGTACACAGACATATACATGCATCAGTTACCTAAAGGCAAAGAAATAAAATATGACACCATCTTCAAATTTTCCCCTAGTCTTAGTAATTTGTTCAACAACAGGACTTACCTCTTTCTTGCTACTATTCTATAAATGGAACATGCTACCTCCACTCATTTTTGGAAAGAGGTACATTATAAATAATTCAGTAAATTTTCTTATTTAAGAAACCCAATTTAAAACTAACTGTTGAGAAAAAAAAATACCCAACAACAATCTTTTCCAGCTAGTCCAAATTGGTCACAATACTGATACCCAGCCTAGATTAAACAAATGGAGGGGTGCCTGGGTGGCTCAGTTGGCTAAGTGACTGCCTTTGGCTCAAATCATGATCCTGGAGTCCCAGGATCAAGTTCCAGGATCAAGTCCCACATCAGGCTCCCTGCTCAGCACAGTTTCTGTTTCTCCCTCTGAACCTCCCCCTCCCATGATTTCTCTCTCTCATTCTCTCTTTGAAATAAATGAAATATTAAAAAAAAATGAAGTTTATGATTATAATTCTGGAATTTTAAAAAGCATTTAAATGAAATACATGACATAAGGATTTATTAACTGAGATTTTCATTGTGAATAACAACATATGTCTAATAACTTTTTATGTCTTCTCAGTAATCAATATTAAGTAAATTTTATTTAACCAGAAGTCTGCTCACATATGACACTCACTAAATTAAAAGATTGAAATTATACAGTAAATTCAGTAGAACTTCTGAAAACATTTTATTTATATTTCATTTCAAACACTCATTTTCCAAATCTATAAGGCCATCTGTCTCAAATTCAAAATTTGTAATATTACTTGGAAAACTATTTTTAAAAAGTGATTGAAAACATTTCAACACAGAGTGATGAAACGCACAATTTTCAAAGGCTACATGAAACAGTTAAATACATATATATAACATTAAAACTCTTTATTTAAAAACACTTATTAAAATGGGAAAAAGTGACACAGTAAAATAAAATTTTTTCAAACTCATCACTTTAAAGAATACAGACATAGATTATGATATATACAAAAGAGGAAATAAATCACCATCTGTCATTAATGGGAAATGTTGCATGTTTTCAAAATATTCATAATTTTAAGTCAGACAAAACGTTGTTTAGGGGGAATGCTTCTTTTATTTGAGAGTCTCTTTAAAGGCGTTTTAAATTCCGCTTACTCTGGGCACTTCCTGGAAGAGCATCTTTTCTAGTTCTTGGCTTTGCTGTTCCTCTACTACATTCTTCAGACCCATGATAAGCACACAAACATAATACACAAAAGTCAAAACCACAGGCTGTGCGGCTACACAGTCCCCTTTTCTTATATGGCTGGTACTTAGCAGGGGATTGGCACCTGGGGCAAGGTTTTAAGGCTTCATCAATAAATAGTGTTTTGGCAACCTGCAGTGAAAGCATACACACTAAATCTTCCAGTTTCATCCAGAGAATCACTTTATTTCAAACTCTAAATATTTATTTCTAATAACTTATGAGAAATACTCACCTTCACATATTCTTCCTGTTTACTACTTAAGGGGGTAACAGAAGAGCTTGCTATAGGTGTCAAAACTTCTCCCCAAGGAGAAAAGGTTGAAACTTCTCCTTTCTGAAAACCGGGTATCTTAGCCTGAGCTTGCACGGATCTTAAAGCTGATCGATTTAAAAGATGGAGCCGAGTGGCGGCATCCTCAACATTTAATCTAGCCCCCTGTGGTAAAAGAGAAGAGAGGTCAGTACCGTAACATCAAAAGTTCCAGAACAGTTTTCTGATACACGTGTATTTAAACACTGAAAGTGATTTCACACTAAATTCCACTAGAAATTTCTCCCTAAACTTTCTTTTTAGACAAAAAATGTTCTCTCATCTAACATTTAAATGTCAACGAAATATAGATGAACAAAATTAAAACAATAAATGTTAGCTTTAAGCTTGCATGACTGGTTATTTTTCTGTTCAAGATATCGGTTGGCAAACTTTTCCTGAAAAGGCCAGACGGTATATATTTTACATTTTGCAGGCCAGATTGTCATAGCTACTCAACTGCCATTTTAGCAAAAGAAGCTGCAGAGATATGTAAGTGAAAGGGCAAGGCTGAGTTCCAACGCAAACTTACTTTAAAAACAGAAGTGATGGACAGGATTTGGCCCACAGACTGGAGTTTGCTAACCCCTAAGAAGAGGTGAATCTTTGTAAAGTTTGATATGGGATATCATGGAATTCTTTGATGGTTTCTTACCTTAGCCACATGTCAGAAGAAGAATGGGCCTGGTTAGACCATGAAATCCAATTGGTTTGGTTGGTTTTTACAATACGTGTAAATACTGGAATCATTTCTATACTTATATTTTAATAGACAAGTTTTGATAGTTTAAAAGGAGAAAAAAGGTATCTCTTCTCTGAACTGGATTTCCACATTTACTTAAATATTCAGCCAAGAAATATTTTCAATAAGCCCTCTATTTTGTTCAGGTCGATAATGGAAAAAAAATAGGGGTTTTCTTTTCTTTTCTTTTTAACAAATTGGCATTCTTAAACATTTATCAAAATAAAATGTACTGAGAATGAATTGCCTCGTGCGTCTACCTAAAACTGTGCTTCCTCTCCCTTGATAGTTTCCCTTTGCCACAATTGGCTCCTAAAAGTGAGGAGAGAGAAAATAAGAGAAATTATAGTAGGATAAGTATAGGAAATAAGATTAACTGGTCATGAAAAATTCTGGGATTAACAGTTAACACAACATACATGTAAGTGTAATGGATGAATACTGGTTTTCCAAAACTAGAATGAATACAACTGAACTTTTTCAAGGACTCAACACATTTCTTTATAGTACATTTGTATAAATAACTTGCAGCCTAGGACACAAGCACATGACACAACAGCATACCAAAATTTTGATGGATTTTGATGTAGTTGGTAAACACAGTGACGGTGTATGAACCAACCAAATGAATAGAGATACACTGTTGAAACACATTTAAGCCACAGAATAAATATTCATTTATTTAACAAATATTTATAGAACTCCTAAATGTGCCCAGTGAATAAAACAGTCCGAACCCAGGCCTCCTACAGTTTAAAATGTGTGCTTTCATCTCTGAGCAACAGGAGGCAGAGCAGTCAACCAAGGCACAGGTCCGTGAAGGCCAAAGTTTTTCAAATACGGTCACATCATGTTACCAGAAAACATTTAAATGTGAGAGTGGAGTCACCATGTGGTTGTTCATTTCCATGATTATAAAAGAACAGTGAGGAATACATTAAATTAAGAAATCAATGGAAAAGGCGTATTCCGATTCTAACACTTGTTCTCACGGCTGCAAAACAAATAGATGAAATTGAGATTCTATTACACGTAGCTGGTGTTTGCCTTCTAACTTTTATACATAAAGAGCTTTCAGAGACATTACACAAGTGTGAGGAAAACCATCAGACCATTTTGTTTTCTAATGTTTCTGTTTGGGTCAATGATGTACATTAAGATAGATCTTGTGGAAAGCAACCGGTCCATTTCGGGATAGGAGGGCAAAGTGCACCAGGAAGGATGTCTCCAGGGAAAAGGAGGAACAGGAAGAATACCTGATTTGTCTGGACTTAGAGGAGATTTCCAGGTCTGGTGGATAATAGGAGATGAATCAGGGATCTGTACAGAGAAACACTAAGCAAAACAAAAGAAAGAAACTGGGCAATTATTAGCTCTGGGGAAAAACAGTTATATAGGAGAAAAGATGTGATCATAGTGTACTGCATGTTTCAGCTGTCAAAAACAATCTCAATACAGTCTTAACAATGTCAGCACTTAATTCTGATTCACTCCCAAATGGTGGTGTGGTTACCTTAGTGAGACAGGAGAGAAGGAGAAAGGAGTTCAGAGAGACGGGTGGGTGGGTAGGTAGCGGCAGAAGTGGTGAGAGGTTGGAGAACAAACTCTTTAAAGAAAAAAGCCAAGAGACAGCAGGAGAGGCATGCTACTTAGAAATACGGAGGTAAATCTCAAAAGGAACAGCTGAAGAGTTGAAAGTGATTAATTTGGGGCAAGAATTAAGAGTAGGAAGAGACAGGCAAGAGAATGTGTTTTGTTATAAGCCTTATAGTCGAATTTGACTTTTTAAACCATGTACTTGTTTCACTTTGAAAAGAAATTTAAAAAGAAAACCGTAAGAGAAAAAAGTTCAAGTAAGGAAAAACATATAGTCCTTTAAGAAATAAAGTTGGGGAAAAAAGAGGTGGCCAGGGTATGAAGACAGAATATTTTATCTAGAATTACCTGAAGTGCTGTCAAACACAACCACATTTCTTTCCTTGTAGAATGTACGATGTACATGGAGCTAACAGTTTAATATTAATAGATGCTTGCTTAAAAATTGTTTTCGGGGGGTGCCTGGGTGGCTCAGTCGGTTAAGCATCTGCCTTTGGCTCACAGCATGATCCCAGAGTCCTGGGATCCAGCCCCACTCTGGCTCCCTGCTCAGCGGGGAGTTGGCTTCTCCCTCTCTGCTTGCTGCTCTCCCTGTTTGTGTGCGCAGTCTCTCTCTCTCTCTCAAATAAATAAATACAACTTTTCAAAAATTGTCTTTTTAAGGGGCTCCTGGGTGGCTCAGTTGGTTAAGCATCTACCTTCAGCTCAGGTCATGATCCCGGGGTCCTGGGATCAAGCCCCGGACATCTGGCTCACTGCTCAGTGGGGAGCCTGCTTCTCCCTCTCCCTCTGCCACGCTCTCACAGATAAATAAATAAAATCTTTAAAAAATATATTTTTAAAGTAAGTCTTTAGCACATAGAGCATCACTCTAAAAAGATAAGAAGTTAAGAAGGCAATTAATATTTTCTCTATTATAAGCTCCCAGGGCCAGAAGCTGCAGCAGTAAGAAGCCAGGAACTGTAAGTTTTAAGGCAATATCGTAGGTGAAAATGTTAAACTTTTCTTCAAAGTAAAATGAAAAGTGAACATTTTCGTTACAGGCAGTACCTAATATTTCATTGTAATGAGAAACCCACCAATCTGTATCTAGGTATTTATATTTGTTTACACTACGTATCATCTCAATTATCATATTTTGTCAATTAGAAATTTACTTACGCTATTATATACTTTTTACTAGAACAAGGATAAGAGAGTGAACTTTGGTGGTTTCTTTTAATACTGATGGCTAAGAGAGGTCTAAAAGTTGCCGGTACAGTACATACGGGTGCCAGAGTCATGAGATGCCGAGGACGCAAAGTAGTGTCGCTCGGAAGACACTGCAAGAACTTGACCTGTCAACTCAAAGCTGGCTCTCAAATCTTCAAGAAAATACAAGCTTATGATGCTTTACCAGTGCTTATCTGCCACGCTCTCTCCCTTCCAGGCCTTCCCCTCTGCTGTACGCTCCTCCCCGTCTTCGCTTGGCTAGCCACTCACTCCCTCACCCTTCAGGTCCCAGCAGAGTTGCGCTTTTTCCGAAAAGCCTTCTCTTGATTCCCAAGTATCAAATACCCCTTTTAAATATTCCAATAGAACGAACTCTGGGCTTCCCCTAACACGCCTGTATTATAGTCACCTGCTTACTTGTATGTAAGCATGAGCTCCGAGAGAGCAGGGACCATTTCAGAAAGGTTCACCATCGTAATCTGAGCATTCGGCACATAATATCCACTCAAAAGACTGGATAGAAACTGCTATAAGGATATCTAATTATGAATAGGATCCAGCAGAGCACTGGTACTCAAACCCTGCCAACAGCACACACACTTCAACAACAAAACCCTAGAAGATGCTCTTGATCCTGGGCAGTCTACTCCACTTATGGACTGGAAGGAAATGGAGTTTGGGAGAGAGAAAACTTTCATGAGTGAATGTTAGCTAAATGAAAAGGGTTAAAAGATAGTAGGAAAACCAAGTTAGGTTGTCCAGAAATATGAGATTATTATTTTTACAAATCCATTTGAGAAAAATATTGTATACATTACCTCAGAATCTGCTTTCAGTTGTGAGATATAAAATTTCCTCCTCCGATTTGCTTTTTTATCTTGAACAATAATTTCACGCCAGTTTCTGCTCACTTTCCAAACACTGCAACAAAATGATTGGTCTTTATAGTGTACATGTTCTACAAAATTAACATTTTTTGCATATGGCAATTAATAAGAAGAATTTGTTTTAAAGACTTTGGACAGTAAAATATGACTTGACCTACACTGTGGTTGCATATTGTTTCACCATATGAAAGAATTCCCATTAAAATATCAAGTATATGCCAGCATCATATCAATAGATTACTGTCTTATGAATGGTTAAGGGAAAAATACAGTTTCATATAAAGCCAATATGAGTCCACTGGGAGACTAAGAGGATTTAAATCCAAATGTGAGACTAAAACTAAAAATTTGGAATACAACATGTAGAAAATGATTATCGTCCATACAGCACAAGAGGTGTGTATTCCTCATATGAATGTACTTAACAAATCTATAATTTTGATTAAACAAACATAAGAAATATCAATAATTCCTTGGACATACTCAGTGCCAAAAAACAATCATTATGATGGGTAGCACTACAAAATTCCTATTTAGAAACCAAAGTTGATGAGAATGAAGCAGATTAAAAAAACAAACAACAAACAAGCAAAAAAACCTCAATTTATATCCATTGATTGTCTATTTATCAATAACTTTGGCTATACAGTTGTTAATCTGGTCTTTTTTATTACTCTAACTTAAATCACTCAAAGGGAATAAGATCAGACAATTAAAATAAGGTCACTTGCTGTATTGGAGGTAATACTGTCCTTCCAGTTACCGTGGCCACTTCAATTGCCTTGCCGCTCCCTAAACCAGCACATGTGTCTTATATCAGATTGATGGGGAGGAAAAGGCAGGAAGTCACCTGTTAATGGGGAAGAAATGAGCTATGCAACTGGGTATTTGCCACAGTTATTTCAACTGACCATAATCTCTCACATTACCAAGAATAAACACTACTAACATTATATGTGCATTCTGCAGTACAAATACTATCCATTTGGAGGGCTGGGGAAAAGAGGTCATAACAAAAATATGACTGAATATCAACTTTTCCCACAAACGAGCATCCAAAAGTATCACTGAAATTTTTAACTGGTCTCTATCCAATTACTACAGCATATAAACATAAACTTCCTATATTTCAACCAACTCCCTGATTTTTTAAACAAACAATTTATCTCATTCAAACATTTTTTAAAGGCATATACATACAGGTGCACTAATCTGTTTATTGTCCCACTTGGATTACGCCAAGTACCTTCTGGGTCAAGTTTATTTAGAAAGGCCTTAAATCTTAATATGAGTTTGTGAGACAGTATTGGATTGGAAATCAGAGGCTTCGGGGCACCTGGGTGGCTCAGTCAGTTAGGCGTCTGACTCTTGATTTCAGCTCAGGTCATGATCTCAGTCAGGGTCATGGGATCAAGCCTGATGCTGGGCTCCACACCCAGTGTGAAGCCTCCTTAAGATTCTCTCTGGCCTTCAGCCCCTATCCCCACCTCTCCCTCTCTTAAAAAAAAAATCAGAGTTCAATTATAGACCTAGTATATTCCTGTCTCCTTGAATGACTATTGGCAGGTCACGTAACTTCTCTGGAACATAGTTTCCTCATCTGCAAAATATGTGATTAGACTAGATGTCTCAAAAGACTTCCAGCTATGAAATTCTATAATTCTCTACAACAGCCTACAATTAATTTGTGGAGAAAAGGTGAAGAAGGGTTTTAATAGAAGTAGTGGCCATAAAAACAGCAAGGATTCTATGAGCCAAACTCTTGACATAGCTCTATCAAAAACCAAATTCACATGCTCTTACCTTGCAGAAGTCACCCCCAACAGTCACCCCAACAGTCACGTTGCAGAAGTCCTGTTCTACAGGCTTCCCTTCTTCCTAGTCATGGCATTCGCAAGGGTCTTGTCTTCTGATAATCTTGCAACTCCCCAAAATTGCCAGTATGAACACAGTCTCACTTTAGTCTTTGTAACCCTAGTTCCTGCCCTCAGTACTCCTAAATGTCTGTTTCTCTTTAATTATGTAGCAGCATTCAATATACTGAAATCTCTGTCAACAGAAATTCTTCAGTTTCTAATTCCTAGATATTCCCAAAAGTAATTACCTTCTACTGTCCTGTTAGCAATGAAAATGAACTAATCCATATTCCCCGGGGTCTCTGGAAAAACTAAGCCCTAAAATGAAAGCTAATCATTATTTTGGATTCTAGAATTTAGATTAAGTAACTAAATGGTATCCTTTGTATGCTGTCATCTCTTAGTCACCATAATACTTCACATTGTTTCTGACCAAGTGTCATAACTTTTTTTTTTCACAGAGGGAGAGAGATCACAAGTAGGCTGAGAGGCAGGCAGAGGAAGAAGCAGACTCCCCACTGAGAGCCGAGCCCAAGGCAAGGCTCCACCCCACAACCTTACTCCAACAAAAACCAAGAGTTAGACCCCCAACCAACTGAGCCACCCAGATGCCCCTAAAACAGGATTTTAAACAGAAGGAACGGTATTAGTAAGCTCTATTAGGAAGCTCACTAAACCATCTTTGATAAAGTATAAAACAACCAAAAATAGAAATAATAAAATAAAACAAATAAAAAACAGGACAACTTCTCAACTCATAGAAAAGTCTTCCAACCAAAAAAAAAAAAAAAAAGAAAGAAAGAAAAAAGGAAGTTTTACTTCAGAAAAAATTTTTTTTTCATTTCTTACCTGCATAGGCTTTCTGCAGTCAAGGAATCTAAAACCGTAGCAAGAATATGCTTTAAATTTCTATATTTTAATTCCGTTAAGATGTCCAGTTTTTCTATACCCATTTTCTTGCCAATCAGTCCTGCAAGGACACACTGTAGTACAGCTATTTGCCCCCCATCCTTCTCTTCTAAGCATTCATGTGCACCATTTTGCTGGAATCTTTTTCTTTTGTTTCTCATGAAGAGCTCGTGCACTAACTGCAAGGCTGGGGTCTTCGATAAATTCTTAAAGCTTAAAATCTCATTGTCCCTGTTCAGCTGATTCTCCGAGGTGTCTGAAGCAGCTGCTGGTGTTGCTTCTGAGTCAGAGTCCCTTTCTGTCTCAGACTGTGAGCTTTGTTCCTGAAGGGTGGACAATCTTCTCGGCCTTCGAAGATGCCTTGACTTTTTTATGGTGTCCCCCACTTTGACCGGTCCCTTATGTTTCCAAAGTTCTCGAAAAGAACCCTCCTGGTCAGAGAGGGAATCTTCTGATTTATCCAAACAAAGCGAGTTAAAACCACTGTCTTCAGGTGTTGAAATATTGCCCCTCACTTCAGCTGAAGGAGAGAGTCTTTGACTTGCATTGAATTTAATGTTTGCTACAAGATTACTTATTGGAGTCACACATAAGTTCTCGTTTGTTCCATAAGATGTTCCACTAGCAGAAGAGCCCAGAAGTTTGGGATGTGTATTCTCATCATTAACAAATAGACTGCTATCACTAAGGTCATATGTGATAGAGTCTTTAAAACTATTGCCCTGAATCGGTGATATACATTCAACCTCAAATAGGCTACAGTCATCTTTGGAATCATCAACTGTGGAAGTCTTCTGTTGAGAAAAATTAAGTCTCAATTTTTGACTGCTGGAAGTTGCTTCTTCTGTTTTCAAAGTACTAGTAACTAAAGGACTAAAATTGGTTTGCCTTGGAAAACTTGAAGCACTGCTTGGAATATTTTTTTCTAAGTTGAGAACTTGGTTTGTACTACTTTCTAGAGAACTATTTTGTGATTCATCGTCCTCCTTTAGGAGAGAGAAAGATACGTCCAACCTTCTGCGCAGTAAAAATTTTTTTCCACGGACTTTAGGGGTTTCACAAAGTTCTGGAGTTTTATCATTTTCCTTCCTAGAAAAGACGAATCTCTTTTTTTGAGTTGGAGATTCTAAAGGATGAGTTAAGCCCGGATTTGAAGTTTCAGGATGTTCATGGATTAATGTTGGGCCTTTTTCTTTCTTTCCAAAAAATTCTTTATCTGTGTTATCAAAGTTGCAAGGTTGTAACAACTCATTGTAGCCACTATCTTGAAATGAAGATGTGAAACAACAATCTCTGAAGCTGGAGTATTCGAAATTGACAGTAGGAGAGCCTACCTCATTTTCTGCTCCAGTGCAAGCTTGACTTGAACGTCTCTCTGACATCTTCAAAATCTCTGTTTCTACAAAGTGAAAACAAATTTTATTCTTCTTTTGAAATGATTAGCCTAGCACCTTATACCAAAATACATTACTTGTTACAAATACGAATAATAACAGAAAATGTTATGACAATAAGAAAAGTTACTTTAGGGGCGCCTGGGTGGCTCAGTCATCAGGCATCTGCCTTTGGCTCAGGTCATGATCCCAGCATCCTGGGATCGAGCCCCGCATCTGGCTCCCTGCTCTGCAGGAAAGCCTGCTTCTCCCTCTCCCACCTCCCCTGCTGGTGTTCCCTCTTTCGCTGCATCTCCCTGTCAAATAAATAAATAAAATCTTTTAAAAATTGCTTTAAAAAATAAATCTAGGGGGTGCCTGGGTGACTCAGCCATTAAATGTCCGCCTTCAGTTCGGGTCATGATCCCAGGGCCCTGGGACTGAGTCCCACATCAGGCTCCCTACTTAGCGGGAAGCCTGCTTCTCCCTCTCCCACTCCCCTTGCTTGTGTTCCCTCTCTCTCTCTCTGTCTCTTTCTCTGTCAAATAAATAAATAAAATCTTAAATAATAATAATAATAAATCTACTCTAATATATATACTCATTTGTATATTACTTTACCCAACTTTTTAACATCATAAAAACCAAAATTTGGGGGTTATACGTAGTCACAGATTATTTGATTAAGCATAGTCTAAGCACTATGCACAAATATTTTCTTGAACTACACTTGAAGGAAAAAATCTGGCAGCATCATTTTTAGATTTTGTTACCTTACAGTTTTAACAGCACTAAAGTACGTAATTATAGTTTTAATATTCTAGCTTATTTGTACTGGCCTATATCTAGTCAGTTGGATATTTCCCTTCAAAATTCTGATGTATAAGTAAAGCTGCTTAAAAAACTTTATGACAATTTTTAAACATGCTTTTGGAAATGTGTCAAATGAGTGCTGCCACTAGATTTGACTGCAACTTGGCTAAGCAATGCCAGGATAATGTTATCCATACTTGTAACATAGGCCTGTCGCAGAAATCCAGTCCCCACGACCATTCTCAAGGTCTGAGCTGCCAGACTCACAACTTTGCAAAGATTCCTTGGCTGATTGATAAATTACTAATACATTCTTCTTGAGCTAACCAAAGTGAACCAGCGCCTCATAGACATAGATAGGGCCATTACAAACCTAGCATGTTATTCTTGTCTCATTTTCTAAATATTTTGAGACATCAGGTCCATTTGCAGGCTTCAGTGCACAGATAACAGACAACTATTTGTGGGAAACTCACCCTTCATAATTATCAGTAGAGATTTCAAATAAATGATTTTGTCATTACTTAATGAGTTACTCAATCATTATATTTGTAAGGAATGACACTAGGAAATACTTTACTCCTTGACCTTTTCTTAACAGTATTATCACATTCCTTCTTCTTCGAAACTCAAATCTTAACTCAAAGGGTGTGAAGGGAAGAAAATTATCCTAGTTTCTGATATTTCTCCAGATTATTCAAAGAACACTAAAAAAAACCTCATTCTTTCAAAGGTTTCTCCAGACCAAATGCATGACTTTTCTCTATTAAAAGATCCTGGGAGGGCGCCTGGGTGGCTCAGTGGGTTAAAGCCTCTGCTTTCGGCTCAGGTCATGATCTCAGGGTCCTGGGATCGAGGCCCGCATGGGGCTCTCTGCTCAGCAGGGAGCCTGCTTCCTCCTCTCTCTCTGCCTGCCTCTCTGCCTACTTGTAATCTCTCTCTCTGTCAAGTAAATAAATAAAATCTTAAAAAAATAAAAAAAATAAAAGATCCTGGGAAAATATATTGTAGTTGACTATAATGGGAAAGGAATATATTTATGTCTAGGTTATACAAGTTAAGTACCTAAGTGAATGAGTTTTTAAAAACAACAATAACACGGGCGCCTGGGTAGCTCAGTCATTAAGTGTCTGCCTTTGGCTCAGGTCATGATCCCAGGGTCCTGGGATCCAGACCTGCATTGAGATCTGCATTGATGAGCTCTGCATTGGGCGCCCTGCTCAGCAGGCCTGCTTCTCCCTCTCCCACTCCCCCTGCTTGTGTTCCCTCTCTTGCTGTCAAATAAAAAACAAAATCTTTTAATAAGTAAATAAACAAATATATAAATACAACAACAACAACAACAAATTGCTACTCCAACCACTAAACAAAAGTTTCTTTATGGTAAAATGATCATGGGAAGATTACTACTAGGAAAAATATCTAAGTGTTTTTCAATCTTTTAAATCTATATTCAATTCTGGTAAATCTCATACATGTTCTCTTCTGATCTATATCCCCAGAGATCATAAGAATGACTGCTATCTTCCGTACATGCTTACCAGCCAAGATAATCAAACCGGGCTTTCTATAACTTGTATTACGATTTAAGACAATTTTGTTCTCAAAATATTAATGACATAAAAATATAAATGACATATAAAGTTAATGACATATAATGAGCTTTCAAATCACACCTCCATCTATGAATATTTCCCCCTGTCTGAGAATCGATCTATAAAGCAAGTTAAAATTAGGTCAAGAAATCCTAAAATTAAAAAAAAAAGAAAAAGAAAAAAAGAAATCCTAAAATTTTAGAGCATATGTAAATATTCTACCTTACCACTAGGTGTCTCACCATGCTAGAATTTGGGAAAGAGAGGCAAATTATTAGAAACAAAATGGGGAGACAGATAACCTCTTCCCCTACTCCCCATAGACCACTTGAAATAAACACAACATATGAACAAAAAGCTAATTTTTTTTCTTCATCTATCCATCTGAAGTTACCTCCAATGTGCTTTCTCTGCTGTCATCATGTCCGTCTTTCTACTATCCCAAGATGTTGGTCTCAAACAAAACTTGGTTCTTCAAAACTTAATTTTTAAATCATTTAAAAAGACTCATGCAAAACTTTGAAATGGACTTTGACTTACTTAATTTTACCAATTCAACAGTTTACTAATTAATCAAAAAAGCCTCCCTGATACTCACTTTTTAAAACTAGACCCCTTAGTGTTGAGAACACATCTCTATGTGCTCTCAAAAAAGAAAAAATTGGCAAGAATGTGGAGAAACGGGGACCTTCATGCATTGCTGGTGAGAATGCAAATTGGTGCAGCCACTATGGAAAACAATATGGGAGTTTCTTAAAAATTAAAAACAGAACTATTATATGATCCAGCAATTCCACTCCTGGGTATCTATCCAAAGAAAATGAAAACACTAATTTGAAAAGATATATGTACCTCTATGTTCATTGCAGCATTATTTACAGCAGCCAAGATATGGAAGTGACCTAAGTGTCCACTGATAGATGAACTGATAAAAATGTGGTAGATATATGCAATGAAATATTACTCTGCCATAAAAAAGAGTGAAATTCTACCATTTGTGACAACATGGATGGACTCATAGGGTATTATGCTAAGTGAAATAAGCCAGACAAAAACAAATACCATATGATTTCACTTACTGGAGAATCTAAGAATCAAAACAAATGAACAAACAAAAGGGAAACAGACTCATAGACACATAGAACAAATCTGAAGTTGCCAGAGGGGATGGGGTAAAGGGTGGTCAAAATAAGTGAAGGGAATTAGAGGCACAAACTTCCAGTTATAAAATAAATAAGCCATGGGAATGCAATATATACCATAGGGAATTTGATGAATATTGTAGTAACTTAGATAATAACTAATCATACTAGATTGTATATTATATATATTATATAATAACAATATATATGTTATAGATTATATATTATATAACTAAATAATAACTGGACCTACCAAGGTGATTTCATAATGTATAAAATATAGAATCGCTATGCTGTACACCTGAAACTAATATTGTATGTCAACTATAATTCAGTTTAAAACCACTTGTTAAGTTAGCGAATGTAATACTTACTATTTACCAAATTTTCGTTTGTTAAAGTGGAAAATCTTACCATCAGTAAATCTCGAGCTCTTAGATGTCAGTTATGTGAGCTTCCAAACAAGAAAATCTTTCACTTTGCCTTTAAAACTCATGCCAAAGTATTACCAATTAAAAACTCTAGTTTGGACAACTGAAACGCGAAGCAGCGTGACCGCTGAGATTTGAAAGGTACATAAAGGACATGCTGCAGGGATTATTCCTAACATATGAAAAGGCCTTAATCATTCTGAATTTCTTTTAGCTTTCCAGATAATGGTAATTTCAATATCCTTGCTCTCTCCAGCTAGTCTGGGAACCGAGGACGCTTCCCAAATTCACGTTTCCTGAAAGTGCAGTGTAAGCCGCAGCGCTGTCATTGACTCCCCCAAGGCGCTATCAGCCGGTGCGTGGTTAACGGTCTCACCAGGGCGTCTTTTGGCCCCGTTCGTCCCTCCCGGACCTTCCCAAGGCCAAGCTGGCGGGGGGACGGGGGTCGCTCGGCTCCGCCGCCAGGGCCCAGGGCCCAGAACGCCACCGAAAGGCGGAGGGTGGGTGGGCGTCGCCTGGAGCGGAGCGAGCGGGCAAGAGATCTGCTTCGGGGCGTCTCTCTGGTCCCAGCACCTGGAAAGCAAAGTGGGCGCCGGGCCCGGGCCGCCCCGAGGCCCGCTAGCAGGCGCGCACTTGGGCCCCCCACTCCCGCCCCCGCCCACCT
>LNAC01000064.1:3300323-3350709 GCA_002007465.1 Ailurus styani | reverse complement strand
GTCCGCTCCCGGTACCTGCTTCCCCCGAGGTCTCGTCCTCCCTTCCCCACCCTTCCACCCCCACCCAGAGCTCAGCCGGGCTTTCTAACTTCATGGGCTCCGCCTTTCCCCATTCTCACCTTGGGGAGCATTATGTAGAAAGGCCACTGGGTCTTACAGTGGGATGTCATTAAAAATAATGCGGGTGAGTATTCGCTTGAAAATGTTCCCCGAGATAGGTATAAAAAGCAGGTTACAAACTGAATGACGCCTTTTAGTAGTATAGCTATACACGGGATGAGTCTGAAAGGTATGACTAACTTGGTTACAGTATCTCTACACGGGATTATGCTTGATTATGCTACACGGGATGTTTTATATTATTCATCGGACACCCATTCTATGCAATACTCCATCCTTCTGCTCTTGGCAGCTTCCTCCTAGTCTCTTTTTCCTGGCTTCTTTTTCTTTGCCTTTTCTCTAAATGAGACGTCCTACCTCAGCGTTGGTGTGTGTGTGTGTGTGTGTGTGCGTGTGTGTGTGTGTGTGTGTGTGTGTGTGTTTGTGTNNGTGTGTGTGTGTGTGTGTGTGTGTGTGTGTTTTAAGATTTTATTTATTTATTTGTTAGAGAGAGGGAGAGCACAAACAGGCAGAGTGGCAGGCAGAGGCAGAGGGAGAAGCAGGCTCCCCGATGAGCTAGGAGCCTGATGCGGGACTCCATCCCAGGACACTGGGATCATGACCTGAGCCACCCAGGCATCCTAAGCATTTTTTTTTAACTTTACCATTATGTGCTTACATAATTCTTGTGCAGAACCTCACCCATTACTTTTAAGCCAATAATAGCAGCTACGACCGCTCTCCTCCAACTGGACGGACATTTTTTTCTCTGTCTGGATGCCCTTTCGTCATCCAAAATGAAATATATCCAAAATCAAACTCACTAACACTTATTAATTTCTGCCTAAGACTAGGTACTGGGACAAAGATGAGTGCAGTACAGTTATGGCCTTAAGGGGCTCACAAGCACTGTAATGGAGGAAAGGTAGTAGCATAAAGGAAACAGGACCAACTAACCCTAAGGTAGGAGAAGGGATGGGACTATACAACTTTATAAAATTATGGGATGGGGCTATATATAACTTTATAAAGACCATGATTAGAGGTGGATTTTGAGGGACGAATGGCAGTTTAAAAGTCAGACAACAGGTGATTTCAGTCTCAAAATGTGCAAGAGCAGGAAACTTGGAATAGCTAGCTGGGCACACTGTAAATAGCTTGTTATACCTAGAAACTCAGACTTATTAGGAAAGGGCAAAGAAAATTCTTGAGAAGGCAAAGAAGCCAAGTCTTGGAGAATTTTGGATGCATTTAAGAGTCTGAAGTTGATCCTCTAGGCATTGCAGAGCATTTTAATTTTAGAAAGATCACTCTGGTGGCAGAGGGAGAACAGAAGGAAAAGAGGTGTGAGGGTGGTTGCAAGGAGACCACTTAGGAAGCTATTGCATGACTCTGGAAGCCAGTGGGTCTGGAGAAGGACCTGGACTCAACACGTTCCGTTAGCAGAATCAAGTGTACAGGGCAGGGGTCGAAGAAGCACAGAGGACAGGTTTGGAAGAGAATAAGGTGAATTTAGTATGAGGTTGTTAAGTTTCAGTTACTTAAGGTAGGTAGGACTTAAGGTAAGGAATTGGTGAATTATGCATGCTTCAAGATAGCACCTCTCTGAAGACACCCGCATGTACCAAGAGAGAGTGAGTAGTGCCTTTTCTAGCTCTTCAAACAAATCTCTATTACAGTCATTTTGCCCTTCCCCCACCATAGCATTTACAATCCTCCTTCTCTGCTGAATTTTCTCCGTGTAGTTTAACACCTTTTGAAAATTTCATACTACTGGGATGCCTGGGTGGCTTAGTCATTTAAGCGTCTGCTTTCAGCTCAGGTCATGATCCCAGGATCCCAGGGTCCTTGCTCAGCAGAGAGCCTGCGTCTTCCTCTGCCTGCCACTCCCCTTGCTTATGCACTCTCTCTCTCTGACAAATAAATAAATAAAATCCTTAGAAAAAATAAAAAATTAAAATCTCATATTACTTATCTTTTTAAATGTCTGATCCTCACTCCCACTGTAATGTAAACAGGGCAGGTAATTTTGCTTATAGTTTAAAAAAATCCCAAACACCATTTAAACATTGCTCTTTTCTCTTTCTCTAGTTAATTTATTTTTCTTTATTTTATTATGACTGAAGAGCAGAAAAATATAACATTAACTCCCATCTATCCTAAGAATAATTTTTACTCTCCTCCCTCCCCCCCTTACAAAGGGCAAAAAGGAACCTAGTTACATGTAGCTTGTCCTGGTTTTACTCATATACCCCAAATACAAATAAATAAGCTATACTTTCCTATTCTTTACCCACCACTGTCTTTGGCCATTTTGCTTCCTCTCTAGATTGGAAGTCATCCCATTACTGACCTCAGAATTCTAAAACCCATCTCTTTTCCACAAGATCTAATTATTTTGCGGGGGACCATCCAGCAAAACATAATGACTTTTCCAATCACAATGACTCAAGCTATGCAGATATACTTAAAAAAATAAGATCAAGGAATATGAAAAACAGAGATTCAGGGAGGAAAATAGCAACTTGCATCTCCATAACCATATTTTAAGGAATTAAAAGCACTAATATCCAAGATAACAAGACATTGCCTTCATTTGGAGAGGGCAGTGCAGTGATATCTGCACATGGTAAGTGCCCAAGAAAAGTTAGCTGTTTCCAATGTTAATATGTTACACTGACCATGCTCCATAGTGATCCTAAAACTATTGGTTCCTACTGATAGGAAAGAGGGTGTTGGATTGAGAACCAGCATCAACACGACTTTCGTTGAAATTCTGGATCTCCTTGATACCACTTCTAATTACCCTACCCTTCCACAAGTCCCAGGACCCATTTCTATCCTACATGTGCTGATCCAGTCTGATCTCCACAGACTGTTTTATGTGCCAGAATCATTTTGATACTTCAACTGGAAAGTCAGAATCCAGTAAAGTGTGCAATGACTGAAGTTATACTTTCTGGATCACTCCATCATCCTTCTCTTTTTTTAAAAAAAGATTTATTTATTTATTTATTTGACAGAGAGAGAGAGAGAGAGAGAGAGAGAGAGAGAGAGAAGCAGCAGAGGGAGAGGAAGAAGCAGGCTCCCCAGTTGAGCAGAGAGACCAATGGGGGGGCTCAATCCCAGGACCCCAGGATCATGACCTAAGCCAAAGGCAGATAGATGCTTAACCAACTAAGCCACCCAGGTGCCCCTCCATCATCTTTGTCTTATAACAATAGTTTTATCTAGTAATTCTTGTAGGAAAGCCTATTTTGACTCTTCTATTGCATTACCCTCTTCTCTTTGGTTGAGAGCTAATGGTCAAAATACTTATGCTGTATTTTGGCCGGTCTGTGAAGGAAGAAGCAATAAAATCCATTATGCTTCCCTGGAAATTAAAAAATTGGCAGCCAAGAAGGCCAGGAAGATGAAGTTAAATCTCCCAACCTGGTCTGTAGAGGTGCTATCAGTTTGAACTTCTGGAAGTGAAAGGTGAAGCTCAAAGTTCTCAAGCTGCTGGACAGAAGACCATAAAGCAATATATTCTGCTTAATAGGAAATCAAAGACATGTTGGGGAGAAAGAAACCTGTTTCTCTGCTTAACTACAATCAGTATTAACAACTATTTTCTAAATTTTAATTACTTCATTTTCTTCTTCTTTTGATACCAGTGAAAACCTGCTGTGAAAGAAGCAAACAAATGTAAATATTGTGAACCCAACTGCTATTAATCTCACTGATTTTTAAAAAGATTTTATTTATTTATTTTACAGAGAGATCACAAGTAGGCAGAGTGGCAGGCAGAGAGAGAGCAGGGAGCCCGATGCGGGCCTCAATCCCAGGACTCTGAGATCATGACCTGAGCCGAAAGCAGAGGCTTTAACCAGCTGAGCCACCCAGGCGCCCTAATCTCACTGATTTTGATCTTTCAAAAAACACACCTCCACTACGCAGACCGTTTTGTTTCACCTAGGGAGGAATACATGCGAGGAAGGAAGGTCAATCAATGGATAGTGACTGCTACCAATATCCCTCAGTTTTAAGTGGAATTAATTTATGTAGCTGCCTTCATACCAGCTTTTCTTTTTTTCTTTTCTTTTCTTTTTTTTAGAGAGAGAGAGACAGCACGAGCGAGAGGGATAGAGGGAGAGAGAGAGGAATCGCAAACAGACTCCACGCTGAGTGCAGAGCCTGATGTGGGGCTCGGTCCCAGGACCCTGAGACCATCGCCTGAGTCGAAAGCTTAACCAGCTGGGCCACCCAGACGCCCCCAGCCTTTGCTTTAAAACAAGTAAAAAGGAGTGGGTCAGAGGGACGATAGGAGCCTATGAAAGTTTCAAAAAGCAAACATGAAATTATGTGAAGGAGAGGGGGCGGCTGCTCCACTGGCCCAGCACAGGTATCAAACAATAGGAAAAACATACTCTGAGAAGTGCTTTTTAAAGTGAAAATCGGTGATGGAGTCGCTCCTTCTGTGTTCCTCTGAGTAACGGTTAGCCTAAGATTCCAGGGCACTTATCATTTCGCTTTCTCTTCTAACCCTCAGCCCTCCTGGAAAAGTTTACATTTCTGACTAAATTAGTCAGAAAGGCAGACTCCCTTCTATTTGAGGAACTACTGAAATGCTTTGCTCTCCTGAAAAATGAAATAAACTGGAGCGAAACACGAATTTTTCTCCACAGAACCTAACGTACAAAACTCCCGACTTCACCGCTTGTGTACAATCCGGGTTCCTCGGCCACGCCCGGGGGCGGAAGGGGCGGGGCCTACAGGCGTCGTACGTCAGCGCCGGAAGTTAGCTGAGCTACGACGAGGAGCCGCCGTCCGCCGCGAGTTTGGGAGTGCGGAGTTTCTTCTGGCTACGTGGTTTGGGAGTTGGCGGGTTGTATTTCGAGGTGGGTATTTGGACCCAAACTGCTAAGACCCTCAAGGTTCAGAAGGTTCGGTATGGGGCTAGAATTGGGGGAAGCTGGGGATTGAGTGGATGATGTTAATCCTTTGCCCGGTTTCTTTCAGTTTAGCTGTTTGGCTTTTGGGGGTTATTCTCCCCTTGTTTTCGGTTCACACGTTCCCTTGTTGAGGGATATAATTTATTACCTTCTGCTGAATTTTGGGAAAGTAGGACTTGGGTTAAATGGGAACGCGAGCTTTGCCGTCAGATCTCAGTGCCCCTACCTCTTAATAGCTGAATAACCCTGCCAAATTGACTTCTACGAGGCTGGGTTTCTTCATCTGTAAAGTGAGGATTGTTGTAAAGATTATAATGAAATAATATGTGTAAAATGTTACTGTGTCCAGTTTGGGGGTTAGCGCGCAATACGTTGTTTTTCGTCCATTAGCTCTACCCATAGGGTTTGAAAAAGTACAGGTTAGGATTGGGACTTTTTTAGGTTTCCCTGAGAAAAATGAGGCCTGGTTGGATTTGTGAGGAGCTCTTTTGAGATATTCAGTATTTGAGTCTGTGATTTCAGGGACTATCAATGGACACCCAGAAGGACGTTCAACCCCCAAAGCAGCAGCCAATGATATATATCTGCGGAGGTAAGACTAGAACTTAAATAAAGTAGGAGTGTTTTACTTAAGAGTTTTGAAATAATTGCATTTAACTGTGTCTTAAATGAGTCATCTTTAAATTGATAAAGCGGAATGGGCGCCTGGGTGGCTCAGTGGGTTAAAGCCTCTGCTTTCGGCTCAGGTCATGATCTCAGGGTCCTGGGATCGAGGCCCGCATCGGGCTCCCTGCTCGGCGGGAGCCTGCTTCCCCCCTTCCCCCTCTGCCTGCCTCTCTGCCTACTTGTGATCTCTCTCCCTCTGTGAAATAAATAAATAAGATCTTTAAAAAAAATAAATTTATAAAGCGGAATACTAGCAACCGTAAAAAAAAAAGTTCTCTCATTAAGGATTCATTTTCTCTCCAAGGAAAAGTGCACTGCCCATAACTCTTTTTTCTTTCTTCCTTAACATATTGTTGTTAAATAATAAAAGTTCAACTGAGTACATTTTAAAGGTGGAATAGGCTTTATTAATGGATTCATGAATCAGGCAGCATCGTCTAGCAAGTAGATGGGAGCTCCAAAGGGCTACAGAAAAGGAAAGGTTTTTAAAGGTTGAGAGGAGAGGAAAAAAAGAAATTATTAGCAAAGAATCCATTGTTTTAGGTAAGGTCACCTTTCTAAGAGGAGGAACCAAAAAGAAAATTCCCTAACACTGACAAGGAAATTCCCATGTTGAGTGGTCAGAGATTACATTTCTGCATGGTTGAAACTGCAGTTAGGTTAAGTGTTAAGCCTCAGTTTACTGGGTTTACCGACTTGGCATCTTAACCTAAGTGAGGCCATTTGGGGCTTGTGATTTTCTTTTCAACATGGTCATAGCACCACACTCTTTTAAGATTGAGTACATTTTAGTGCTTTGGGTGAAAAATACAGTTAAGATAATTTGCTTGTCTGCCCTTTTTGTCCTTTAGACATTGAATAAGCATGCTTTCTTTTTTAGAATGTCACACAGAAAATGAAATAAAATCCAGGGATCCAATCAGATGCAGAGAATGTGGATACAGAATAATGTACAAGAAAAGGACTAAAAGATGTATCCTTTTAACTTGCTAAATATGAAGTAGGTGGACGTGAAGAATAATGCTTGGATTGTTAGTCAAAGACTAATTTCTGGTTAAAAAAAAGGTGATAACTGTTAGACTACCAAAAAAGGGGCATGATTAGGATTTTCATAATTATTTTTATTTTCATAATAAAAATCCAGTGTAGAGACATATACTAAATATGTAAATATTAGTTGATTTTAGTTCTTGTAAGTATTTTTCAGGATCGGTATTTAACTTATTTTACTTAGACTCCTTGAGTTTTGAGTTTATGGACAAACTAAGTTATACAAAGAGAAATACAAATACTGTGTTTAAATGCTACCGAATGGATAAAGTGAAGCTTACATATTAGCTAAAAGACTGAAAGTACATTGTTATGTGGTAATTAATAATACAATTAAAATATTTTTTAAACTGGTAAGTTACCTTGCTAACATTGCTATAGTGTTTTTTGGTGCATTAGTCTTATATCATGGAAAGGGGACTAATAAAAATTGAAATATTTTTTTTATTCATTTCCAGATGTCATAGTAAATACTGAGTTCCATTCTATTGTACATTGTAGATTAAATAACTAGTTTATTGCAAAGAGAAAGTGACTCAGAAGTGTTAAATTTTTCATATAATTTTTAAATATTTTTTTGTCCTTAACTCATTGTAATACAGTGGTGGTTTTTGATGCTCGATGAAACATGGAATTTGGAGGATTATCTTCATTTGTACTTAGATTTGCTGTTTAATGTTGTATAGCTTTTGATTAGTGTATATATCTTTATGAGTACAAATAACATTTCATTTTAAAATCCATCTTGTATTTAGATATTTATTTGACAGTTTCTATAAAGCCGTTTTTGTTCAGTTAAATGATTTATGACTGCCTGGGTGGCTCAGGCGTTCAGTGTCTGCCTTCCACTCAGGTCATGATTCCAGGGTCCTGGGACAGAGCCTTGCATCAGACCCCCTGCTTGTATTCCCTCTCTCGCTCTCTCTCTGTCAAATAAATAAAATCTTTTAAAAAATATATGATTTATATTATAAATTACTTTTATTGTATATGTAATCTGACACAGGGTGGAAGTTTAAAGTGCTTCTCTAAACCACACTTTTAATTAAGGCCTAGAATCTTTTGGGGGCCTTGTTAAAAACGTTTTCTAGGGTCCTGTGAAGGTCTGATTAAGTAAGTTCCTTGGAAACTACTGTTTTACATCACCAACTTTGTAAATTCTCCAGCATTGTTTCGTATTGATTATACCAATGTACTTAGCATGCATGCATTATTTTGAGTTAAATTTTTCATATTTACTTGATGTAGGCCTTCTGTGTTTGTATATAAGGCTTGACTGTATTTTAAATCTTGGGTGAGAGAAAACAAACTTTAATGGTTGCATCTGTAAGGCAAAATCACCCCGAAGTAAAGTGGATGAAGCAGATAATTAAGGCGGGTGTAGTTTCTGAGGTGTAATCATTAAGGTAAAAAATTCTGCTTTCAGGATACATAAAAATATATATATATAGGGACTGGTTTACACTGGTCTATGGATGAATGTTTAAAACTTTTGCCTTGATCTTAGGGATATGGATACTCGGATACTCTCATCTGTTCCAGTATTCCATCATTATGGGATGTCACCTAACATTCATTTTGAAGATTAGATATATTCCATCTTCACTAATAGCTGTGTGTCTCTCTGACATTGAGAAAATTAACTGCCGTTTTTAAAAAGCACTTGTATTTCTATTACCATCCTTGAATACTAAGTTCTATACTTTTTAAAGTGCTATACAAAGTACTGCCATGCTCAGATTTTTAAAGAGTGCTTCCTAGGTTCAGGTTTTCCTTTAGTCATACCTTTCATAGTTTTGTAATTCTGCTCTGTTCCTTCTTGACCTTGTCTTTTTCAGACAAAAGAGTCCCAATAAACATGATATGACAGTCCTCTAAACAAACCCTAATACTTCAGATGATGTTACTGATCTTAGTTGTTTTGATTTTATCGTAGATCTTTTACGTATCATTGGTTTAAGTGAATATTACTATTTAGTTAACTAGGCAGTGATTCAGTGGGAAAATGTATTACCACTGGAACTCAAGACCAACATTTCAACCAGTTACCTCTTTGTGTCCCTTTCAACTATAAAAATGGAAGTCATTTTACCTTTGCCTACCTGGACAGTTTTAAGGGGAAAAAAGGTGAAATAGATATAAAATTGCTTTAAAAGATTGTTTTGGGGGTGCCCATGAGGCACAGGTGGTTAAGCGTCCAACTCTTAGTTTTAGCTCAGGTCATGATTATCAGGATTGTAGGATCAAGCCTTGTGTCAGGCTCTGCACTGAACGCAGAGGCTCTCTCCCTCTCCCTCTGCCCCTCCCCTCTGTACACACTCTCAAAAATAAAAACAGATCTTAAAAGACTTTTGTATAGTGTTCTATAAGTATAAATATCAGTAAATCTGAGCTTAAAGTTTACACGTAACTTGTCCCCAACTTAAACTGCTTGTCAATGACTGGACATGCGTGTCAATGACTGTGGACATGCGTGTCCATGAGAAAAGCATGGAAATTGATTCAAATCCAGCCCTGCTGCTCAGTGACTAGCCAGTTCATTTCTTTTAACTTCAGCATCATTGTCAAAGTGGAGGAATTTATGATGGTCAGTATGACGCTTTGAGACTCTGAAGTTATCTTCAGAGATTAAAGTTGTGAAAAATGTAAAAATAGTAGCCGAGATCAGAAATGGCCAGTCTTGGGGCTCCTTGTTGGCTCAGTCAGTTAAACGTTGGACTCTTGATTTTGGCTTGGGTCATGACCCAGGGTTGTGAGATGAGGGTTCTCTTTCTCCCTCTCCCTCTGCACACTTCACCCCCCATGCTGTGTTTTGTCTCTCTAAAAAAACAAAACAAAACAAAGCCAATCTTAGGAGTGTCTGCCTGGCTCAGTCGGTAGAGCATGCAACTCTTGATCCTCGTGGTTGTGAATTTGAGCCCCATGTTGGGGGTAGAGATGACTTAGAAATCTTAAAAAAAAAAAAAAAAAAAAAGGCCAGTCTTAAGACTAAATTATATAAGTTGAGAAGGTGTAAACTGAGAAGATGTAAAAACAGGTAGCCTCCTCACATACACAAATACATGAACATCTCCACCCCTCTTAGAGTAAGTTCTGTGTAGAAAATTAGAAGGGAGTGGTTATTTGAGCAGAGGGCTGAAGGATGAGAAGGAGCCTTACATAGTAAGACAAGGGGAAGGGGCATTCTTGAAATGGAGGCAATAGCCAGTGTAACATCTCGGGTGGAAAGTAAGCTTGCCTTGTTTCCACTTTAGAATGAAGCCCATGTGACTCAAACTTTGAAGTAGGCAGAGGCCTGCTTATTTATGGTCTCATGCTGAGAGTAAACCGGAGAGTAACATGATTTGAGACAAGATAACTTGAACCGTTCTGTGAGAATGGATAATGTAGGGATGAGTGTTGGATGGGGCAGCCAGTTAAGGACCACCTGTAAAGTTCAGGATAACAAGATGATGGCAGGCCGGAGTGATAGCAGTAGAGGGACTAAGAAGTGGCTGGTTGTAAGATAACATTTTGAAGTTGAGCTAATGGGACTTATTGATGGAATGGCTCGTATTTTAAGAGCTCAGTAAACAAGTATGGACTTCGATGAAAGGCTTTGGGTTCAAATATCCACAGTGTCCTTTATTAACAGTGTGACTTCACCAGGGCACACTTGCCTCATTTGTAAGGTAGGCATGAAATATTACCTACCTCACAGGTTAGTTGCAAAATAAAATGTATCCATAAAAACTCTTAGCCTAATCAATGTTTATTATCATCACCATTGCCGTATTATTTTCCACCCATGATTAGTTTCAAGATTAGTCTCCCGGCTACCAGGCTTGCTGTCTCCATACTCTTCAGATTGCTCTTTCTGAAACAGATTTCATGGCACTGTCTTGCTGAAAATCCTCAGTGGCTCTCCATTTTGATAAAGCCAAAAGTATTGGAATAGTATATTTGGTTCTTGATAATATGACTCCTTTTCTAGTTCTGTCTTTACTTCAACCCACCTCTCATTTAATCTTTTGGTTCTAGGGAGAAGTTTGCAGTTCTTTAAGCAGGTATCAGTCATATTTTTTTCTTACCTGTGCCTTTCCCATGGTTTTCTGTCTGCCTGAAGTGACCTTTTGTGTTGTTCTTAACCAGCAACAGAATTTTGGAAGGATTGTTTTATAGTCTCTCAGGGTTTTTTTTTTAGTCTTTTTCCAGTTTTTTTTTTTAAGATTTATTTACTTGAAAGAGAGAGAGTATACTCAAGTGCACGAGGGGGAGGGAGGATATTTGGAGGGGGAAGGAGCAGAGGGGGAGAGAGAGGCAGACTCCCTGCTGAGCAGGGAGGCCAATGTGGGGCTTGATCCCAGGACTCTGGGATCATGACCTGAGCCAAAGATAGAGTCTTAACCGACTGAGCCACCCAGGCGCCCTTATCTACTACCCCAGTATTATTGTTGAGACGTCCAAAACCGTTCTTATTCCTAATTCTTTTTCATGTTTCTCTGGAAATGTAGGATTTCCTTTGCCAGCGTACTGAAATTTTGTAGTATGTGCCTTAGAATGGGGCTGTTTTCCACAGTTCTGGTCACTTATTGGGTCCTTTGAATCTGGAAAGTCAAGCTCTTCAATTCTGGGAAATTTTCTTGAATTATTTTTTGTTTGTTTTGAGATTTATTTGAGAGACAGCGAGTGCATGAGTGTGCAAATGGGGGGGGGGCAGAAAGAAAATCTTCAATCTGACTCCCGGCTGAGCACAAAGCCCTATGCAGGACAGGATCTCAGGACGCATGAGATCACCACCTGCCCTGAAACCAAGAGTAGGACGCTCAACCAGTTGAGCCATCCAGGCGATCCTTCTTGAATTGTTTAATAACTTCCTATCTTCAATATTCTCTTTTCTCCAGAACTTTTTAAAAAAAATCTAGTAGACTTCATTGACCTTTCTCACCTTTCCTTTTCCTTTTTCTTCCCTTTGCTCTTTGAAAGATTCCTTTAATTTTACTTTATAGTCCATATATTGGGATTTTCATTTCTGGTATAATTTTAATTTCTACAAGTTTATTAGTTTTTCTTTGTATATTTGAATGTGTATTGGAATGTATACATTCAAAGAAAAACTAATATATAGCTATCCTGGTTCCTGGGATGCAATGTCTTACCTCCGTGAGGATGATACTGAATAATTTTCATTTGCCTACATAGTCTAGTCCCTTCAAGTTGCTTTTTGCCCTACTTTTTAATTAAGCATGGACTGGGGCATATAATGCTGACAAACAATTTAATAAAGCAAACTAAGTATTAAAGTTCAAATCTGTGCCTGTAAATGTGCAAATTTAGCATTCTCTAGCATTGGCAATGGAAATAATAAAGTCAGTCATATTTTCAGCAGAATTTTTACCACTGTCAGTGTTTCTACCACTATCAGTGCCTGCTAAAGGACTGTAGACCTAATTTAAGTGCAAAGGGAAGGGAAATATATTACTGAGTTCATATTATGTACCAGACATTAATCTGAAATTATAAAAGTAAAATACATTTCCTCCACAAACTATCTCTACTATTGTATTCATCTGAATTCTATTAGGTCTTATTTGCCTTTGTATCCCAGTGCCCAGTATGGTGTCATAACCAGCCTTCAGATGTTGATTGTATACAAAGGAAGAGGGAATCTAGGCTTTGATTTACTATTTTATGTAAAGGGATGGAGCTAAGTCTGGGTTACACTGAAGATATTCTTAATGTTTAATTATATTTCTATAATTAAGTAGGGGTAGTTATCAGTTTATCTTGCGGGTAGTCTAACAATCCAGAACAGTAACATTTTAACTCGATCGAGAACGAACGCAAGGGCGCCTGGGTGGCTCAGGTCATGATCTCAGGGTCCTGGGATCGAGGCCCTCATCGGGCTCCCTACTCAGCGGGGAGCCTGCTTCCTCCTCTCTCTCTGCCTGCCTCTCTGCCTACTTGTGATCTCGCTCTCTGTCCAGTAAATTTAAGAAAGAGAGAGGGAACGAACGCAAAGGAGAAAGGGAGCTCTCCCACTTCGACTCCTTTCTGGCCTGAGGGTCCGCTTTGCGGGAGAGGCTGGGCAGCGAGGCAGTTGGTCGAGGGCCAGCCAATCATCCGCAAAGGCTCTGGCCCCGCCCCCGGCGGTCAGCCTCTCGCCGGTGGGGGCTCAGGCGGGGCGACACGCCCCCATCTGGGCGCCTGCGGCGTTGGTGGTAGATTGTGCAGCGGTCGCTTCCTCGGCGCGGCGTCCGGGAACTAGGTGAGTACCTGCGGGTCAGGAGTAAATTACATCTCCCGTCGCAGTTCCCTTCGGGAGCTGGGGTGAAAGGCGGGCCCCGAGAAGGAAATGCACGGTCGGACTCGACTGAGGGAGCGGGTTATGGGATGAAGAAATTGGGGACTTCAGTTTACCGTGGCGGAGGGTGGCGCATGTCGGGACAGGGTCGCAACACGGGGGTTGCCGGGGTCGGCCGGCGGCGACCAGTCCTGGAGATCAAAGCCGGGGAGTGGGGAGCAATATCAGAGGGTCCTAAAGTGCCCCCTGACCGTTGGGTTGACTGTAGAGGTCCGGGTTTCTGGCCGGCCCCTGACCCCGGCCACTCCCGGGCGTGCTGTACACAGAAACCGTTGCTACGGCTAAGGGAACCATGTCCTTTCGATCTCCGCCTGCAGGGGGCGCTCGACCCTGTGGTTGCTGGAAAGAACGTTCCTGGGCGGAGGAAAACAGGTTTTCGTGTTCCTTAACCATCTCATTTTCCGGGGGAGGTATTTCTGTCAGCTGATTAGGGAATGTGGGAAATGGATATGGATCAGGATGACCGAGAAGAGATTAAATCCAATTAGAATCAAAGATTTTCCTAATCAAAGAAATACCAACTGGATGTGGGAGGGTTCTAAGGAGAGCAAATAAACGGTTGTATGACTTATTTTTTGGAACTTGAATGTTAACATTTAGTAGTCTTGAAATGTGCACCTTACCGGGAAAAACAAAACAAACATGGAAGTTTTCAAAAAGGATTTTCAGAGAAATGTTAGAACAGGGTGCAGAATGAAATTGATTTGGTTAGGTAAGAGATGGCTCTGCCATTTAAAATGTTTTTTCCTGTATTTTATTAAAATCGTGTGATCTCAGGAGTTGTGAGACAAATTTGAGATCATCTATTTTAATCCCGTTGGATGCTTAAGTTTCTTCCGTCAAAGATCTGCCAACTCTAGAAAATTTCTCCTAATGCAACCCATTCTATTCTGGGCAGCATCAGTAATTTAAAAGTTCTTCATGTTGCTTTCCAGTAACTTCTACTCTTAAGGCTATCCTTGTGATGAATGTATCATTCATCATCCTGGGCCCTGCCAGTATAGTGTGAAAACCACAATCTCATTTCTCAGCTGGATCTCATCCGAAAGCTGATGAACTGTCTTCTGTGTTCTGTGCCCCAGTCAAAGCCAGCAGGAATATGGAGGAGAAGCTACAGATCCCTCTCTTTTTTTGCAGAGGTCTGATGTATAACCAGAATCTCAGACGGCAGGCATGCTGAAGGAAATACTTTGGTCAATTAGACCCATTGCTGCTTCTTGTTTTAAAATTTATAACCCAATATGGTTTTAAAGTGGTTTTAAAGACACTTTGACAATGACTCACAATGAGAAATATATTTTGCAACATGTGCATTTATATTCACACATTTGTCATTTGTTTGTATAGACATGACATAAAAGTTTTTACAGAGTAGTATTCACTTCAATGGTATGTGAAGTAGTCAGATTTTTGTGTTGCTGTTCTAATGTATCTCATTATAAAACAATGCTAGTTGCAGCTCACTAAATTGATTTCAGGGGTTGCCACCCACAATTTGGAAAGTCTGGGTATGATGGCTAAGTGTGTGGGCTCTGGAGTTGCCTACTGAGATTCAAATCCTCAGTCACTACTTAATAATTATATGACCTTGAGCAGGTTACTTAAAACACAAACACTTCCCTTCCTGTAAAATGGGATTAATCATTAATACCCTTCATGAGAGTGGTTTGAAGATTATGTGAGATAATAATCCATGGCACCCAATAATTTAGATCCATAACTGTTAACTGTTATTCCTTCTCTCTACTTAAAACCTACCTGATATAGTAGTTGAAAAATTAAATGAGATAATATATGTAAAATTCTTAGGATGATGTCCAGCACTCATTAAGAACTGTGTAAGTATTTGTTGTTGGTGTTATTATCATCATCATTAGCAGCAGTATCATTAAAGTGAAATAGTCCAAGGCCCCCTTATTCCCAATTCAGTTCAGTAAGTGTTTCTTAAGGGTATAAGGCACTACTTATGTTAGTCCTGAATGTATGACAGTGAATAAAGTAAGATCTCTCAATCTAGAAAGGAAGACAAAAATACATAATTAGAATACATGCCATGAGAAAGGTAGAGCACAGTGTCGTCCAGGAGTGGGCTGCAGGGAGTGACTCAAAGAGGGTGATGTAAAGGACAGTTAAAGGATATTATTTATGTTTGTGCCGAATCACGGAGCATGGTTGGGGTGTGAACAAACAGCTGAAGTAGAAAAAGTCATTGAAATCAACATTAAAAGCTATCTTAAGCAGTTTGAGCACCCAAGGGGACCAGAATATGCCATCCCCAAATAAGTCATTTAGGCATAAGGATTATTTTAAACTGAAAACAATTAACAAACAGCCGGAAGAATTCTCACCCTCCCTCTTTCTGCCTAATAGCAGGGCATAGATTTCTCTTTGTAAAGGTGTCCCCTTCTCCCCTATCTCATACCAGGAGGAGAACAATCCTCATCATAGTAGGTAGACAGCACCGGGATAAGGCTGGAAAACCAAATCTTATTGAGGAAACCATTATCTTTCAATAGTTTCTCCCATATATTTACCTTTTCCTAAAAGCCAACCCCCCTTTTCCTTTGTCTAATCACTTATCCACAACTTACCACCCTTTGTTAAAATGGTATATAGGCTCCCAGACTTAACCAGTTTCTTTGGGTTTTCACTTCCTATGAAGCCCCATACCCCCCCCCATTCATAAGTGTATGAAATAAACATTTTCTCCTGTTAATGTGTCTTTTATCAGTTTAACTGGGGAGTCTCAGGTACTGAACCTAAATGAGTAGAGGAAAAGTTTTTTTTTCCTATTCTATAGCATCAAAATGTGCTTTGTGTTCCAACTTTGCTTAAGTGGAGATTGAGGTAATCTATGTATGATATTTAGTAATTTAGTTCCATGACTGTTGGCTGTTGTTATCAAGGAGAGAGAGTTAAAAAAGAGTGGCCTTTCTCCTTAGAGAAAACACACTTCCTTTTCCATAGAAAAGGAAAATAAATGTTATAGAAATGCCTAGATGGTTACTACTATCCAATTTAAGTATTACTATATGTATATGCTTCATAATTATTCTCCTATACTACATTTCAGCCATGACTGCCAAAGATTATCCATCATTATGGGGCTTTGGAACAACAAAAACATTTAAAATTCCTGTGGAACATTTGGATTTCAAGTATATTGAAAAATGCTCAGATGTTAAACACTTGGAAAAAATTCTTTGTGTGCTCAGGTAAGCATTAAAAAACCATTTTATGTTTCAGTATGCCAGTTATATTGTTGCCTTCTGAAAATTGAAACTCTTAGAAACATTGCAGAACATTTTCACACATTGAGATTGTTCAGGGTCTTTTTCCCCTGTTAGGTTCCAAAATAGTTGTTTTGATCCTGTGGTCAGTTTAGAGGTTCTGGCTAGGTCCACTTCCAGCCTGCAACTTCAGGCTCATCAGTTTTTGAGAGGACATTTTTTCTTGCTTCCTCCATATTTTCTAGGAAAAGATAAAGTAGCCATGAGAGTAGCGACTAGGAAATAAGTTTAGCTCACCAGCCTACCAGTTGATAAAGTTCTTTGGTACTCCTGCCACCCCATACCACCTGCCAACAAGGGTGGTGACTTCCTGTGAGCTGGTCACACGGAGAGGATGGTGGGGAGGCTAGAAGATGGGACCAGAAAGCAGAGAATCCAGAACTTCTCTGGGTAAGGGCCCCACGGTGGTGATTGTCCAACTTTAATATAGGTCTAATGTGGTTGTTAAAAATGCAGATTTGAGGGTCCCATTCCCAGGGACCCTGCTTCAGGAAACCTGGGGTGGGGCCCAGGTACAGGTGTTTTTAATGAGTGCCTGGCTGACTGACATGCAGGTGGTCAAGGGAGCCCACTTCAAGCAGCACTTCTCTGGGGCTTCCCAATGGGTGGCACCTATTTGGGATGTCCTGAGGGGGTTTTCATTTGGAGAGTAGCCGGGTATTGTGGAAGCCTCTGTGGAGCATGAATCACTCCTCCGACATCAGTAGTGTTCCTTCTGTTTGGTGGTGGTTCTGTTTTCTTCCTTCTGACCCCCTTCCTCGTCACTGTGTCCTCTCCTTTTTCTTTCATCACCTTCAGCCTCCTGTCTGCCCTAAGCATCCCTGCTGGTGCCCAGACACAGTTGATGTCATAACCTCCTCATTTCTGAAATGGAAAGTGAAACATGTATTTTTCCTTTTGTTTTTCTCAGCGGTAGAAAAACATTTTCATTGATGTGTGTTCAAGGACTATTAAAGAAAATGAGAAGTTTATGTGATGGAAGAGTTTGAAAGCCACACACTGTTGGTTCTAAGAAATTCTGTGAAGAGCTTGATTCAATTATATTGCATTGATTCAGAATTTATTAGTTTTAAAGATTTTATTATTTATATGAGATAGAGAGTGAGAGAGAGATCATGAGCCCCAGACAGAGGGAGGAGAAGCAGTCTCCCCCCTGAGTAGGGAGCCTATGCTGGGGCTCTATCCCAGGACTGTGGGACCATGACCTGAGTTGGAAGGCAGACATGTAACCGACTGAGCCACCCAGGTGCCCCCAGAATTTATTTTTAAGAAAAATTTATTTGAAAATGGGAATTTTTTCTATTTTTCTAAAATTTAAAGCTAAACAGACCTACAAAAGAAGGGGGAAAAGATTAGTTTTCCTTCAAAAACAAAGAACTGAGTTCTCCATACGATTCTCTAGGAATGAATTCTGTTCCTTGAGTAGTTGAATTTAGAGGCATGTTGTTCTGAACCACCATTTTCTTCCTATCCCTTTGGAGGAAAAAAAGGAGCGATAAAGTCCTTCTTGGGAAGAAAATCCCATCTCACTTTCTGCCTGTCTCTAATATTGATTTTTCATATATAAGTTAAAATTAAAGCTTATGTAACAAAATGAACACGTGATAAATGGGAGAAAATGTTGTTTATTCAACTTTCCAAAGTGTGTGATGGAAGCTGGTGTCTTTGGGGCTCCATTTTCTCCTTCACTACATCACTCCATAGATTAACGGCTAAAAATGAAGGTTGTGCTCATTGAGGAAGGAGAGTGGGAAGCCCACACACAGCCCAGCCTCCCTCCCGGTGCAGGGGCAACCCTGGAGAGCTCCGCAGAACCCCTCTGCTCCATGGAGCCCAGCCTGCAAATCTACTCGAACTCTAAAGAAAGTGGTGACGCCAAAGTTCTGAAATTTTTTTTAAAAGATTTTTATTTATTTATTTGATAGAGAGAGACACAGCGAGAGAGGGAACACAAGCAGGAGGAGTGGGAGAGGGAGAAGCAGGCTCCCCGCTGAGCAGGGAGTGGGGCTCCATGTGGGGCTCCATCCCAGAACCCTGGGATCATGACCTGAGCCAAAGGCAGACGCTTAACAACTGAGCCACCCAGGCATCCCTAAAGTTCTGAATTTTTTTAAAGGTCTGGTGAGGAAGGATATTACCCTGAACTTACAGAATTTTGTGAAAAGCGCCTTAAAAGCTTGGCTCCTGAAAGTAGAGCTTTGAGGAAAGATAAACCTGCAGCAACAGCAGCCAGTTTTACAACTGAAGAATGGGAAAAAATTGACGGCGATATAAAGGTATAGAGTGACGCTGGTTTTTGTGACATTCTCACATTGTATCTGTGTCTCCTTTACTTTTCTAAAATACCAGGCTTCTTTCCTTGTTGTCAGTGAAGGGCTTTGAGTGGTAATCACTTAGGTAGGATTGGTTGCTTCTCAAACCCTGAAGAATAATGTGAATGTGAATGTTTATGTCTGGACACCCACATGTGTATTTTAAATGACTGTCCTATCAAAGAAACATAATTCACTCAGCTTCTATAAATAGTGCTATACAAACATACTGGTTTGTAATTTCTTTTGTACCATCCTGGTTATTTCCTTGGCATAAATTATTGGAAATCAAGTTGCTTGATCAACGGATGTCAATAATTCGAAGGCTATTGAAACACATTTCCACGTTCTTTTTTTTTTTTTTAAGATTTTATTTATTCATTTGACACAGAGAGAGAGATTACAAGTAGGCAGAGAGGCAGGCAGAGAGAGAGGAGGAAGCAGGCTCCCTGCTGAGTAGGGAGCCTGATGTGGGGCTCGATCCCAGGACCCTGAGATCATGACCTGAGCCGAAGGCAGAGGCTTTAACCCACTGAGCCACCCAGGCACCCTCTTCTGTGGTTTCATTTTGCTTAGGAAATACTTCTTTTATTTATTTATATATATATATTTATTTATTTATTTATTTATTTAAGATTTTATTTATTTATTTAACAGAGAGGGACACGGTGAGAGAGGGAACACCAGCAGGGGGAGTGGGAGAGGGAGAAGCAGGCTTTCCCCCAGAGCAGGGAGCCCAATGTGGAGCTCTATCCCAGGACCCTGGGATCATGACCTGAGCTGAAGGCAGATACTTAACGATTGAGCCACCCAGGCGCCCCAGAAATACTTCTTAAAACAGATTCTGGAGGAATAGTTTTTTGTTTGTTTTACTTTATTTTATTCAGCATATTTTACTGGATTGAATAACACATTTGAAGACAATTTTGAGGGATATGTATTCTCTAACTCAAAATACTATGTTTTTTTACACTTTCAGCTTTCTCGGGGTGTCTGGGTGGCTCAGTTGGTTAGGTATCAGCCTTCAGCTCAGGTCATGATCCCAGTGTCTTGGGATCGAGTCCCATATCGGGCTCCCTGCTCACAGGGAGCCTGCTTCTCCCTCTTACTCTATTGTTCCCCCTGCTTATACTCTCTCTGTCTCTCTGTCTCTCTCTTCCTCTCTGTCAAATATATAAATAAATAAAATCTTTTAAAAAAATAAACTTTAGCTTTCTCATTTTGCCATTTTATTGACATGAAATTGAAAACCTGGTAATTAATCTATGAGTTAAAATAAGAGTTTATGTCCAGAGTTCTTTGGCTTTATTGTCCGGGGACTAATAGCATGGTTTTAGTTGCTGAACCTGCTTTTTTTCCAGTTGCGTGTCCTTTCTCAGTCACCTCTTGATTTTGCCTCTTTTCCCTTTCTTTCATGGTTTTCACTGCCACTTCTCTGTCTCCCCCCATTCTCTCTTACTCTTTGTCCTGCTCTGTAATGCCTCCTCTTCCTTTTTACCTTTCTCCCCTTACTGTTTTTCCGTTTCTTCTCCTTCTTTCACCTCTCTGCTCCCATTTTGTTCTCCTGCCTCCTGCACAGTTAGGATAGATAATATGGTTTATCACTATCACGGTGCCTGATTTAATATTAGATCCTCACTGTCTAGCTGCTGAATACTAATAGTAGAATTTCACAGATAACAAATCTCTTATTCAATTTTTTCCTAGAACCTGTGACAATTCAGTTTAATAAACATGATTATGAACCTATTATGTTCCAGACACTGTGCTAGGTTCCTGAATCACAAAGATGAGACTAAGACATAGCTTCTGCCCTCAAGGAACTTACAGAATGTGAGAGAGACGAACAATAAATCTATTATTTTAAATCTCTGTATTAAAACATGGAGGAGGAGCATTTCTAGCCCCGCAGGTAGTTCAGGGAAAGCTTGTTGGAAGGGATGAGAGTAAACTTGCAAAATAATAAAAGTAGGAAGGGCAACACAAATATGCATAATAATACTGAACTGCACATTTAAAAGTGGTTAAGATGATCAATATTGTTTTGTGTTTTTTTACCACAGTTTAATAGAAGGGCATCACAAATAGAATGCATGACCAAACTGTCACCCAAAAAATGGACCCATAGGAAACGATGAGAATGTGTAATCCTAACACCTGGTTAATTACTTCAAACTGTATGTTTATCTTCTTTTTTCTCCCGCTTGTTAGAGCTGGGTATCGGAAATTAAAAAAGAAGAAAATAAAATGCACTTTCATGAAACCGAAACATTTCCGGCAATGGAAGATCATTTGCCTCCAATTCGTGGCTCAAACAGCCGTCTTCATGTTAGTAAGGTAGGCTGTTTTGGTGTGAGGTGTGGGTGGTGGAGGCAGAGGATTGTTGTCATTTGTTAAGAGAGCCAGCGTTTAATCAGAGTAACCACAGCGTGATGTCCTCTGAGAGTTGGGGATTATCTTTCAGCTGGCCTTGTGCTATTACCTTCTTGAGGAGGCTGTGTTTCATCACTTGGAGATCCAGATGAAACAGCATTTCCCTTTGAAGGCTTGTTTCTTGGGCTCACTGCCTTGTCTCATTTTTTCTTTCGTTGTGACGTCTGCTTGTCTCTGGCAAGTTTTCATGAGCACATAAGATCCAATGCGGTGGGTGAGAATTTCAGGGAATAATTTTGTCTGTCCAGTGGAGGCATAGAGGAAATAGTTTATTACATGATTAACTCTGGATTTAAAGTATTAAGATTTCTTTTTTGTATTTTTTTAATTTACTTGACAGAGGGAGAGAGATCACAAGCAGGCAGAGAGGCAGGCAGAGAGAGGAGGAAGCAGTCTCCCCACTGAGCAGGGAGCCCGAGGCAGGCCTCGATCCCAGGACCCTGGGATCATGACCTGAGCCGAAGGCAGAGGCTTTAACCCACTGAACCACCCAGGCGCCCTGGATTTAAAGTATTAAATAGATACTTTCAAGCAGTTGAAGATGTCATTCCTCTGTTTACTGCATGTTATTACCTCAGCCCCTTATGATGATTTCTGTGTGGTTGATCTCTATTTTGCTATGTAGACCTTTCCTTTTTTACCCATGGGTCCCATAGAGAAGGGTCCTGTTGAAGTTCCAGGCCCATTTATACTTACAAGTTAAAACCGAGCTTGTGGGCATCTACCTGACCCTGATATTCCGGAGTCAAGCCATTGTGTCCTGGACATTGGGAGTCTCTGGGCTTTCACGTGGATCCCACATTCCGTTTCCTCTGCCCTACTTTTGTCTTTCATTCCTATCATTTCTGAAAGATTGCCTACTCAAGTCTCTTCATTCTGGGTCAACTTAATCTTGTTATTCTCATTTCTTCTTTGAATACTCAATTTTATTTAAAAAACATCCATAGCCCGTCATTACATTGCTCTCTAATAATTTACCTTCCTGCATCTTTCTCCTCCCCATTAAGAATTGCTCATGTAACTGAGGTACACCATAATCTGGTAAGGATGCCACTATCTGTAATCAATACATTTGTATTTATTGAACACCCATGTTTGCTAAGTCTGTGCCCTAAAAATATAACAGGAGGTTATAGTTCCATGCGGTGGAGAGAATAGTGGTACAGTGATTCTCAAAGTATAATTCGTGGGTCCTGATTCTCCCAGAGATCCTTACAGAGGGTCCAGGAAGTCAATGCTATTTTTTAAAATAATGCTACTGCTTTGTCTTTTTCACTGCATTGACATTTGTATCCAGGGTGAAGCTGTCGGACCTGAGCACGAATCAAGGCAGTGAGTGGCACTAAACTGGGCTAGCAGTCGCTGTTTTCTCC
The DNA here is from genome assembly GCA_002007465.1 of Ailurus styani. Taxonomy (NCBI): domain Eukaryota; kingdom Metazoa; phylum Chordata; class Mammalia; order Carnivora; family Ailuridae; genus Ailurus; species Ailurus styani. The sequence goes on along the minus strand of LNAC01000064.1, from coordinate 3,328,209 downwards.
ACAGCTCCCCATTTACAGTCAAAAACTCCAATTTGACTTTAAAATGTCACTGATGAAACAATAAAACTTATTTTGTTAAGTCTTGAAACTTGAGGACATATCTTTCTCATATTCTGTTTGATAAGTATTCAAAAAGCACTTGACTGTGAGGTAAAACCTGGTGGTTATTTTGAGACTCAAGACTGTATGAATGGTAGGAATGAGTAGCCAGCTTAAGTCAGCTCAGTTTCCCAGAACAGGTTTTACTGGAAAGAGCGATTGACAGACAAATTATAGTTATTCAGGCTTGGGTTTTTGACAAACATTGTATTGAAAATGAATGAAGTGGGCCTGTCACTTTAAGGAAAACAACTGGCAGTGTTTTTTGCCAGTGATAAAATCTGAGCTTTCAATCACAATTTAAGGGTATTTCATGTTCTTATGCGGCTCTTAAATACCTGCTTGTGATAAAAAATTTCCCCTTAAGGGGATACTGAAAGACTCTTCTGATGAGCCTGATGAAGATATTAACAGATAAGATTTTTAAATTGTATAATGAAGTATATGAGTATTTGGAAGATCTGCATAACTTCGGATGACCTCGCCCAGTGTTACAAAATTGTGTATGGGTAAACAACCCATTCAAACTGGTTTCAGACTGTGGACTAACTTTTAAGAAACCATTTAAGAAACTGCTGATGAGCATAATGGCTATTGTTTGCTTTCCTCCCATTCCCTGCTAATGCTCGTAGTGGGCATGCGACCCAGGTTGGGCCACTGAATAGCACCAATTGCTTGGTCAGGGATGGGTGCGTGACCCAAGCTAGGGAATGTGGAGTCCTTCCCTGGGATTTCTCTAACTAAAGGTGGAGGGAAGAGTCACTCTTCTTTCTGGTTGGGAAGCCTGTGAGGTTATAATAGCATACTGCTTGCGGCCACTGTGCCTACTGTATGGGAAAAGCAAGTAGCCAGTGGGGGGAGAGTAAAATCTGTGGGAAGAAAGAAGCAGAGACTAGGGACAGGGGGAGAGTGGGAGAGCTGGAGAGAGAGAATATACAATCCTTTATCTAGTAGTACACCTGCCCTTTCATCAATTTGGTTACATAAGCCAATGGTTTATTCTTTTTTAATAGGATTAGTCCAAGTTAGGTGTCTGTTGTTGCAAACTAAACATCTCTAATGCAGCAAAGTAGTTCTTATTTTTCCAATGCCAAGGTTTTTTTGTTTTGTTTTTAAGATTTTATTTGTTTATTTGTTGGAGGGAGAGAGCATAAGCAGTTGGAACAGCAGGCAGAGGGAGAAACGGACTTCCCACTGAGTAGGGAGCCCAATGTGGGGCTTGGTCCCAAGACCCTGGGATCATGACCTGAGCCGAAGGCAGATGCTTAACAACTGAGCCACCCAGGCACCCCGAGTTTTTAAATCTTATATACATACTTAAAGTCCTATAGATTGCTCCCAGAATTAAATACTGATTTAAAATTCCTTTTAACGTGCTGTATGTTAATAGCTACAATACTTGAATTGTTATAACTTCAGGAAGACCTATTTTTCTTATCCATTCAATTAGTGTATCTTAATCCCATACTTCACATTGCATTTATCATAAAACCTGCTAATCTTCAATATGTCTCATAAAATATGCTTTTATTCTCTCAGGAAAAATATTCTAATAGCAGACGACCTAAGAAGAAAATTCCGAGGGATTATGCAGAATGGGATAAGTATGTTTTATATTTCATAATATAAAATTTGTCACTGAAAAGTTCTCTACTATAAAATATTATATATAGTAACTTCTTAATTATTGTAAGTCTGAACATATCAAGACTACCAAGTTACTTTTGGTAGAGTACTAAGAGTATATGGTCTAAGTAATGAAGAATAGTTGGAAGAAAGGCAGGCAGGCAGGGACAAGCCCCCCACCTCCCCCTAAGGGGAAAACCACCCTTAAAAGAGTTTTGCACCACCCTGGAAGGAGTCACTCCCCCCAACTCTCCACCCCCATAGATAGATGACAAAAACCTGATTGGATGAAAGCCCCGTGGAGGGTTAATCAGATTAAAAGAGCCCGCCAGCTAGTCCATAAAAACTGCTGGACTTAGACACTCCAGGTGGCAACCCTCTTGGGTCCCCTCCCTTTTCAGGAGCTTTGTACTATCACTCAGTAGCTCAATAATCATTACTTTGCTGCCCACCACTCTTCCTCTGATCTACCCCTTCATTCTTCAAAGTGACATGACCAAGAACAATGGCCACTGAGAGAAAAGAAATCCTGTAACAGAAGCACTTTTGATCTTATTTTTTCATTAAATAAATATCTACAGCATCCTTTTGTTTATAAAAGCAACCAAAAATAATTCAGGTAATCCTATGCCCATCCAAAATAAAAAGGAACAAAAACTTTGGAAGGCAGCTATGCTCACCACTATACCAGCAATGCAGAACAAAAACTTTAAGTCGAGATAAAATACTCACAATTTTAATGAAAAAGTTCTGGTTAATATGGAAATCCTTACTTGAATTACATGGTTTCTTTTCTTTTTTTTTTTTTAAGATTTTATTTATTTATTTGACAGAGAGAGAGAGATCACAAGTAGGCAGAGAGGCAGGCAGAGGAAGAAGGGGAAGCAGGCTCCCCACCGAGCAGGGAGCCTGATGCGGGGCTCCATCCCAGAACCCTGAGATCATGACCTGAGCCGAAGGCAGAGGCTTAACCCACTAAGCCACCCAGGCGCCTCAGAATTACATGGTTTCTAAGAGCGAATACAGATGACTTATAATGTGAACCTGTTATGCATTTTTGGAATGCGTCTCTAAAGGCACAGTGGTACAGACATAAGAATATCAATAATAGATTTAATTTTCTTGTATATTTTTTGTTTTTTTTCTTTAAGATTTGACGTGGAAAAGGAATGTTCAAAAATTGATGAAGATTACAAAGAAAAAGCTATAATAAACAACAAGTCACATTTGTCTAAAATTGAGACAAAAATAGACACAGCAGGTAATTAGGAAAAAATAAGAATAATTTTGTATTGTTTACATTTTCAAAATTATAATAAAAGCTATCTAACTAGATGACCTTCTCTTTAAGCGCTACAGATTTCCATGAAAAATTTATGGATTTTTCTCCTAGGGTTGACCACTTCTAACAAATTCAGTTTCATCCTTTAACTACTTAATTTTATATGAGCAATAGTTAAACACTACTTAAATTTAGTAAGACTCAAAAATATAAACCTAGTTTTTAACTATAATTTTTCATTCTATTTTTCAAATCTTTTTCTCCAAATCCCTCCTTTTTTTGGCTCAAAACAAAAAGATATAACATTGATTTGTTTTCACTTGAAGTCCGTAGGTGTATAGCACCTTTAAAGTGAAGTAAAACCAATAATAAAAAAAAATCTAAACCCCTCCAAAATTGTGAATTATTTAAAGAAACGTTTCCTAAACTTAGGAAACATTTCTTTTGTTTACTTCACAAGTTACTGCTTCTGTTAAAATAAGCATTTTGGGATTTAAACTTTTTAAAAATTCTATTCAATTATATTTTTATTTCTAGGTCTAACTGAGAAGGAAAAGACTTTTCTTGCTACTCATGAAAAGGAAAAAGGAAATGAAGCTTTTAACTCAGGGGACTATGAAGAGGCTGTGATGTATTACACTAGGTGAACAGAGTTCTGTTGTGGTTTATGTTACCTTTTTTTTTTTAAAGTAGGCTCCGCACCCAATATGGGGCTTGAACTCAGGACCCAGAGATCAAGAGTTGCATGCTCTACCAACTGAGCCAGCCAGGAACCCCTTGTTGTGGTTTAAACTTGCCATTTAAAAAATATGATAATGTTTATATTTAATTGTTGAAGTGATATAAATAAGCTAAAAAGTCTATGTCAGAATCACTGAAGATATTATACTTGTGATTTATCATAAATTCACTTGTGTTTGCCTTATTTTTCAATACTTTTCTCAACACCTTAAGCTCCCTGATCCCCAGTTTTGACAGAGGTCCTAACTTGCCCATTTTACAGAGAAAATAGAAGCCATCTGAATGGAACTTGACAAAGTCCATAGAGTATAGAGGTTAAGAACTCAGGTTCTGCAGTTAGATTGCCTGGATCTATTCCCAATATATGCTATCTCCCACAACAGGGCCTTTGCATGTGCTGGGTCCTCTATGTAGAAATTCTTTCCTCTTCTCATTATCTAGTTAATTCACACTTGCCTTCAGATCTCATCCCCTGCTTCACTTCTTTGGGGAAGTGTTCCTTTACCTCCCAGACAAGGTTAAATCTCCACTCTACTCCACTCCTCCTCACCCCTGACTCCCAATTTATAGGCTCTTACAGCAGTCTTGCCTCTCCTTTGTGGTACTTGTTGGAGGTGCAATTTAAGTGTGTGTGTTTTGATAGTAACTGGACTGTAAACTCTGTCAGAACAGAGTGCCCTTGTCAGTTTTCTTATAACTTTGTATCCACAGTGCCCAACAAAGTACCTGGTTCATAGTAGATGTTGAATAAATACTTATATGAACTTTTTAAAAATAAATATTTTATTTATCTGAGAGAGAGAGAGAGAGAGCACATGAGCGGGTAGAGGGGCTAGAGGGAGAAGGAGAATCAGACTCCCTGCTGAGCAGAGAGCCCAAAGCAGGGCTCAACCCCAGGGCCATGTGATCCTGACCTGAGCTGAAGATAGCCGCTTAATTGACTGAGCCCCCCAGGTGTCCACTTACATGCACTTTTTTTTTTTAAGATTTATTTATTTATTTATTTGACAGAGAGAGAGAGAGATTACAAGTAGGCAGAGAGAGGAGGAAGCAGGCTCCCCGCTGAGCAGGGAGCCCGACGCGGGGCTCGATCCCAGGACCCTGAGATCATGACCTGAGCCGAAGGCAGAGGCTTTAACCCACTGAGCCACCCAGGTGCCCCTACATGCACTTTTGAAGCTCTTTAACAGTCAATGAAAAGTAGACTAATTTCCTAAAATATTGTTACAAACTCATTGTTGCTTATAGAATCCCTTGTGCTATCTTAGAAATAAACTCATTATGATCTTTTTTTCGCCTTCGAAAGGAAGATTTTTTTCTTCAGTGTTGCCTCTCTAAATGAGTTTGTCTCCAATGTTTAAGTGAACATACAAGGTAAAGAGGCTATAAATGTATCTCTCATTCAGTATTGTTTTCCTTTTTCACGGAGGTGGAAGTCAGCTCTGATATTGTTCTCTCTCTTGTAGTTTTCCACCAGTAGAGAATCTCTTAGTCTATTACAGGGAGCACTATTTTTCCTCCTTTAAAAAATCAAAGTGGTGAAAAATTAAAGCACCGTAGCATTAAGGGAACTCAGACTGCCATTTTCTGACACTGGGCAGATTCTTCACCTCTCTTGCCTCAGTTTCCTCAATGTGGTGAGGTTGTTATAGTGCCTACTTCAGATCCACTGTGAGGATTCAATAAAACAACACACTACAAGGCAGGATAACATGGTGGCAGTGACAGCAGGTGCTGGATGGAGTACACTGGGTTTGAGTCCTGCCTCTCATTTACTAGCTTGTGGCCTCAGGCATGTTACTTAGCCTTTCCGTCATATCTGTTTTTTCCATCTGTAAGATAGGACAAGCAGTAATACCTCCTTCATGGATTGTGGTGAGGATTAAATGAGCATGGTATTTGTGCCTGGCTTGTGGGAGGTACTCAGTGGCAGGTACCTGCATTAGTCATTCTTACTTGTATTGTCTGTCTTTGGTCTCTACCCAACCATGTGATTTCTTTATATTCGCCTTTAATGATCTTAGTAAATTGCTACTTTTTGTGGCTTTTTTCCCTTTTCATTTTCTGTTCTTCTGGCTTTAGAAAATTCAGTGCACTGATAACCCTTATCTTTCCTATACTTAAGATACATTATTTCACAGCACTCCAGATCAACTTATTAAGCAATAACTGGGGAGGTTATATGTCCTTCTTTTCATCAGTTATTTTGCTTTCATACCCTTAATGTAACAAAATTTCCTCTCTTAAAGTCTGTATTCCTCAGTTACTATTACTCTCCTCTGTTTCCTCCAATTAACTTTTTCTGATTAAATTATGATCATTTCCTTAGAATTAAGTCTACTTTTAGATTACACACTAAACTCTTATTTTCAGGTTACAAAGTAAACTCACCATAGCAACTTAATAAAGGATATTAGTTGTGGCTGATTGCTCCTTTTTTTTTTTTTTGTACTAGGAAATTGTTTCCAAGGAGTCAAAATAATGTATTTGATATTTGATGTTAACTACACTCGTTTTTTAGGAGATCTGTGGGTATGTAGGTTACCACATCACTTCTAAAGCCAGTCAGGGGCTCCTGGGTGGCTCAGTCATTAAGCATCTGCCTTTGGCTCAGGCCATGATCCCAGGGTCCTGGGATCAAGCCCCGCATTGGGCTCTCTGCTCAGCAGGAAGCCTGCTTCTCCCTCTCTCACTCCCCTTGCTTGTGTTCCCTCTCTTGCTATGTCTCTCTCTGTCGAATAAATAAAATATTTAAAAAATAAAAAAATAAAACAAATAAAACCAGAGTCAACTTTAAACTGCTTAACTGAATGTTCAGCATCTGTCTATATATTGATTCAGTATGTCTGTAGAACTATATTTTATTACTCTCGATGATGCAGGCAGTATTAGTTTGCTAGGGCTGCCACAACAAAGTGCCACAGGCTGAGGGGCACAAACAACAGAAATTTATTTTCTCACTGTGTGGAGGCTGCAAATCTGAGATTAAGGCAGGGCTTGTGTCGGCAGGGCTGGTGTCTTCTGAAGCCCCTCTCCTTGGCCTGTAGGTGGCCGTCTTCTCTCTGTGTCTCCAAGTGGTCTTTCCTCAGCATGTGTCTCTGTCTTAATCTCCTCTTCCTATAAGGACACCAGTCATAATGGATGAGGATACACCCTCATGACCTCATTTTAACTTAATCATCTCTTTAAAGACAATCTCCAAATATAGTTATATTCTGAGCTGCTGGGTGTGAGGACTTCAGCATATGGGTTTGGGGGACACAATTCCACCCGTAACACAGGCTATAATTGTTTTTACAACTTTAGCTGAGTTTATCTTCTTATGTTTTCCTCTGGTCTACTTGTTGCCAATAAGTGTCTCTTTTGTAGGAGTATATCTGTGCTCTCCACTGTGGCGGCCTATAACAACCGTGCTCAAGCAGAACTCAAACTACAGAACTGGAACAGTGCATTTCAGGATTGTGAAAAGGTCTTGGAGTTAGAACCTGGAAACTTAAAGGGTAAAAATTATTCACAGACTGCTTTAAATTTACATCAGGATTTGTTTGACTATTTGTAGACACTACGTTTATACTAAGCCTATTTCAAATACACTCTAATTTCTGTGAATCGTCACTTTCATAAAGTTACTTTTAACTTCAAGTTTAACTTGGAATTTAAATTCCCGGCTATTTGTACTGAAATAGTTAATAATCCCAGGAGAGTAAATAGAATATATATGGTTTTAGATAATTAACTCAAGTTTACATTTGAACCATGGTTGGTTTTCTTTTTATCTTTTAATTTGTTTTATTGTGGTAAAATATTAATAACATAAAACTTACCATCTTTATCATTTTTCAGTACAATTCAGTGGTGTTAAATGCATTCATATTGTTATGGAGTCATCACTATCCTCCATTTCCAGAACTTTTTTTTATCCTGCATAACTGAAACGCTCTGCCTATTGAACAGTAATTCTCTACTTTCCCCTCCCACCAGTCTCTGGCAACCACCATTCTCCTTTCTGTTTCTGTGATTTTACTATTCTAGGTATCTCATCTAAGTGGAATCATACAGTATTTATCTTTTTGTTACTGGCTTGTTGAATAATCTTTTTATCCAAAAAATAAGTATAATTTAATATAAAATTTCTGACATTAATATAATAAGCCCATGCCAGAGGTCTAGAAACTTCTGCCAGTGCCTTTGTGGGCATTTCCATCTACATGTCCACAGACATTTTATTTGTTTATTTATTTTTATTTATTTGCAAGAGAGAGTGAGCACAAGCAGGGTGAGAGGCAGAGGGAAAAGCTGAGCAAGGAGCCCGATGCGGGACTTGATCCCAAGACCCTGAGATCATGACCTGAGTCGAAGGCAGCCGTGTAACTGACTAAGCCACCCGTGTAACTGACTTAGCCACCCAGATGCCCCTCCATAGACATTTTAAGTTAAATGTGCCCAAAGCTAACTATATCTTTTTACCAAAACCTGCACTGTGTTCGGATTTCCTGTCTCAGTGGCTGCACAACCTTGCTGTGGTCTAAGCCTGACTATACAGGTCTAAGCCTGATTGTACAAGTCAGACTCCACTCTCCTCCTCTGTGATCGAGAAGGAATCACTCCACAAGGGAGCGGCATAATTTATAATAGACTCTATTTCTTTAAATGGTATGGATTTGAGGAAATATAAATACTTAATTTTTTTTCACATGGAATGTACCCTTGTGTGCCCATGAATATGGGTACGCAGAAGCCATGGCTGTGCTAAGGGGAGATCCTGGAACATCAGCCCTGTCATTGCCATGGATTGCCCTCCTTTCACCAGCAAAATCCTCTTGTGCCTGTATTGTGTCTCTGTCACAGAGTTTGGGTGGGCTCCCAGTTTTAGGAGGTGGCAAAGATGTTTTGCGATCTTCTGATGGGCCCCCACCAACACAGTGCCAGGCCCTGTGCCAGGTACTTGACACATATTAACTCTACTAATTTCACAATACCTGAGTAGAGGTGCAGATATTATTGTTAGTACACTCAGTTTACAAAAGTGGAAACTGAGGCACAGAAAAATTAAGCAGTTCACCCACAATCACACAGCTAGCAAATGGCAGGCAGGACTCAGCACTGGGCAGCGGACTCCAGAGCCCACGTTCAACCATAGTGCACATCTGCCACCAGAATGACTTTATGTTTCCATTTTTCCTTGTTTGAGTAATTTCAAAAGTGCCAGAATCTTCACTATTTAAAAAACAAACTGGATAGAGCCAAGTCTAGTAATAAGTAGGGCTAGAAAACATTAAGAAGTCTTACATTGGCTTAAGTGAATAAACAGCTTCCTTTCTAAAACTATGTTTTACTCAAAGTATAATTGTTCTAAATGCAGTGTGGTATTTCAATTCATCCTGCAACAGAAAAAGGCATTAGTGGAAAAATTGGTGAAACGCAAGTAAAGCCTGTAGTTTTGTTAATAATATTATACCAATGTTAATTTCTTGGTTTTGGCAAATATTCCATAGTTATGTAAGATGTTAGCATGAGGGAAAGCTGGAAGAAGGCATATGAAAACTCTCTGTAGTATCTTTGCAGCATTGCTGTACATCTAAAATTATTTCAAAGATAAAAAGTTTAAAAAACGATAACCGTTATATCATGCCTGCTTCTTTATGGGTGTTCTCTTCTGAGTAGTGGTAGTAATAGCTAAACTTGTACTTAAAGTATAGCATAATAATTTGGGTTAAATTTATGACAAAATGATTTATACTGTAGATTTTCATGGCTCATTCTAAGACTAAAATCAAAGTGGTCAAATGAATGTTTTAAGATAGCATAGTAAAATATATTGGATATAAATTTCTGACTTTTCAGAATTTCCACGCCTCATTCTTTTCAAAATAATGACTTACTATACCAAGTTCTCTGATAATAGTGGATAATAATGGGACTACAAAGGCAATCTTTATTAGTATTATATAATTGTCGAATTACTTGAAATATACAGAAAATCTGATGTAAATTACCAAAGTGCTTAATTTCTGAATTGAGCCGACATCATCATCAGGATTCTGTCAGTTCCCTGTGTGAAATACCTTCTTTTACTCATTTTATTTTATTTTACTTTATTTTATTTTACTTATTTTTTATTTTTAAAGATTTTATTCATTTATTTGTCAGAGAAAGAGAGGAGAGAAAGACTGCACACAAGTAGGGGGAGAGGCAGGCAGAGGGAGAAGCAGGCAGAGGGAGAAGCAGGCTCTCCGCCGAGCCAAGGAGCCCGATGTAGGACTCGATCCCAGGACCTTGGCATCATGACCTGAGCCACCCAGGCGTCCCTTCTAATCATTTGAGAGATTGCTATAAAGACTTCATTAATGGCTCATAGTCTGAGCCATCTGCTGGTCAGCAATGTACTAAATTTGAGTCAAGGATTTTCTCAATTTTTATAAAGGGCAAAGTAATATTAGTGATGATTATTAAGAGGAAAATGTTACTGTTTCATGAAAAGCTTCCCAATATCGCAGTACAGCGTGGTGTCTCTGAGGATATGGTCTCCCAGCGCGTGAAGGAGCTGGCAGGGCCTGGGGCTGCTCGAGGACCAGACTGCTGGAGGGGACTGTTGCCCCAGGCAGCCCCTTCTGTTTACCCCACTATCATTTTCTATATGTGCAACAATATGAAAATGGGTGTAATTAAGCTTTGCCCAATTATTCTTCCACTTGAAAAATAGCTTCCCACCATGATACCACATGTTAAAAAATATTACTTTTTTTGGTAAATTTTCAGCTCTTCTGCGCCGTGCCACTGCATATAAACATCAAAACAAGTTCCAGGAAGCTATCGAAGATTTGAATAAAGTACTGAATGTTGAACCTGATAATGAATTGGCCAAAGTAAGTAAAGAAAGTGATTCCTCACCTAATTTTATATTTTTTTTAATTTTTAAAAAGATGTTAACTAGAGGGTATTATGCTGAGCGAAATAAGTCAATCAGAGAAAGACAATTATCATATGATCTCTCTGATATGAGGTACTTGAGTGGTAGGGTAGGGGGTTGTGGGGGAAAAATAATGAAACAGGATGGGATGGGGAAGGAGACAAACCATAAGAGACTCCTAATCTCACAAAACAAACTGAGGGTTACTGGGGGGTGGGAGGGTAGGGATAGGGTGGATGGGTTATGGACATTGGGGAGGGTTTGTGCTATGGTGAGTGCTGTGGAATGTGTAAACCTGATGATTCACAGACCTGTACCCCAGAGGCAAAAAAAAAAAAAAGATGTTATTTATTTGAGAGAGAGAGAGTGAGTGAGTGAGAGAGACAGCACAGGAGCAGGGACAGGAGAGGGAGAAGCAGACTTCCCTGCTGAGCAGGGAGCCCAATTTGGGGCTCCATCCCAGGACACTGGGATCATGACCTGAGCCAAAGTCAGACGCTTAACCGACTGAGCCACCCAGGCACCCAGTTATTATTTCTGTGTTCGTGTTAAAATGATATCAACCTGTTGGATGAATGATGTTGAGAATTAGGTTACCACTTTAAAAACTGGATCTATACCAAAAGAAAAAAAAAAAACAACCAAAAAAAACCCCCCAAAACAACTAGGTATATCCCAGATGCCCCAAAATGTTAATATCTATTTGAAGTGGAAGAAAGTAGGCTCTGAAAACATCCAAAACTATAAGCCTACTTCTGAAGGACAAATATTAATTAATTAATTAATTAATTAATTAATTAAAATATGTAACATTGTTATAAGCTATACTTGTGTTGATTTGATATACTTATATTTTGCAATATGATCACCACCTTAGTTTAGTTAACACACTCTGTCATGTCACATAATTATTATTACTTTTTTGTGTGTGGTAAGAACAATTAAGATCTCTTCTCTTAGCAGCTTTGAAGCTTAGAATACAGTATCGCTGACTATAATCTCTGTACTGTGCTTTAGCTTTCCAGGACTTAATTATCTACTAACTGCAAGTTTGTGCCCTTAAGCCCATACCCCTCTAGCTCCTAGTAATAATCATTCTACTTTCTGTTTTTATGAGTTTGTCTTTTTTAGATTTCACATGTAAGTGATAACATATAACAGGAATGTTCGATTTTTCTCTTTCCTGCTGTGTCGTAGGCAATGCTTTTCTCTGAGGCAATCTCAATTTATTATGCAGAGTGGTATAGAAGTTTCCTAGGTAGGATTAGGCATGAGCTCCATGGCCATAGAAGAGGGCATGGTAGTACCAGGGACGACATTCGCTGCCTGACTGACTGAGGTATGCGCCCCGGGGGCTGTTTGAGCCTAACGATTAGAAGTAAGTGTGGAGAACTGTGAGATTTTACCCTACTTGCAAATTAACAAGGTGACCTAGCAGAAGAGAAAAGACTCTTGGGTTGGACACAAAGGACTCTGTTATTCACACTACAGCAAACTGATGAGCTTCAAGGTCATGTCAGCTCCCCTGGCCCCAAGTCCCATGGGGGTGGTACAGAGTGGCCCAGATAGAGCTGCACACTCATTGGGTTTGTATTACAGCTGAGGAATCCCAAATTTGGGAAACCCTTGTCTTTTATAATGGGATACAAGCAAACCTGCCCTAAATTCTGTTATGGAGGGAAACATTTTCCTGGAAAGGAGACATACCTCCTCTCTTCTCTGAAGAGAAATACTCTCTGTCTTCCAAGGCTGTTCTCAGTAATACATCCTGAAAAAGATGACCCAGAACAAATGTTATTTATGCCACTGATCACAACATATTTAGAAATGTGAGAAACCCATGGAGAACTGTCTTCCAGCAGTTAAGTTGTCACTGTTTCCACATGTACCAGTCAGATAATCTGTCTCACTCTCTTTCAGTGGCAGCTGATGTCCCTAGTGTATTTGTCAAGTTATCATTTCAGTGGATTAGGTTTAGGGCCTGGCTAAAGAAAACATCTTTTTCCCATAGTACTTTCATTTTTTAGTGGTATATTTATTGAAAAGTTAACATGACAATATTCTAAAAAAATTTGAAACTAGAAAAACCACCTTTAATGTCACTACATAATACAATTTCATGTTTACATGTTAACTTTTAGGCCTTAACCATTTATATCTTAACCAATGCAAAGATTAACTCAAAATGGATCATACACCTCAGTGTAAAACCTAGAATATAAGAGTTCTAGAAGGACACACAGGATAAAATCTTTATGACCTTGGATTAGACAAATCTTCCTTAGATATGACATAATGGCGCAATCCATAAAAGGAAAAGTTTGTAAATTTGACTTCATCAAAATTTGAAAGTTTTGCTCTTTGAGCGACGCTCAGAAGAAAAAAAAAAAAGACAAATCACAGACTGGAAAAAAACTATTTGCAAATTGTGTATCCAACAAAGGACTTGCAACATGAATATACACACGGTCCCCAACTTACAATGGCTTGACTTAACAAATTTTTTACTTTATGATGGTGCAGAAGTGATAGGTATTCAGTAGAAACCGTACTTTGAATTTTCATTTTTTTTTTCCAGACTAGCAATATGCTGGGCAGGGGCAGCGACCCATAGATTCCCCAGTCAGCTATGCACTCACAGAGGGAAACCGATACTCTCACAACCATTCTGTGCCCTTGAAACCATTGCGTTGTTGACTTTCAGTACAGTAGTCAATAAATTGCATGAGATATTCATCACTTTATTATAGAATAGGCTTTGTATTAGAGGATTTTGCCCAACCACAGGCTAACATGATTAAGGGAAGCTAGGCTAAGCAAGCTATGCTGTTTGGTAGGTTAGGCGTGGTAAATGCGTTTTCAATTTACAATGGTGTTATCAGGACATAACCCCATTGTAAGTTGAGGAAGATTTGTAAGAACTGCGAAGAACTCTCAAAACCCAATAATAAGAAAACGAACAGGCAAATGAAAAATATGCAAAATATTTGACTGTCAGACTCTTCACCAAAAGTGATATGTGAATGGAAAATAAGCATATGAAAAGATGCTCAATATCATTAGTCAGTAAAATAAAAACCACAATGCCTGGGTGGCTCAGTCAGCTAAGCGTCTGCCTTTGGCTCAGGTCAACATCTCTGGGTCCTGGGATTGAGCCCTTCATCGGCGCTGAGCCAGCTTCTTCCTCTCCCCCTCCTTGTGCTCTGTCGCTCGCGCTTTCTCTCTCTCTCTCTCTCAAATAAGTAAATAAAAACTTTAAAAAATTGGGAAGGAACTTTTGGGAATGATAGATATATTATGTCAAAACTTATCAACATGTGCATTTTACGCATGAGACTTTGTCAACTATACCTCTGTAAGCTATTAAAAATGGGCATGGGGGGGGCGCCTGGGTGGCTCAGTGGGTTAAAGCTGCTGCCTTCGGCTCAGGTCATGATCCCAGGGTCCTGGGATTGAGGCCCGCGTCGGGCTCTCTGCTCAGCAGGGAGCCTGCTTCCTCCTCTCTCCTCTCTCTCTGCCTGCCTCTCTGCCTACTTGTGATCTCTCTCTCTGTGTCAAATGAATAAATAAAAAAATCTTTAAAAAAAAATGGGCATGGGGGAAGGAAAATGTTTTGATATGTATATTTTTTCACTCTAATTGGCATAAAACACAAAACTTTCAACATTAAAAGAGCATGTGTCGTATGATTTTATTTGTTTAAAACTGTATCTGTGTTTACATGTGTGTAAAAACATACCTAGGAATGTCAGAATGTCACTGTCATCAGAGTGGCAGGATTTCAGATGATTTCTTTCTTTTTTTTTCATACTCATTATGCCTTAAGTTTTTACAACGGACATGTATGATTATAATCAGACAAAGCAATGAAGTTGTTTGAAAAAAGTTACCATAAAAAGTGTTGTCCTATGTATCTTTATTCACTTTTTAATATTTTCACATTCTTACCTGACAGAATGGTTACATTTTTAATTAAAGGAAAACATTTTCTTTAACCTGGTGATTATGTTGCAGAAGACCTTGTCGGAGGTTGAGAGAGATCTGAAAAATTCTGAACCTGCATCTAGGGCTCAAACCAAAGGGAAGAGGATGGTTATCCAGGAAGTAGAAAACTCGGAGGATGAAGGTGGAAAGGACAGTGGAAGAGCACAGGAAGACAGCAGTGGAGATAAGAGTAAAACATCTTTCCTCTTTCGGTTATGCAAAAACCCCCCTTTTTATATGGACTGGCTCAAATTTTCTATATCTACCAAAATTCTTAGTCCACCAAACTTTTCCTAGCTTTACCATGTAAATCCACAAACAAGTTTGTTCTTTTTTCTTTTTTTTTTTTTTAGAGAGGAAGAGAGGCAGGGGGATGGGCAGAGGGAGAGGGAGAAAGAGAATGAGACCAGCAGTGGAGCCGAACATTGTTGGGCTGCATCTCATGACCCCGAGATCATAACCTGACCTGGAATCAAGAGTCAAACACCAAACTGAGCCACCCAGGCGCCCCAAGTTTTTTCTTAATGTTTTTCTTAATACAATCTCCAAAACCCGTTTTTCTTCTTAACCTGGCACCTTTCTCTAGTGTTCAGTTTAATTCCTGATTATCATGGCATGTTGACATTATTGATAATTTGCAAGTTAACCTTAAATCCCCCTCCTAAATGATTGTTTTGCATATAGCTACTTGGTTGTAAACCAAATGTGTTGCCTTCACAGGGATGAATGCCTTGTTGGGAAATTGCTATATGTACCTCTCAAAAAAAAAATTTTTTTTTTTTAAGATTTTATTTATTTATTTGACACAGAGAGAGATTAGATCACAAGTAGGCAGACAGGCAGGCAGAGAGAGGAGGAAGCAGGCTCCCTGCTGAGCAGAGAGCCCGATGCGGGCCTCGATCCCAAGACCCTGAGATCATGACCTGAGCCGAAGGCAGAGGCTTTAACCAACTGAGCCACCCAGGCGCCCTCTCAAAAAATTTTTTATTTTTTGGGCACCTGGGTGGCTCAGTGGGTTAAAGCCGCTGCCTTCGGCTCAGGTCATGATCCCAGGGTCCTGGGATCGAGGCCCACATCGGACTCTCTGCTCAGCAGGGAGCCTGCTTCCTCCTCTCTCCTCTCTCTCTGCCTGCCTCTCTGCCTACTTGTAATCTCCCTCTCTGCGTCAAAATGAATAAATAAAATCTTTAAAAAAAATTTTTTTTAATTTTTTATCTTTATTTTTATTTTTTGAAAGATTTTATTTATTTATTTGAGAGAGCGAGAGAGTGAGAGTAAGCAAGAGCATGAGAGGGGAGAAGGTCAGAGGGAGAAGCAGACTCCCCATGGATCTGGGAGCCCTTTGTGGGACTCGATCCTGGGACTCTGGGATCATGACCTGAGCCGAAGGCAGTTGCTTAACCAACTGAGCCACCCAGGTGCCCTCAAAAAATTTTTTAAATATGCAAAAGAAATAGGTATAACTTTTTTAAGAGAATCTAGACTAGATAAAGCTTCATTTTCATGATATATAGCAATGATAGTTACATCAGCTTTAAAGGAGAAGATGCACCTCTTCCCATAATAAGGGTGGGGGGTACGACTTTACCCCTTTTCTGAGACCCCCCAAGCAACCAAAGGGAAAGTAATAGTTTTGAAAATTATTCATAGGCAAAAAGTGACTTGTAAGTAACCTGACAGAATATTTTAATTTTGAGAGAGAAATATAAAATGTTCAGCTCATTCAACTTAAAAAAGTAAAGTAAAAGTTTTAATTTTTTTAGTGACAGAAATATAATGTAAAATATACAGCTCAAGATAAAATATCAGTGCAGTCAGGGTAATGACAAAGGGACAGAAAAGAAGAGAGGGAAGAGAGAAAAGGAAAAGAGTAAGAGCACCAGGGAGATGGGAAAGGAAGAGAGGGGATCAAAAGGATGAAAAAGGAACAAGTTAAAGAAAATAGTTTTATAAGGATTGAGACTCACCTTTCAGACAGATTTTAAATAAATTCTAGCAGCAAGTATTGTTCTAAGGGTTTATATTTACCTTAAGATGTCAAGCCAAGTATTTTAAAATTAAAGGAAATCAGCTTAATATCTTACCTGGAAGAAGATACAGTATAAACTAGATCAGTTGATCCTGTTTGTAAATTATTATTTAAAAATTTACATATAGTAAAACTGGATTTTTTTGGTATGCAGTTCTATCTAACAGGTATATAAAATCACATGACAGGATACAGGACATTTCCATCATGCCAAAGACGACTCCTTGCTCTCCTTTTTGCCAAATTCTTCCCCCACCTCAAACCTTGGTAACCATTGGTCTGACATAAATTCTTCAAATTTTTTGGGGCCGGGAGGGTGGGCAACATAGTTTCTCCATTCTCACAGAGATTGTGATGACAATCGTTAGACCTCTTAGTGTTGTCCCACAAGTCCTTGAGGCTCTCGTCTTTTTTTCTCACTGTCTCTGTTATTAAGATTGAAAAGTTTCTATTGATCTTTTTTTAAATTCACTGATTTTTTAATTCTGTGACCCCAAATCTGTTGCTCCCATTCAGTGATTTTTAAATTTTGGTTACTGTGTTTTTCCATTCTAAAATTTCCGTTTAGGTTTTTTGTTTGTTTTTAATCTCCCACTTCTCTGCGGTTTTAAACCGTTCTATCCATTTCAGGAGTGTTTGCCTTTATTTCTTGGAGCATGGTTGTAATAGTCTTTGAGAATTCACATCTGTTTTATCTGGGGTTTGGTATTACTTAATCATCTTTTCCCTTTCCAAATGTGGAGATTTTCTTTCTTCCTAGTTTGTTAAGTAGTTTTATACTGTATATTAGCAAATTTAAATATGTTATGCGATTTTCAGTATTATTAAATCTTAAGGAGAATTTTTTGAAGCGGTTAATGAATCCGGTTAGGTTTGGGTAACAGTTTTCCTGCCTGGCTTCTGTGGACTATGGTTCTAATGTCAGTTTAGTTGCAGAACCTTTGCAATGCTGTTTGGATCTGTCCCATCTGTATACCACTCAGAGACCAGCCAGGGTCTGGGCAGTGGTCTTCCCCCGTAATTCACCTCTCAAAACTTTTAGTATGATGTTTAGGGTCAGTTTATGCATATAAACCGCCTGGAGGGTGAGCCCAGTTCATATGCAGTTGTTATCTTGGGTTTCCCCTTCTCTCTGATTCTTCCCTACCTCCTTCTGGTGCTCAGAGGTTTTCATTCCTATTCCTCTAGCTAGAAAGGCAGACTTTTACTTTCCCCTTTCTACTGCACACTTCCCATGACCCTGTGCCTCCAGGACTGAGCAGCAGGAGGAGGGAGAAGAACAGCAATGGGAACATTCTTGGGACTACGGTTTCTCTGACCAGAGATAAGGGTTCCTGTCCCTCAAAATTTTAATTGTACCTGTTGGCTGTCAGTGCCACTGCAGCTGATGTAGGATTGGCTGGGGGTTGGGATCGGACAGAAAGGAAAAACAAAACCAACAAAAAAGAAACCAAGATTTTGACACCAGGTCTGGGTTTTGGACAGCCTTTGAACCAGGTTAGGAGATGACCGAGGAAAGAAAAAGGAGCAGCTCACTGCTGGTCTGGTGGTATCTCAGGTTCTAGGCCCTTTTCCCAGCTGGCCTGCTACCATTTACTTTTCAGGGTCCTCGTTTGGCTACTCCATCAATTCTGTCTCAGGTTTCTAGTTATATTTAGGGGGGCGAGATGGGTAGAGTGTGTTTTTTTCCATCTTGAAAGAACTGCCTTTCTCATTACTATTTTTTTGAAGAATGAGCACATTTGAAGAACTATGAAAGTTGCTTGTATAGGTTATTTTATTTCATCCTCAAGGAAGCTATAACCCACACTTTTGTAGACTAGGCAACGGAAACCTAGAAAGGTTTAGTTACTTGCCACATTTGCACGGGCTGTTAATCACATGGCTAGGGTATGGCCCTAAACCTGAGTGACTCCAAAGTCTTATCTGATAAAAGTGGTTTAGTGGATGCCAACTAAGAAAGTATAGGTTCTATAAAATTCAGACTGAATGTCACCAGGCTACCTTGTCAAAGAAACATGTGATTTGGTGTTTATATTCCTCATGTTCACTGATGTTATATCAACAACTCTTATCAGAAGCTGAACTATGTTGAAGAGCAAGTGAGTTAAAGACTAATGTGATCATCTTTGATTAAAAAAAAGGAGCATAGGAACTGAATAGATATTTTTCCAAAGAAGATATTCACATGGCCCATAGGTATAGGAAAAAGATGCTCAATATCACTAAACATCAGGAAAATGCAGATCAAAACCAAAATGAGATATCACCTCAAATGTGTTTGAATGGCTCTCATCAAAGAGATGAGATAACAAGTGTTGGTGAGGATGGGGAGAAAAGGGAACCCCATGCACTGTTGGTGGGAATGTAAACTAATGTAGTCACTCTGAACAACAGTATAGAAGGTCCTCACAAGATTAAATGTAGAGCTACCATATGGTCCAACCATCCCATTTCTGGGTAGATTTCCAAAAGAAAGGAAACCACTGTCTTAAAGAGATATCTACACCCCTGTGTTCATGTCAGCATTCTCAACAACCAAGACATGGTAATGCTGAAGGATTTCTTTTCCTTCGGTTCCTGCGGTTCTTGGTCACACCACTTTGAATTATGAAGGGGTAGACCAGACAGAATGGTGGGGAGCAAAGCAAGGTTTATTGAGTGATAGTACAAAGCTCCCAAAGAGGGAAGGGACCTGAGAGGGTTGCCATCTGAGTTTCTAAGTCTAGGGGTTTTTATGGCCTTCCCAGTGGGGTCTTTTAATCTGATTAACCCTCCACATGCCTTTCATCCAATCAGGCTTTTGTCATCTATCTATCACATGGGAAAGGATGGTGAGCTCCTTCTAGGGTGGTGTAAAATCCTTTTAAGGGTGGTTTCCTCTTAGGGTGGGGGCGGGGAGGTTATCCTTTTCCCTGCCTGCCTTGCTTCCAACTATCCTTCATTAGTAACAAATCTAAGTGTCCTTCAGCAGATAAATGGATAAAGAAAATGTGAGACACATACTCACATACACTAGAATATTACTAGGCCATAAAAAGAAGGGTATCTGCCATTTGCAAAAGCATGGGTGGACCTTTAGGACATCATGCTAAGTGAAATGAGTCAGACAGAGAAAGACAAATACCGTGTGATCTCACTTATGTGTAGAATCTAAAAAAAGCCAAACTTGTAGAAATAGAGAGTAGAACAGTGGTTGCCAGAGGTGGACATTTTGGGAATAAGCCGGTCAAAGAGAACAAACTTCCACCTGTGACTAAGTTTAGAGGAGGTAAAGTACAGCACAGTGACTACGGTTAACAGTATGATATTATATACTTGAAAGTTGCTAAGAAAGTAGATCTTAAATGTTCTCACTACAAAACAGAAGTTATGTGAGGTGATAGATGTGCTAAGTAACCTTACTGTGATAATCATTTTGCAATACATATCTATATCGAATCATCACATTGTACACTTTATTTTTTTAAATTTTTTTAATTTTTTTAAGATTTTATTTATTTATTTGACACAGAGAGGGAGAGAGATCACAAGTAGGCAGAGAAGCAGGCAGAGAGAGAGAAGGAAGCAGGCTCCCCGCCGATCAGGGAGCCCAATGTGGGGCTCGATCCCAGGACCCTGAGATCATGACCTGAGCCGAAGGCAGAGGCTTTAACCCACTGAGCCACCCAGGCGCCCCACATTGTACACTTTAAACGTATACAGAGTTACCTGTCACTTATGTCTCAACGCTGGGGGGTTTGGACATAGTAAAGGCCCTCCTCCCACAAAGAGATAAACAGGAAAAGGCTAATCATTAAACAATGAGTAATATTCTGTGATTAGAAATCACAGTGTCAGCAAAATTGTTGTGTAATATCATTTAATAGGTTGATGTTTCTTTCTGAGTTAGGTGTTTAACCCTAACATCAGAACCACAGAGAATAATGTTCCCATTCAGATCTCCAAGCAGCCAGAGCTTTAAGAAAACCATTTCTTATTTTCTTTCTTTTCTTTTCTTTTCTTTTCTTTTTTTTTTTGAGAGGCAGAGCATGTGTGTGTGGGGGGCGAGGGTGGGAGGGACAGAGAGGGGGAGAGAGAGAGAGAGAATGTTAAGCAGGCTTCACCCCCAGCACCGAGCCTGACACAGGGCTCCATCTCCTGACCCTGAGATCATGACCTGGGTGAAATCAAGAGTCAGATGCTTTACCGGCTGAGCCACCCAGATGCCCTTAAGTGAACCACTTCTGATCTTGTCATTTCTGCCCCCCAATAATTATTTCATAGATTAGGGAATACATAAAAATATGTGAGATTCTGAAAACAAAAATGTCTTGGTAGGAATATAAATTTTTTAGACTAGTTAGTTCCCTTTTATCAGGAAAGCAAATCAAAATTAGGTGGAATAAATGGCTGGAAGCCCAGCAGTAGTCTTTTAAGATGAAATAAAGTCAATAGGACTGTCTCATGCTCAACTCTACCAAGTTCCATTATTAGAAGACAAGTAAAAAGAGGTCCTGGGGCCTTGGACAAGACAGGAGAAATCCAAGTGACTTTTAGGCAATCCTATTAAACCCAGAGGGAGGTTATCAGGATGGAATCTTGCATGTGTTTCCCCATCCCGCCACATTCCAAGAAAGAATTCTTGGTCATTATGGTTTATGATGCAGGGAGTCCTGAAGCCGGAAAACGCAGCTTTGAGTGCTGTGTAAGCTCCCTGATAATGCTGCTCCCCTGTAAGTGCCACTCGGGTTGGCTGGGCCCAGTTCATCCCGACTGAGGTAGAATGGAGCCAGCGTAGTTGACTAAATAGCTGACAGTTACTGATCACCTGCTCTGTATCAGGCACTGAGACAAGATGATTGACACTTGTCCTTCTAGGGACTCGGTTGAAGAAATAATTTGCCAGGCTGATCAGATCCAGGGATTTGAGTTCCTGGGCTTTCTTGGGAACTCCCCATCTATTTTGCTTTCCTTCCCTAGTGGAGAGCATTGAGACATGACCATCACCGCACGACTAGCTGTCAGAGACTTTGGTATTTATTTTGTTTTCTTACAGGGTCTATGAGAAGTAATCAGAGGAAGAAAGTAAGCATCTAGCCTCCCCTGTTGTGTTGTTGCTTATTCCTTACTTAAAAATGAAATATAAGAAAAATAGTAACTTGCAAACAGAAGAATAAAATACAGTTATTTCTCTTGTCCTAGAATTGGTGGGATCAGGAAGGTGGAAGGGTAGGGATTTCAAGGAGTTAAAACAATAGATAAAATCACAAAAAGAAAAGTGAATGATGTTGACTATGGAAAAGTGAAAAACCAGGGGCGCCTGGGTGGCTCAGTTGGTTGGGTGTCTGCCTTCAGCTCAGGTTGTGATTCCAGGATCTTGGGATTGAGCCCGGCAGGGAGCCTGCTTCTCCTTCTGCGGCTTCTCCCTCTGCAGCTTGTGCTCCCTCTCTCTCACTCTCTGTTAAATAAATAAGACCTTAAAAAAAAATAAAAATAAAAAAAAAGTGAAAAACCAGTATCAGATGCTATAAAAAAATTAAAAGGTAAATGACAAACTAGGAAAAATGGCAAGGGGTTGATAACCTTAAAATATGGAGAGCTTTTACAAAATTAATAAAATGTTAAAAGAGCCCAGTACCAAAATGAACAAAGCATATAAACAATTAATCACTAATGGAGAAATTAAATGATCAACAAATTTTGTATTGCTAACAAAAAAAGAAAATTAAAGATAGATTATTTTTCTCTCCCATCAAATTGGCCAAGATGGGGGGATTAAAAAAACAACAACAGTAAAGTATCCTTTGTTGTCAAGAGTAAAGTGAAATAAGCATTCTTTTTAATTGAGATATGATTTTTCATATTTAAATGAAATTTAAATTTTAATCGAGATATCCATATATCATAAAATTCATCCTTTCCAAATTCAGTGGATTTTAATGTATTCACAGGGTTGTACAACCATCACCACTGTCTCATCCTGGGACGTTTTTATCATCACAAAAAGAAATCTCATACCCATTAACAGTCACTTCCTTCTCCCTCCTCTGGCAACTATAAATCTACTTTCTGTCTCTGTGGCTTTGCCTCTGCTGAGGATCTTGTATAAATGGAATCATACAATATGCAGCCTTTTGTGTCTGGTTCTTTTTTTTTTTTTTTTAAAGATTTTATTTATTTATTTATTTGACAGATAGAGATCACAAGTAGGCAGAGAGGCAGGCAGAGAGAGAGGAGGAAGCAGGCTCCCCATTGAGCAGGGAGCCTGATGCCGGCCTTGATCCCAGGACCCTGAGATCATGACCTGAGCCAAAGGCAGAGGCTTTAACCCACTGAGCCACCCAGGCGCCCTTGTGTCTGGTTCTTTTCATTTAGCATAATATTTTCGAGGTTCATCCATGTTGCAGCATGTTTCAGTACTTTATTCCTTTTTATCAACAAATAATACTCCGTTGCTTGGATAATACCACATTTTCTCTATCCATCTGTTGATGGACATTTGGGTTATCGCCACTTTTTTGACTCTTCTGAATAATGTAGTGTGGCTATGAAATTCATGTACACGTTTTGTGTGTGTGCATATGTTTTTAATTTTCTTGGGTCTGTAACTAGGAGTAGAATGCTGGATTATATGGTAAATAACCCTTGTTTAACTTCTTGGGGGACTGCCAGACTGTTTTCCAAAGTGGCTACACCATTTTATAGTCCCACCAACAATATATGAGGATTTTAATTCCTCCACATTCTTGCAAATACTTGGTATGGTTTGCATTTGATTATAGACATTATAGTGGCTGTGAAGCGGCAATTCCTATGGTTTTGATTTGCATTTTTCTAATGACTTATTATGTTAACCATTCGTACATGTATATTATTATTTTTATTTGTGTATCTTCTTTGGAGGAATGCTTATTCTTTTTTTTTTTTAAAGATTTTATTTATTTGACAGAGAGAAATTACAAGTAGGCAGAGAGGCAGGCAGAGAGAGGAGGAAGCAGGCTCCTCCCCACTGAGCAGGGAGCCCAGGAATGCTTATTCAAGTCCTTCGCCCATTTAAGAAATAAGTTGCCTTTTTATAGTTGAATTATAAATGTACTTTAAATAATCTGGATACTAGACTCTTGCAGGTAAGATAACATGACTTGCACATAATTTCTCCCATTCTGTGGGTTGTGTTTTTACTTTCTTGATAATATCCTTTCATGCAACGTTTTTAAATTTGATGAAGTTCAATTTATTTTTTCCTTTTGTTGCCTGTGCCTTCAGTGTCCTATATAAAAACCCATCATTAAATCCAAGGGCATGTAGATTTACCCCATATTCTCTTCTAAGAATTTTATGGTTTTAGTTCTTACATTTAGGTCACTGACTTATTTTGATTGATTGAGGTAGAAGGAGCAAACTTAGCTTTTTTTTCAGCATGTAAAAATCCGATTGTCCCAACACCATTTGTTAGACTACGCTTTCCCCATTGAATGGACTTAATAACATCATTGTCAAGAATCAACTGGCCATAGATGTATGGGTTTATAGAATCTCGGTTCTATTCTGTTGGCCTTGATGTCTATCCTTATGTCAGTGTCACACTGTTTTGATTACTGAAGCTTTTAATAAGTTTTGAAATCAGAAGTGTAAGTCCTTTGATTTCATCTTCTTTTTCAAGATTGTGTTGACTAACCTGGACCCCTTGGAATTCCATATGAATTTGAGGATCT
This sequence comes from Ailurus styani, assembly GCA_002007465.1. Lineage (NCBI taxonomy): Eukaryota > Metazoa > Chordata > Mammalia > Carnivora > Ailuridae > Ailurus > Ailurus styani. The sequence continues at coordinate 3,303,841 of LNAC01000064.1, read as the reverse complement.
CCTTTTCCATTTCTGCAGAAAAGGCTGTAGAATTGTGATAGGGGATTATGTCAGATCTGTAGATCACTTTGGATATCTTTACATTGAATCTTCCTCTCTCTGATCAAGAGATATCTTTCCATTTGTTGGTTTTCTTCCAATAATTTGTAGTTTTTGATGTACAAGTCTTTCACCTTCTTGGTTAAATGAATTGCTAAATATTTTATTCATCTGGATGCTACTGTATATGGAATTGTTTTTGTAATTTTCAGATTGTTCATTGCTAGTGTATCTTGTACTATGAAACTGCTGAATTTGCTTTTTAGCCCTAGTAGTAGTAATGTGTGTGTGTTATGTGTGTGTGTGTGTGTGTGTATTCTTTAGGATTATACATTCCCCCCCAGGCACCTGGGTGGCTCAGTGAGTTAAAGCCTCTTCTTTCGGCTCAGTTTCATGATCTCAGGGTCCTGGGATCGAGGCCCGCATCGGGCTCCCTGCTCGGCGGGGAGCCTGCTTCCCCCCTCTCTGCCTGCTCTCTCTGCCTCCTTGTGATCTCTCTCCCTCTGTGAAATAAATAAATAAAATCATAAAAAAAGGATTATACATACCCCCAAATATAAACACATACACACACATATATAATATATATATGATGATAATCATGTCATCTTTTAATAAATGGTTTTACTTCTTCCTTTCCAATGTGGATGCTCTCTATTGTATTTTTTTTCTTGCCTAATTGATCAGCCTACAACTTCCAGTATAATGTTGAGTTGCTGTGGTGAAGATAGCATCCTTGTCTTGTTCCTGAATTTCAAGGGAAAGCTTTGAGGATTTTACCATTAAGTATGATGTTGACTGAGCTTTTCGTGAATGTACTTTACCATGTTGAGAAATTTCACTTGTTTCTAGTTTTTTTTTTTTTAAAGATTTTATTTATTTATTTGATACAGAGAGAGAGATTACATACAAGTAGGCAGAGAGGCAGGCAGAGAGACAGGGAGAGGAGAAAGCAGGCTCCCTGCTGACTAGAGAGCCGGATGCGGGCCTCGATCCCAGGACGCTGAGATCATGACCTGAGCGGAAAGCAGAGGCTTTAACCCACTGAGCCACCCAGGCGCCCTCTAGTTTTGTTTTTTTATCATGAAAGGGTGTTGGCTTTTGTCAAATGCCTATTCATGTCAGTTATGATCATGCGGTTTTTCCACCTTATTCTATTAATGTGGTGTGTTGTATGATTTTGTGCTGTTGAACTACTTCCTGAGATAAATCCCACTTGTCATGGTGTATAGTCCTTGTACTATACCATTGGATTCGGTTTGCTAGTGTTTTGTTGAGGATGTTTGCATCTACTAACTACCCTAACTACTGAAGGCTACTGAACTAAGTCCTCATGGCTTTAGATCTAATGGTCGTAGGTAGGCCTTAGGCAGCTGATGCTGCTGGCTGTCCCTTCCTTGGATATTTGTTATCGTTGACTCCTTCCTCCCTGAATACTCTTTTTGGTTTCTGAGCCCCTCCTGGGCTTTCTCTCATTTCCAGATACTCCTCCATCTCCACTGAAGATTTTTCTTATCATCCTTTACGTGTTAGTATTTCTTGGGGATCCTTGGGAAGATCTGAGTGACCTCATCCGCACCCAGACTCCAATGATCCTATTTATATCAGCAACTCCCAAGTCAATTGGGACTTATCTGAAGACTCAAGATAGGCCACTCCTCTGAGCTGCATTCAGAGCCACCTCATGAACAACTCCTCTGGAATGTCTCACAGGTAGTACAGTACACACAGCAGGACTCACAGGTCTTTCAGGACCAGGCCTTGGCTTACCTTTAGAGACTATCAGAGTTGTTCAAGAACATTTCAATCTTAAGGAGAGAGGTATGGCTTTTAGTTCATTTCGGTTCATTTCATTTGACTCCCATAAACCAGTTATGCTGATTTCTAGCTCTCTTTGCTCTGGGACAGTCTTTAGCTTTTTCCTTGTGTCTTTGTTGCCTTACTTATAAAAAGGGGATGGTAATACTAGGTATGAGGATTAATGATAATGGAAAATGGTGTATGTAAAGATCTTAGTATTAAGTTCTAAATAAACTGCAGCTATTTAGTAATAGTACTGGTCAGACGTGAGGGGATAACATACAAGAGAATGGAGAATAATACTAAATTGTCTATTTCTGCTGACACATCTGTGCTTTCATCTATTTTTATGCTGGGTGGGGACTTGAGCAGCAGATGCCAGACAAAGAGGACTGGAGTCTTGCTCTAATAATCCTACTGGGTCCAATCTGGGGATTTATCGCTATAACAGGATCTTTTTTATTGTTTTCATAATGAAGCCTCTTTTGGTTATTACACTGTATAGAAACCCATATTTAGTAATTCCTGTGTTTTTATACTGAGTGATTGCCTTAAGGTGATTTTCATTTAAATACTGGTGGTTTTCTATTACCCTTGTCCTTGTGGTTCAAGTCCTGACTTAACCATTCACGAAACAAGGTGGAAAATATATCCACTAAAACTCAGATTAGAGGGGCTGGCTAAGTAGTGCAGTGTGCGACTCTTGATCTCTGGTCTTAAATTCAGGCCGTATGTTGGGCATGGAACCTACTTAAAAAAAATTCGATGAGAATGTGTTAAAACAGAAAGCTTGGAAGTCTTTGTATTTAAGTGTTTTTTTAACAGTGCTGTGAAATAACTGCTTTGTTTTAAATATTTTTTTGCTTTGTTTTTAAGTATTGATAAGACACTCATGAATGAAACATTTATACATTTTCATATTTAAAAATAGACTCAGTAATCAATTATTAAAGCTATGATTAATGCCTAAAGTCTTTCGATCAAGAATTTAAGCTTGAATAAGGCATTGTAATGGAAAATTTACTGTTTTTTAAGGCCCACTTTAAAAACTTGGTGCCTGTTTTATGTAACTTCTTTGCTAAATTCATTTTAAAATGACTTAAATCACTTGGATTTTATTTCACTTTCAAATTATCTTTTTCTCCCAGTTCTTTAACATAAGAAAAAGGGTACCCTGATCTTGGGTGCAATTATCATATTCAAGGTTTGGTAACTTCATGCTTTCGTAAATCGTAAATGGGAGAAAGGTAGGTTTTTGTTTTGTTTTAAGATTTTATTTGACAGAGATCACAAGTAGGCAGAGGCAGGCAGAGAGAGAGGAGGAAGCAGGTTCCCTGTTGAGCAGGGAGCCCGGTGCGGGGCTTGATCCCAGAACCCCAGAGAGCATGACCTGAGCCGAAGGCAGAGGCTTTAACCCACTGAGCCACCCAGACGCCCCGAAAGGTAGGGTTTTTTTGTAAGCTGTACCTCGCCACGGACGCTTGGACTCAGGGAATGAGTCTGAGGAGCCGTGTTCGCGTCCCAAGCCCGTCGGCGTTCAACTAGTTAAGTACGGGGTTGCTCCCGAGCGCGGCCCGGGGAGCGCGCGGCCCCGCGGTCGGTCCCGCGGTCGGCCCCGCGGTCGGCCCCGCGGTCGGTCCCGCGGTCGGTCCCGCGGCAGACGTGCCCCTGGAGGTGCC
>LNAC01000064.1:3199053-3299945 GCA_002007465.1 Ailurus styani | reverse complement strand
GCCACCGCCGCGGCTCCCGGCCCCGCCGCCGCGCTGGGCCCCGCGGGCTTGAAGAGCCAAGGCAACGAGCTTTTCAAAAGCGGCCAGTTCGCCGAGGCGGCCCTCAAGTACTCGGCGGCGATCGCGCAGCTGGAGCCTGCAGGTAGGCGAGCCGCGCCCGCGCCTCCCCGCACCCTCGGGCGGCTCGGGTCGTGGAGGGCCGCCTCCCGGGTGACGGGCTCGCGGCCGTGCGTTCCTTCGTGCGGACCGGGCCGAGCGCGGGGTGGACGGACCTGGGCGAGCAGCACCTTGGAACGTGGAGCCTGGGCGCGGGCGGGGCGCATCTGCCTCCGTCCCTCGCGCGCTCGCCCTCGGGCCACTGCGGGCGCCGGCGCTTCGTAGGACCGCAGTGCCCCCGGAGACCTCGGGCGTCTGGTGCTGGGGAGCCGTGATCGCGCTCGTGGATTTTTAACCGTATTTAATTAAATGTGATTTTAGGAAGTGGAAGTGCAGATGATCTAAGTGTCTTATATTCAAATAGAGCAGCGTGTTACCTCAAAGAAGGGAACTGCAGCGGCTGCATTCAAGATTGTAACAGGTAAACTGCGCGTTTTCAGGTTTGTCAAGAGGTTGTTCCCATTTCAGTGTGATGAGTGACTGCAGTATTCAGTTTCTCGATGCATTTTCTGCATGAATCTAATTTCTTAGAGACTTTAAAGATGTTAATTGAATTATACATAAAGATGGTAAATTTTTCTTTTTCATATATACAAAGACAGTTAATAGGAGACTTCAAACTTTTGTCATTTCCCCAGCCACCACCTTAATTCAGATTTTTTTTTTAAGATTTTTATTTATTTATTTATTTGACAGAGAGCTTACAAGTAGGCAGAGAGGCAGGCAGAGAGGCTGGCAGAGAGAGAGAGAGAGGGAGCCTGATGTGGGGCTTGAATCCAGGACCCTGAGATCATGACCTGAGCCGAAGGCAGAGGCTTTAACCCACTAAGCCACCCAGGCCCCCAATCCAGGCTCTTTTCATGTCAATTCTAGACTTTTGGAGAAGACTTCATCTAGTCTCTTTGGCTCCTCCACTGTAGTAGCATCAGAACAACTTTTCCTCAGGCATTATTTTTGTGTTTCAGACAGGTATTCCGTGGCTCAGTTCGGTGTTGTGGATAATTACAAGCTTCTCTTACCACTTTGCCCCCCAAACGAGCTTTCTGCTCTCATTTGGGCCACTGTGATGCCCTCTGCACAGATTTACTTCTGAAACCCCTGCTCAGCTGCCCCCTCTTTTTTGGCTTCCTGGTCACCTCAGGCTCCCTGGTCACCTGCATGGCTGTAACCGGGCACTATCCCTCTCACACCTGTGGGTACTTGCGTTACCCACTACACTGGGTTTTCAGCTGGTGAAATCAGGACCCAGGTTTCACACAACTTTGCGTCCCTCAAGCACTAGGCACCCATGGTACTCAGCACGTTACATACTGAGGTTTGTGAATGTATTTACATGAATAAAAAGTTCTGTTTTCTTCCACCATGTAATAACCCTGCTTCTGGAGCCCTTTGGAAAGAAGCTACTAGTAGTGCATCTAAAAAATAAGTTGTGTGTTCTGGCTTGACCCTCACAGTCCTGGTTTACTCCCCCTGTCTGGTAAAATCACTAAATCACCCTTTTTCACTCTCAGAAGTCCTAGGTTGAACAATAACTTGTGTGGACAACCTCATTATAAGATGAACAATTTGTTTTATTCAGTCTTTGTATCAGTATATTGATATGTGTAAAAACTTGCTAATATCTGTGACTATAGTTTAAAAAGAAGGTGTTGAGGGGCTTGGATTTTTTTGTGCCAATTTTACATATTCAAATTTAAAATAAATATTATTTATATTCACTTGGCCCTGGCTATAGACCCCATCCACTATTGTGCTGGCTCACACTGATTGTTATGTTTTTAGGAGCTGGTTGAAGTCAAATCGGTAGCTTGAAATCTGTCTTGGTTGGGGTACTAACACCATGGAAATTGCCAAGCACCTCAAATCTGGGTTTTTCTTCTTAGGAGAGCCAGTTGTTAAACATTTACCACTGCCCTTCACTAATAAGATCATATGAATTTGTGGAATATCAAGCACATTGTGATTTGCAGCCAAGAACCTTTATAGCGCAAGTGTCTGTGGTTAACACATTAACCTTTAGATTTATCTTAGGTCTTCCTATAATGAGTGAGTTTAGGAATTCAGTTAAAACTTGGGAACCCTACAGTTAGGGCTACTGCGGAACAGTAGAGTCACTTTTTCCTTAAGTGAGATGGTTTAAGGTAGCAGACATTTTCTTTTTTTTCTTTTTTTTCTTAACATATAATGTATTATATGCCCCAGGGGTGCAAGTCTGTGAATCATCAGGCTTACACAATTCACAGCACTTCCCATAGCACAAACCCTCCCCAATGTCCTTAACCCAGCCACCCTATCTTTGTCCCCCCCACCCCCCAGTAACCCTCAGTTTGTTTCATGAGATTAAGAGTCTCTTATGGTTTGTCTCCTTTCCGATCCCATCTTGTTTCATTTTTTTCCCTCACGACCCCCCCACCCTGCCCCTTAAATGCCTCATGTCAGAGAGATCATATGATAATTGTCTTTCTCTGATTGACTTATTTCGCATAGCATAATACCCTATAGTTCCATCCATGTCATTGCAAATGGCAGGATTTTGTTTCTTTTGATGGCTGCATAGTATTCCATTGTATATATATATACCACATCTTCTTTATCCATTCATCTGTTGATGGACATCTAGGTTCTTTCCATAGTTTGGCTATTGTGGACATTGCTGCTATAAACATTCGGGTGCACGTGTCCCTGTGGATCACTACATTTGTATCTTTAGGGTAAATACCCAGTAGTGCGATTGCTGAGTCGTAGGGTAGCTCTATTTTCAACTTTTTGAGGAACCTCCATACTGTTTTCCAGAGTGGCTGCACCAGCTTGCATCCCCACCAAAAGTGTAGGAGGGTTCCCCTTTCTCTGCATCCTTGCCAACATCTGTCGTTTCCTAACTTGTTAATTTTAGCCATTCTGACTGGTGGGAGGTGGTATCTCACTCTGGTTTTGATTTATATTTCCTTGATGCCGAGTGATGTTGAGCACTTTTTCATGTGTGTTGGCCATTTATTTGCATGTCTTCTTTGCCAAAATGTCTGTTCATGTCTTTGGTAGCAGGCGTTTTCTTGCTAAAATTTGTTGTGTTTCAGTGTAGATCTGGGAGGAAGTCAAAGATGGGATTCCAGCCGCGGTGTCTGCGGAGGCTAGAATGGCGGTTTGTCTGGAAGGAGGGCCGGAGGGCCTTTGGAGTGGGGAGGGAGATGGGCGGTGGTTTAGTAAAGATGTCCTTAGATAAGAGCTGTGTTCTAGGCCAAGGAATCCTGCTTTGCTGGTCAGTACTGACCTCTGTGGAGCCCGACCTACTTAGGTGTTTTCTTGATACCTGGCATATGAGTCCCTGCATAAGGGGCATGAGGTGATTTTAGTCCAAAGCAGTGAACCTCAAATTACTGTTAATGCCACAAACCGTGATTTGCTTTTGTGAACATGTTGAAATAAATGTATTTTAATCTGTATGAACTAGGAATCATTTAGTAGCAGAAGTAGGACTATTTTCTTTTCACCCCAAGATACATTTTAATGGAAGCCTGTTTTAGTTTTTCACTTACTTGTCTCTGCTCTTTGGAGAGTTGTTTTGTGTGCCATGAGCCCTTATTCTAAGGCAAGTGGTAGCAGGAGTCAAACTTTGGAGAATAAAAAAAAAAAAACAAAAACAACTCACGGGGACAAACCTTGAAGTAAGGGAGAGAGGGAACCTGTGAATTAGCTTTCATAGATGGACCTATGAAGAATAACTTTTAATGCAGTTTGGGGGAAAAGTGTTTCATTTTACACGTCTGAACTCCTGGGGCCTGCTCTGAAACACTTCCTCTGAGGTGTTGTCCCAGGGGTGTGCTGAGAGGGTGGGTCACTGTAGGGAAAGGAAGGGGGATTTGAGGAGCTCAGGGGGCTCTGGGCCTTGCCCCTCCCCTGACCACAGTATCCATGTTTCCGTTTTAGGCTTCGAGGTGAACCATGAATCAGGGCAGAAGCTTAAAATCATTATTCTAGAAATTGCTTTATGTTTTCAGAATTGTTTATCAGCTAAAAACAAAAACAAACATCTTTTCCCATGCCAGAGAATCTTTTGGGTTATCTAAACTGCACCAAAAAAAATCTTTCGATGACTTTCCATTGAGGGTATTTTGACAGACTCACTAAAAATGAATGTTGCCTGGTAATTCTCTGCTTTTGCTCCTTTTCTGCTACACTCTGACAGACTTCAAATTAGAAGACCCTGTACCGTCTTCACTGTATTAACTTGAATAGTTAAGCCTTTGTGAGTGCTGGCTTAAAAAGTTCTCTGTTTTGGGCGCCTGGGTGGCTCAGTGGGTTGGGGCCTCTGCTTTCGGCTCAGGTCATGATCNGCTGGCTTAAAAAGTTCTCTGTTTTGGGCGCCTGGGTGGCTCAGTGGGTCGGGGCCTCTGCTTTCGGCTCAGGTCATGATCTCAGCGTCCTGGGATCGAGGCCCGCATCGGGCTCTCTGCTCAGCAGGGAGCCTGCTTCCTCCTCTCTCTGCCTACTTGTGATCTCTCTCTCTCTGTCAAATAGATAAATAAAATCTTTAAAAAAGAAAAAAAAGTTCTCTGTTTTTATGAATGAGTATCTTTTTTTTTTCTTCATGGAATTTCTATTTATAAACTCATACTCATTTTCAGGATTGTGATTAAAGAGAAAAAAAAAACCTTGCATTTACTGGGCCGGGAGCGCTAAAATTTAAATGCATCATCTCACTCAGGTGTTATATTCTATGCCTACCTGGGATCTGTCTTGAGTGACTGAATAGCACCTTGGACGTTGGAAGTCTGGTGACATGGGGTAGTTGTGGTGACATGGGGTCAGGAGTATCGTACGTATTTGTCATCTCGGTTCATGTTGTTAATATCCCCCAAGCATGAAACAAAGCTAGATTTAAGGCAGTGGTAAAAGTGACGGATCCCGTTGCTCAGAGATCAGTTTTCTAGTGTTTAAGTGTTTTCACTTGATCTTAGCTTTACTTTTTTTTTTTTTTAAGATTTTATTTATTTGTTTATTAGACAGAGAGAGAGAAAGAGCATGAGAGAGGAGAAGATCAGAGGGAGAAAGAGACTCCCTGTGGAGCTGGGAGCCCAGGATGATGACCCGAGCTGAAGGCAGTTGCTTAACCAACTAAGTCACCCAGACATCCTTAGCTTTACATTTAAAGTAACTTTTATTGGTTATAAAAGTAATACGCGTGTGTTATAGGAAAACATTTAAAGCCCAGTACAGTACAGAGGAGATCCTTAAAATAACCCTCAGTGATAACACCTGGACTGAACAAAATTGGGTAGTTCTTAGAGCTCATTAACGACAGCCTCTAAGGCATGGAGCCCAGGAGCACACTCCTTTCTGGGGTGGAGTATCTGTACAATGTGGAGAATTGTAAATGACTACAGAGAAGTTCCCTTATTTATAGTGTTTTGGTATGCGTGTGGTAGGCAGAGCATAGGTTCGCTCAGGAGATATTGGCTGAGTGCCTCCTGTGGGCCAGGCAGTGCCCTGGCTTTCCCGAAGGTGAAATAATTCAAAAGAACTGCCCTGTAGGCAGATCATGCTCAGCTCCCCTCCATCTTCTCACCTGCAGCATGAACTTGATCTTGCCGGCTTGGGCAGTTGGGTGAAAGTCTGCAGCAGCTTGCACGTGGCAGGTGTCCTGTCAGCTTCCTCCTTGCCAGATCACTGTAGACGGGGATAGGCAGCAGATCCCAAAGACTGTTGGAGAGAAAGTAAAGCAGCCCTCGCTCCTCCTTTCCCTGAAGCCAGTTAAACATACACCTTGAAAACCACCTATAGGGGGCGCCTGGGTGGCTCAGTGGGTTAAAGCCTCTGCTTTCGGCTCAGGTCATGATCTCAGGGTCCTGGGATNATCACTGTAGACGGGGATAGACAGCAGATCCCAAAGACTGTTGGAGAGAAAGTAAAGCAGCCCTTGCTCCTCCTTTCCCTGAAGCCAGTTAAACATACACCTTGAAAACCACCTATAGGGGCGGCTGGGTGGCTCAGTTAAGCATCTGCCTTCGGCTCAGGTCATGATCCCAGGGTCCTGGGATGGAGCCCCGGGTCAGGCTCCCTGCTCCACTGGGAACCTGCTTCTCTCTCTCCCGTGGGCAGCAGAAGAGTGAACCAGAGGAGCAGACCTGCCATCCCCACGTGGGGGGGCTGGGGCGGGCCACAGATGCTCCCTGCTGGGGTGTGTGGAAAGTAGGCTCTTCCTAGGATTTCTGCTCACTGTGCTCTACAGTTTCAGTTAAGTTTGTTAAAAACGAAGACTATGATAGTTTTCATTCATAAATATGGTGTCTGGATTGTATGTTTTATTTCACAATGTAATGAAGTCAGTTCTGTAGCGAGGTAGCTTTAACAGTTACTTCAAACAAAACTAAGGAACATAACCTTGAAATACATCTCTGGTGATGTTGGAAATACTTCGTAGCCTAAAAAAATGCAAGATGAAAATTCATGACTTCCAAGAAATCATCGTATGCTTACTTCCATGATTCCCTCTGGTCTATTTTTGAAGCCTTTGCCAGAAAGTAAGTCATAATAAACTGAAGTTTAGGGAGTTGATTTTCAAAATGTAATGCAAGTTTTTGTGGTTCTGTGCTGAGGTGCCTTATTAAACACAGGTGCGAGTAAAAATTTTCCTTTTAATCCATCAGTAGGTAACAAGAATCTGTTGAAAGCTGACTTTGTATTTGGTGCCATGGTGGGCTCTGTTAGGGCCGAGGGGAGGGATGGGGCATTGGTGAGGGTGGGGCGCACTGCCTGCTGCCAGGGAGCTCAGTGTGTATATGTGGGGGGGAGGGCAGTAAATGCTAATGTGCTTTGCTACTGGTTTAAAATAAGGGAAGTGGGAGCACGTGGGGGGCTCATTTGGTGCATCCGATTCGATTTCGGCTCTGGGCATGATCTCAGGGTTGTGACACCAAGCCCCTCATCAGGCTCCGCACTGGGAGTAGAGCCTGCTTAGGATTTCCTCTCTCCCTCTGCCCTGACCCAAAGTAAATAAAATAAAGGAAGTAACCACAAGTTTGATTGTTCTACTCTGAGTTTGCCTTTCTAGGTCCTTCGTAGGAAATACCAGATATGTCCTTGTTTGAAAGTCCAGTACTGTAGTGTATGTTCAGTTAGCAGAAGTTAAAAGAGTAATTTTCAAAACAAATGACATGTAATATTTTTGTCCTTAGGGCTCTGGAACTTCATCCATTCTCCATCAAACCTCTTCTTCGTCGAGCAATGGCCTATGAAACTTTAGAGCAGTATCAGAAAGCTTATGTGGATTATAAAACAGTGTTGCAAATAGACTGCAGAATCCAGCTAGCAAATGACAGTATTAACAGGTAAGCCAGCTTGAGGTGGTGCCTGAGGTCTAGTTGTTTTGTACTGGAATTACGTGTTTCTTCCTCTCCTCCAAGAACAGTGTCAGAGTGTAGACGTGTTCTCGGTTACTTACTTTGCATGTGTGGTTTTCACTCCCATCAAAACCAAACAGTTCTCTCTCTCACTTAATTTCTAACTGTCCTGTAATCCATTTTGAGTTGTCCTCTAACACCTTTATATTTGTGTCCTGGTCCATTAATTATAGTAATTTTTTTTTAATTTAAGCTATGGGTATAGATCTTCTTTGCTGTTCTGAATGCACAGATTTTAATTTTATAGTTTGTAAATATCTGTGGCGTTAGGAAGGTGTTTTCAGTGATGTTGTAAATCAGTAGTAATTCTAGGACAAGATCCAAAAATGTAGTGAAAACTGCCATATCGAATCTTCTTCTCCTATAGGGTTTTGCACATGCTCATTGCACCACATCTGTCAGTGGAAGCATAGCTGTTGTTTCTCCTCAGGAGAGTGGATATCTTCATGAGCCTGCTAGATTTTGTGTTCTGTGCCCTTTAAATAGACACTCATCTAGGATGAGTATTAATGTATCATGGTGAAATAGCAAAGAATTTGGATCTAATTTGTATTATGACCTATTTACCCCCTGAGTGAGCATGGGAAGGTAAGAATTTCCAGACGTCATAAATTGCTTTCAAGTGAAGTTAAAAAATTACGAGTTGGATAATATTTCTAGTTACATATACTATTTTCTGATCCCATTTGTCTAGAATATACCTCCTTCTGTGCGTTACCCTGTGTCCCGTGTTGGTCTGGTGTACCATGCCCCGGCCCCCCCACCCCCGCAAAAAGACAAAAAAGGGAAAAATAACCTAGTCTCTGTATTTAAGCAAACCAGAATATAGCTTGGGGGGAAAATACAAGACAGATGATCCCCAGTGGTGAAAATATGTTAGTAAGGTGGGGAGCTCACAGGGAGGCCAGGCCCCCTTGGTTTGTGTAGGCTTCAGTGGTTGGAGAGCAAGCGCCTGACCAGGTCTTTGAAGAGCACTGATAGGACAGGAGGCGACCTTGAGCAAAATTGTGCAAGATGAGAATGGCATGTTTTGGATTAATTCATTTTATAAAATCATGCCTTACCTTCCCTACGGTCCCACCTCACTTTGGAGAAGACTGTTAGAAAGATCCATACGCAGAGCCAACTGCTGTTTCTTGGAGTGTCCCCTCTGGTCACGTGGAACCTGTCTGATCCCGGCCTGACTGGAAGAAAGGGATATTCATTGGTTATTGGACCTGGAGTAGGGCCACATTGAGCCTTGGGCATTCATGGCCTCCTTGATCTTGAGCTTGTAAAATCAGGCAGTGTCATCTGGGAGGTCTCAACCATTGCCCTGTGGCACAGCTGCCTTGCTGAAATGTCCTTTGCTGCCTGGAGGCACTTTCCCCCTTCCCCCCCCCCCAGGTAATTCCTTCTTGTCTGTCAGAAGAGGACCTGCTTCCCCTGATAGACCCACCTCCACTCCAGCGTACACGTACTGCAGGTGCCCTTCCAGTTCCCCCAGAACACTGTGCCTTCTGCTATTACCCCGCTTCCATGTCACTTGTAAATTCTCTGTCCCTCCCTTTTTGTAAAATTATTTTTCTCTCATTCTGCTGGAAGTTCCTTGAGGTCAGGAATTGTGTTTTATCCATCTATGTAGTTGAAGTATCTCATGCAGTAGATAACTTCAGTTAAGATGTGTTGACTGAATTCATTCTTCAACAGAGAGCAGAGTTCACTCCTGTGCTTGGTTTTTAATGTGCCCATCCTCTGTCCGGTCATGTCCAAGGCAGTCAGGAAAGGAGCATCTTCTCACAGAGTTCAGGCTTCCTGTGAAGCAAAGTGGGAAGACAGCTGAAGTCGCCGACAGAGAGGAAGGGCCTCTTGGGAGGTATTGTAGGAAAGCCAGTTCATAGTGATAGGCCGAAGGTCTGAAGGGAGGAGTAGTTAATCTGAGAGGCCGTGATTACTCCTATTCCTGAACCTTCCTCGCTATGTATTTTGAAAAAATTAAAGTAAAATTCACGGAACATAAAATTGACTGTTTTAAAGTATGCAATTGAGTGGCCTTTAGTTCACATGCACACTTGTACAACTCACCACCTCTCTCTAGTTCCAGAGCATGCATCGTCCCCAGAGGAAACCCTGTCCCCATGAAGCAGCTCATTCTCCCTTCTCTCAGCCCCTGGCAACCACTCATCCTGCTTTCCGTCTGTGGCTTTACCTGTCGCGGATAGTCCCTGTGAATGGAATCCTAGAGTGTGTGCCTTTGGTGTTTGGCTTCTTTGACCTAGCGTGACGTTTTCAGGGTTCATGTTGTAGACTGTGAGTGCTTTGTTTCTTTTTATAGCTGAATAACAGTCCATTGTGTGGACGGAGCACGTTTCGTTTATCCATTCATCAGTTGATGGACATTGGGGTTGTTTCCGTCTTTGGGTTATTGGGAATAGTCTGCTGTGGGCATTTGTGTACAAGTTTTTGTTTGCACACCTGTTTTCAGTTCCTCTTGGAGTACACACCTAGGAGTGGAATCGCTGGGTCATACAGGAATTCTGTGTTTAGCTTTTTGAGGATTGTGTTATACTTTTTATATGTGCTTAGGTTCTTTTATACAGATTGACTTTTAAGATTCTTTCATTTTTTTAATCGAATGTTTCTTTCTGTTACTTTATAAGAAGGTGAGGAGGCTTTGTCTGGTTTGCCATTTATATTTTTCTGTAAAATACCCATTTTTAAAATTTCACTGTTCCTTTTCATGAATCCCATGTTTATGCTTGCTTTTCCATGTGAGCAACAGCAGCTTTTTTTTTTTTTTAAACATCTGTGCTTATTTTGTTTCTGTCTTCCATTAACCATATTCCTCTCTTCCTCTCCAGGAATCTTATATGTTAAATTTCCCTGCATATACTTATTTACTCCCTGGCAACACATCATCCCTTTTCAGCTGCTTCTTCCTTCCTCTCTGCTGGTAATACAAGTTTTGCTTGAAAATTCTCTTTTCTAAAGCTTTTTTTTTTTTCTTCAGTTGTGGGTGGACTTACATTATTTTTTAAAGTTAGTTTCTTTATGCTAAGATGCGTGAGATTTGGTTTGCAGAAGCAAAGATCACTATTGAAATTTTAGTGTGAAAAACTATAAGAAAAGTATATAGATTGTATTTGGCTCTGTATAAATATAAAAACTATTTACATAAAAAGTACTGTTGAGTTAGCTAACTTGAATGTATTCTAATTACCTATAAATCTTCTCAGTCTTGGGACACACCTTTTTTAAACCAGTTGCATTTCAGAGACATAATTCAGTTTTGTTTTTAAATGTAATTATGATATTTTGTATGTTTAAAATCGTGACAAAGTGATAATCGGGGATGTTAATCTGAACTTTATGATGGCCATTAGTAAAAGTCAATAAGGGCCCCTCCAGTATCCTGTCCTTTCATTGTTATGCATATGTGAAAACACAGTAAGTGGATAATTGTAGTGACACAAAAAAATTCAAGGTAAGAGTATCTCAGCCATATGTAAATGTTTAAAAAAAAAACAGCAATATTCCACATGATAGCTTGCCCTTTGAGTTTTAGCGGCTGGTCTTGTATACCTGTCTTGGTATGTAGTTTGGGCATAGACATTCTTAAGTGTTTTTGATTATTCTCAAGAGTAACGCATTATCAATTTAGTAATTATATTAGATGTCATGTGGGACATTTCTGCTAGGCTCCTAAGTTTTACCTTTATATTTCACTTTTTTTAATCACATATACATTAAAAAAGATTTTAAACCAGTTAGAAATGCCTTCATTTTTTCTTTTGATAAAATGCCTTCATTTTAGAAAGGATCTAAAGTTAACATAGGTGTGGGCATTTTTGAAAGTTCTTTTAAAGACCGTTTATAGGCACAGTAGATAGCTCAAGACTGTTATCTGTAGGGAAGTACACAAATGTAGTATTGTAAATCTTACTGTTGATTTGAGCTTCAGTGATAAAAAACAAGTGGCATGATCAATAGAGAAAATTCATTTTCTTTTTAGAATAACAAGAATTTTAATGAACCTGGATGGACCAAGCTGGCGGGAGAAGCTGTCACCCATCCCTGCTGTGCCCACAGCTGCGCATTTGCGAGCTTGGCAGCCTGTGGCGGAGACGCCCCCCAACCAGGGGGGAGATTCATGCAGCCAGCCCCAGCCCGGCATCACAGGTGGGGGAAGCCTACACTCCCTTCTTTTCAAAGTTGTCTCTGGATAAGGGCATGAACTCAGGCATCAGACGCAGTTTTAAGACAAGACCCTATTCGCCCTCTAACCAGAGTTGTAAGAAGTTGCTTTCCACATCCAGTGTCCTAGTGTGTATGGAAGGAGGGGATATGAATAACTGTCTTGTGGCGTTTTTCTCAGGAATAAGTGGAGACCCGCATACAAAACCTGTAATAAAGGTTTAGTTAGCATTATTATTTGTAAGAAGTAGCAGCATGTAGTTTGCTCCTACACCTGTATGTGGCAGGGCTTAAAGTAATAAGACTGGTGTGTTTGAAATAAAAGAACAAAGGAAAAGCCTCCAACAGAAATATCTAGCAGGTATTTCTTTCTGCCTTATACCATCGTTGTTGACATATCTACATTCCCACAGTACCTACCTCATTACTTTGTGCCGAGTGTTTAATAAATGGGACTTCACTCTTGCTTTCTGCTAAAAGCCGGTTGAGGCCGCATTTCTCCTTCCTGGTTAGGAATTCCATGTGTGTCCCCAGTTGAGCCTCATCTTGGAGACATCCTGACATTCTTGAGTTGTGATGTGCCTCCTGTTAGACCCTCATCCTCTTCATTGATTGGAAGGGAAATACAGGGAACATGTGCTAAGGTTTTAAGATTATTTAACAATCCTTGGAAAATCTTGGAGCTCTCTGGTTTTCTAGAATTATTGGAGTCTTGCACAAAGCATTTGCTCAGTTAAGGGAAGCTGTTTATTAACAAAGAGCATATACTAACTATACTACAGATCTGTGTTAGCTAATCATAAGCACCAATATAATCAGTTCTTTCTTTCATATTTATGTAATTATTAGAATAGATACCAAAGGTTCAAAAATGCTGGGAGAAGAAAAGCTTAAGGAAGGGTTTTCAGCAAATTGGGCAGGGAGGACTCGCTTTGATGCTCTCTTTTAGGGCTTACAGATAGCAGGATGTATGGGGAGTGCCATTTGACCCCATCGTGTGGTCTTTTGAAACATGAAACATTAGAAATATTCTGTGGTTTGAAATAAAAGGCAAAAAGTTACTATTTCATGCCATTGGGCCAGGGACATATAAGATTACTGTTTACATTCCAAGTTGATAGTGTAAGTTTAAGACATCGAGATGTTTAAATTGCAGAATTTAAAGGCATATTTGAAATTGTAATTTAAGGATTTTTATCTTCTATCAAGTTACTACTGCATTGGGTAGATTTATTACATAGGTTTAAAACTTCAGGTTTTCATACTTTACATGTGGTACAAAACTTTGGTTGCAAGTGCAGAAAATCTACTGACCTAAACCATAAGGAATATCTTGGCGCTTGTAACAGAAACCTCATCAGCTCATCAGGTATCTGTTGCTGACTGAAAATAATAGAACCGTAGCAGTTTTAGGGTTCACGGGTGCAGGTCCATGAATGTCCAAAGGGAGAGAGACACCATTGCTTTGGGTGGCATTATTTTAAAAATGAAAAAAAATATGTTACCCTGAAAGCCTTAGCTTTTTTATCCTGTTACTTTCTTGATTCATGTTCTCTTGGTACTTCTCTGATGGGTCATGTGCCCATTCCTGAGCCTGCCATGTCCCTGTGATGAGGACATGCCATTCCCCAGTTGGCAGAGGCCTGCGTGATGAGTGGGGTCAGCTTCCCCTGAGCCCCTGAGTTGAGGAGGAGAGGGGTGCTAGCTGAGTGGACATAAAGGCACCCTTATGGAGGGGAAACAGATCCTAAGCAGACTCGGCCGTGATCACTGCCAGACAGCACAGGTAATGGTAATAGTTGGAACTCTTTCACTGCAGATAACAGAAAACCCAGCCTTTTATGGCTTAAGTGAAAAAGGTGGCTTATTGGCTCCTATCATGGAAACGTCCACAGGTGGAGTAGCTGCAGGGATGGCTGGATTCAGGACTCAGATTCTTCTTTAAGGGCTCTCTATCTTGGCCTCTTTCTTTCTTTCTTTCTTTCTTTAGATTATTTATTTATTTGACAGAGAGAGAGAGAGATCACAAGCAGGTAGAGAGGCAGACAGAAAGAGAGGAAGAAGCAGGCTCCCTGCCGAGCAGAGAGCCCGATGCGGGCCTCGATCCCAGGACTCTGAGATCATGACCTGAGCCGAAGGCAGAGGCATTAACCCACTGAGCCACCCAGGCGCCCTGTCTTGGCTTCTTTCTTGCTCTTTTCACCTCATCTTAGAAATACAGAGTCTCCAAAAAAAAAAAATACAGACCCTCCCCTTGTAATCACCAGTTGGCAGGATAGCTCCTCTTTTCTTCCTCATATTCCACGAGAAAGAGCAAGCATTACCAGAAAGTGCTGCAGAAATCTTGTAGCTTATTGGCTCTCCTATGCCCATCCCTGGCAAGTTAGATTACTGTAGCCAAGGAAGTATAATGTGCTGATAGTAACACAAAGATTACTCCGAAAGGTCAGGCTAGGTAGGGTAGAGCTTGCTTTACCGAAATGGCAGGACACAGAGCGGGCGAGGTGTGGTTTCCCAAGGAAATGGGGTACTGGACAGATGTCCACCTCAGGCTTGAACAGGTTTGTGTGTGCATTTTTTGTGAAATAGTTCCTAAACCAAACACTGTAAATGTTTGTATCTCCAGTAGAGAAGACATACCAATATGGATAAAGCGATGTAATTATTTATGTTTTATTTTCTAATTTGAAAAAAATATTGTCATAATTGTATAATTCTGGCTTACAGCCTATTTGTCTTTTTAATTTGTGTACAAAGTTTCATTCCACTTTGACTTTAGCTTTGCATGGTGTGTGGTCAGGTTAATTTGCAATCGAGTATCTGCTTACAGATGTACTGAAGATTTTGTAGAGGTGCTTATTTGAATCCTTCCTCTTTTTTTTTCCCCCCCTTGGGGGGTGTTCCATAGATGAAAAAATGTTTAAGACCCTTAAAGAAGAAGGAAATCAATGTGTAAAGGACAAAAACTATAAAGATGCTCTTAGTAAATACAGTGAATGCTTAAAGATTAACAACAAGGAATGTGCCATTTATACAAACAGGCAAGTTCTTTGTAACTTTATGTATTTCTTATGTTAATTTTTTTGGTTAAAAAATATAGACAAATTAATTGCCAAAGGTTTTTTCCCCATTGTTTTGAGAATTTATATAGCATATTGTCCTAAGTGAGTGCTTTTCAAAGGGACGGGGCCATAGGCGTTCCAGTGAGACTGACAGACAGCATGCGGTGTGGCGGGCTGGGGTCGATGGGTCTGCAGCCGGGGTCCCCGCGCCGCCCTCGCCGCCCCTTCCCAGCCGCCCCGCTCCCTGTGCTCGGCCCTGTAGGAGCAGGACTCAGCTGTCTTTCTGAAGAGTTTTCTAAGTACCCTTTCTCTCTTGGCGTCCTAAGGGAGGGGACCAGCATCCTTCAGTGTGTAGCAGGAATAGGCAGATTGTTCTGGAAAGCTGCTGAGAGGCTGTCTTTACCACATATTGGTAAAAGACTGTCTAGACCCCGGTGATGTGGGAATTTTTGGGAACAGGTAGAGTCTGGGGAGACAAGAAGAGTAAGGTATAGTTCCTCAAGAGCAGTGACTCCCAACACATGCTTTCCTAGCTATTTCAGATGAATTCTTTTTCTCTGACCTCTCTCTGCTTTGTTTTTGTGCATGTTTTCCTCTGTGGGCAGCCATTTTGCCAAAAAACGTTGTCACTAGCTCCCCCAGGCCATTTTCTCGCCTTCTCCTGCTCAGCCTCTGCGCCCCGGGGCCCTGGCGGCTGCTCAGTGGGGCCTGAAACCGCCTGTCCCTTCAGCGTCAGTGCAGACAGCTCACCGCCCGGCGCTCTCCCTCCACAGGCCTTCCTTCCCCTGCCCTTCTCGGGGTTCTGAGGCGCAGATCCCTTTTTTGCTCTGCCTGCCCTCTGAGCCAGTCCATCTTCTCCCCAGTTCCACTACCACCTTTCAGTGGAATCCCCTGTCCCCCCACCCCCCTGGGCTCCAGATCCGAGCACTCCACTCCTGTGTGTGGTCCTGACTGACGCCTCCCCCTCCCGGGCCGTCCACGAGCTCAGGTGTCCTCCTTCCAAATTCCTCTTTGGGGGGAGCCTTTCTCTCTGCCCTCCCCGTCACCCCTGTCCTGGGCCACCACCATCTCCTCCTAGATGTTCGTAGCACCCTCCACAGCACCCTGCATGTCTGGTTCCCTCTTGTCTCGTTCTCCAAGTTGCAGCTCGAGCCATCTTTCTCCAACCTGGTAAACATGGTAGCCCCTATTTGAGAACCCATCAGTGGACTTCCATGAAGCCCAGGAGAAAGCTCAGCTTCCTTGCTATGATTTACGGGACATTTCACCAGCTGGCCTGGCCTCCCTTCTGCCTCATCCCTGCAGCTAGCCATATAGCGCTTTTCTTAGCCCATTGGGAGCACTGTGCTATCTCTCAATCTGTCACTGAGACTCTGCAATTGCTGGGCCCTTGGCCACCACTCTCCCCTCCTACATCTGAATTCTCAGCCCAGTGCCTTAGCACTAGACAATTGTCCCCTCACACTCTGGACTTCAGCTTAATTGTAACTTCTTCCGGAAAGTCTTCCCTGACTGCTCCTGCCCTTGGCTCAGCCCCACCATATCCAGTGAGATTCTGAGCGGGGTGCTCCCAGAGCATCCTGTTTAGATTTTACTGTGTTTGCTTGTTTTACTTGTCTCTCTCTTCCACTAGACTGTGGCCTCCTCGAAGGGCCCAGACTGTATTATGTTTGCAGTTGTATCCCCAATGCCATAATTACCTGTATTGCATGAAAATGCCATGATGGGAGTAAAATGTTAGGTTTCAGTGAGGCAGTTGTGTGAGGTATAGAAACAGACTTACTGAGCTATGTTCTGATTTTTATTAGCTGTCTGAATTCACAGATACGTTGTCTTTGCTGTTCCTAACATGTCATTACTTTCATAATTACTTCTGCCAGAGCTCTCTGTTACTTGAAGCTGTGCCAGTTTGAAGAGGCAAAGCAGGACTGTGATCGGGCACTTCAGATCGATGACAGGAACGTGAAAGCATGCTATAGACGCGCTCTGGCTCATAAAGGACTCAAGGTGAGGAAAGTTTCATTTTAATATGTAAATTGCAGCTCTGTGTGTGGATTTTATGAACATAAATCCTGGGATCATGGAAAGGGAGTGAGATTATCCTGGCATTTAATCCTGGTTCTGTGCTAATCAGTCCTGAAACCTTGGAATAGGCCTCAGATATCCCTACCATTAATGTGGAACTAGGTTATTTCTAAGATTGCTTCCAGCTCAAAATTAGGATTTATTTCCTGATTTTCTAAGGAATTTTATTAGTTATCATAGGTCTACTTGAAGGGACAGGAAGGTTTGATATGGAATCACTGAAGGCAAGCAGCGGTACCACTGGATTCTTCCACCAAAGGATTGGGGTTGTCTCTTGGGTGGGAGGAAGGCATTGGAATGGAAGATTGATTCATCCAGTGGAAGTTGGTAGACACATAGCAGAGATTGGGAAGCTCATGGTGACTTGGGCCTTAAACTAGCTGGTAACCAGTATGACTTCAAAGTGATGTCCTTCTCTAAGAAAACCACCCCGTTATTTTCAGAGGAAGTATTGTATAATTACACTTTCCCTTAGGCTGATTCTTCTGTGTGGAAATACTTGAATGAATGTTCATGTTTGTAGAAAATAACATCACAAGGAAAAATTAGAACATACAGGGCTATGGTGTTTCTTGAAATTATGGTATTTCTTAAAAACCAGGTTTTTTTAGGGTCTAATACAATGCAGTTCACACTTTGTAAGCCTACAGGTCATTGACTTTTTTCTCTTCAGATTTTTTTAAATTGAAATATAATTGACGTATAACATGGTATTAGTTTTGGGTATACAGTGTAATGATTTGATTTGCAAAATGCTCACCACAGTAAGTCTAGTTAGCAGCTCATCAGTGCACATCGTTACCGTTGCTTTTTCTTGTAATGAGAACTTTTAAAGATCTTCTCTTGTAGTAGCTTTCCTATACAGTACTGTTGTTATTAACTGTTGTCACTGTGCGGGACATTATCGTACATCCCCACGACTTCCTTTTTAACGGGAGGTTTGTACCATTGGACCCATTTCACTCCCTCCCCACCCTCTGCCTTGCCTCTGACAACCACCAGTTTGTTCTTTGTATCTGTGAATTCAGTTTTGTTTTTGTTTCTGTTTTTTTCCTAGATTTCTCACACAAGTGAAATCATACGGTAATTGCCTTTCTCTGTTTGACTTATTTCACTTAGCATATGCCCTTGGGATCCATCTGTGGATGGATCCATCCGCTGTTGTAAATATTGCTGCAGTGAACGTGGGAGTGCAGGTTATCTTTTAGATTTAGTGTTTTCATTTCCTTCAGGTAAATACCCAGAAGTGGGATTGCTGGATCATATGGTATTTCTATTTTTCGTTTTTTTTTTTTCTATTTTTCGTTTTTTGAGGAGCTTTTGTGCTGTTCTCTGTAGTAACTGCATCAGTGTACATTCCTGCCACCATTGCACAAGGGTTCCCCTTTCTCCACATCCTTAGTAATACCTGTTGTTTCTTTGTTGTGGAGTTTAGCCATTCCGACAGGTGTGAGGTGATACCTCATTGTGGCTTTGATTTGTATTTCCCTGATGGTCGGTGATGTTGAGCAATTTTTCATGTGCCTGTTGCCCATCTGTGTGTCATCTTTGGAGAAATGTCTGTTTAGTTCCTCTGCTATTTTACTAACCGGATTTTTTTTTTGATATGGAGTTGTATGAGTTGTTTACATATTTTGTATATTAACCAGTTATCACATACATGATTTGCAAATATTTTCTCCTACATGGTAGTTTTTTCATTTTGTTGATGGTTTCCTTCACTATGCAGAAGCTTTTTAGTTTGGTGTGTCCCACTTGTTTATTGTTGATTTTGTTACCTTTGCTTTTGGTGTCAAATCCAAAACCCAAGACCAGTGTTAAGGAGCTTTATTGCCTATGTTTTCTTCTAGGAGTTTTATGATTTCAAGTCTTATGTTCAGATTTAACCCATTTTGTGTTGCTGTCTATGTATAGTATAAGACAGTGGTCCAATTTTCCCAACACCATTTATTGAAGACTGTCCTTTCCCCAGTGAGAATTCTTGACTCTTTTGTCATAAATTAGTTGACCGTTTATTTCTGGGGTCTCTTAATTTCTGTGTCTGTTTTTATGCCAATACCAAACTGCTTAGATTACTATATATAGTTTTGTAATATAGTTTGAAAGCAGTAATTGTGATGCCTCCAGCTTTGTTCTTTTTCAAGATTGCTTGGCTATTTGGGGTGTTATCAGGTTCATATAAGTTTTAGGATTGTTTTTGTTTTATTTCTATGAAAAATGGCATTGGAATTTTGAATAGGGATTGCATTGAATCTGTAGATTGCTTTGTGTAGTATAAGCATTTTAACAGTATTAATTTTTTTCCATCTGTGAGCCTGAACTGTCTTCCCATTTATTTCTGTCTTCTTCAGTTTCTTTCATCAGTGTCTTACAGTTTTCACTATATATACTATTACAAATCTTCCACCTTCTTGGTAAAATTTATTCCTAGGTGTTTTAATCTTTTTCATGCAATTGTAATTAGAATTGTTTTCTTTAGTTGTTGATTTTTGAGTAATATATATATCCCCATGTTGCCACCACTTCAGTCAAGGTGAATAACATTCCCATCTCTCCAGAAAGTTCCTTATGCCCATTCTCCTTTATTCCCTCTTCCATGTCCACCCCCAGGCAGCCATTCACCTAGTTTCTATCACTGTAGATTAGTTCTGCTCCTTTTTGGCAGTAACATAAGTATAATCATATAGAATGTGCTGTATTTTTTGGGTTTTCTTTTTTTTTTTTTTTTACTCAGCATAGCATTTGAGAGTCATCCATATTGTGTATCAGGAACTGTTTCTTTTTATTACTGAGTTTTATTACTGAATATACCACAACTTTTTTTTTTTAACGCATATTCACCAGTTAATTACTTTTAGATGTTTCTATTCTGGGGCTCTTAAGAATAAAGCTGCTATGAGTATTCCTGCCCACATTTTTTATGAACGGGTACAGTGAAAGGCCAGGTGCTGGTGGGAATGGGGATGGAGAGAGATGGTAAGATCATGAAAGGGCCTGGGAGGCCTTCCTCTGGTGGATAGGCTTGATCCTGAAAGTGGTGGGAAACCGTGAGGGTCAAAGTGGGCCTGATGGGTCAGATTTGGCAGCAGTTTCAAAGGTGGATCACCGGGGGCCCAGCATGGAGTAGGGAGATTTGTTGGAAGCGGCCAGGGTAAGAAGCAGCTGCCTGAAGGAAGGTAACGAACAGCAGAGGGAAGAGAGAAGTGTATTAGTTTGCCGGGACTCCCGTAACACAAAGTACCACCCCTCATGGCTTAAACAACAGAAATGTATTTTCTCTTATGGTTCTTAGAGTTCTTAATTTTAAGTTGTCATCCAGGATGGCTCTTTCTGAGGGATGTGTTCTAGGCCCTTCTCCTTGGCTTGTGGATGGCTGTCTCCTTCCCGATCTTCACTTTGTCTTATCTCTGTACATGTCTGTTTGCCAGTTTCCTCTTCTAATTAAGGACACCAGTCCCACAGGATTAGGGCCCACCCTGATGACCTGATGTTAACTTGATTACTTCTTTCAAGAACCTATCTCCAAATATGGTTATGTTCTGAAGTGGTGGGGGTGGAGACTCCAACAGAGGACTTTTCAGGGGGACATAGTTTAGCCTGTAGCAGAAAGTGAGGGGCTAATTCACAGGTGTTTGAAGGTGAACATCCCGAGAGTGACATGTACAGGGGAAGGAGCAAAGGGGCTACTTTCCTGCCTCCTGGCTTGGGATGGAGCAGTGCCGTGTGCTAATGGGGGTGTTCAGGAGGAGGGAGAGGGATAGTTCAGTTTAACCTTACTGAGTCTGAGGTAATTCTTTCAGTTCTGTGCCCATCACTGACAGGGAAAGATCTAAAAATACCTTCTATAAAACCTGGGTTTTCCTGGGAGAGGACAGTCATAATTCTGCGTCGTAGAGCAGATGAGTCCAAGCTGTGTGAATCGAGGGCTCAGGCTTTTGTTTTCTAGATCCTAGATCCACTGAGGTTGCGGTCGAGCTGCAGCGCCACAGCTGCGGTGACAGGACCCCTAGGCCCACGGGGCAGCACCGCTGCCCTCCCCCCGCCCAGCCTGGTGTGTTCTCAGGGACGTTGTAAAGAACACAAATCGAGAGGCGAGTGAAGAGGTAATTGGGTCCGAGCATGGGAACCTCTCTCCGTGCTGGACTGGCATGCGCCACCTTCCCTGCATGCGGGGGCTCCCTGTGTGACTTGACCCCCTCGCCCCCCCCTCGTTTGTTTGCAACACACTCCTTCATAAACCTCACAGAAAGATTTCTTCGCTGGTGTGTGGCATCCTGAAGTAAAAGAGGCTTCTTCAAGATTTCCTCAGCTTTTTCGGAGCTGAATGGATTCGGGCACATGAGGGTAGAACTGCGTATGTAGGTCCAGACTCTAAAAGCGGGTTTACCTCATAGTGGCTGTCTGATTCTTGCAACCTGTTTTCCTGACATAAAGGCAGAAGGTGTACCTAATGAAAGACTTTTTATACTCCTTTGGAATGAATTCTAGCAATTGTATTATGCAGAAGGATAATCCCAAATTGGAGTAATCCTATCCCACGAGGTTATGAGGCCGGCAGTTGGTTTTTCTGGTTTAAGTTCTTGTAGCTTCATTTATATATCCTGTCATTGAAGTTATGTGCCAAGCAAATATAATGTCAGGATCGTCAAAGGCGACAGCTGCTAATTAAATACATCAGGACTCAGGCCTGGATGCACTTCGTGTGTCTGTAGCGAGGAGCTGGCCCAAAGTCCCCGGTGCCCTGCCTCTAGTTCCCAGCTGAGCACTCGCTGTCTTAGAGCTTTTGTTTTCTAGGTGACTTTAACTGTGGGCGTGTGTGTGCCAGTTTTGAAAATTACAGGGCTTTCACTTAAAGTTTCTTTCTTTTTCTTCAAGTTTTATGTCAATTCCAGTTACCCTAGGGTGCAGTACTAGTTTCAGGCGGAGAATTCCGGTGCTTCAGCACTTCCATACAGCACGTGGTGCTCACCCCAACAGGAGCCCGCCTCAGTCCCCATCACCCATGTAACCGCCCCCCCCCCACTCCCCTCTGGTAACAACCAGTTCTTTCTAGTTAAGAGTCTGTTTCTTGGTTCACCTCTCCTTTCTCTCCCCACTGTGTTCACTGGTTTTCCTCCTTAAGTTTCACATGTGAGTGAACTCTGGTGGTATTTGTCTTAGAATTTCTTTCTCTTACTGAGTGCCACTGAAGTCTAGACTGTGGATGGCAGCGGTGAAGAGCCTGCGGTGTTGCCTTAGGGAATATGCAGCCCATTCCTTGGGCATGCCGGAAGGCCCAAACTAGCAAACAGTAATGTGATTGTTATTACAGTCGAAGGACATCTATTAATAGTATATATTATCATAAACACATGGTATTATACTTTTTCCTTTAAGGCCTAATGAAGGCATTAGCAACTTTTAAGGTCCTCCTTTTTGCCAGAGCCACACTTTTTTCTCTGTGTAGGCTATGCCCTTTCCTCCGCCGCGTGGTCGTGTCTCTTCAGGGCTTGTGTTCCCTGGCAAGTGTATCAAAAGGAGACTCCTTCCCCCTCGTTAGCATCCCTGGAAAACCTTGGCTTCCTTAATTACATTGGTGATAGTCCATACTTTATTCATTTGTTTACTTTTTAAAAATCGTTCCCCTTCCTAAGACAGAAGCTTGGAAGCTTGGAAGGGGAATGGTTTTTAAAAAGTAAACAATGTCCTCTCTTTACATTTGCTTGCCCCTGTTGTAACTCTTATCAAAGTGTTATTTCATGTTTTCTTAGGTCTTCTCCAATGAGACAGATCGCTCTTTAGGCATAGATTTTTCTTAAATACAAAACAAAAACATACTGTTTCCTGTGGTGTGGGACTTCTTCCATTACTAAGGCCATAGCTCACAAATCTGTTTTCAGGCTTCTCACTGGGATTCCACAACTGTGTTCTCATTCGCCTGGTGGGCATTGCTGCCTTGATTGTCCCAGGATTCTCTATGCCTTGGTTTCCTTATCTTTAAAATGGGGACAGCAGTTAGTATGTATAGGGCTATTGGGGGTAAACTAATACTTGCAAAATGCAGAGAATGGTAAGAGCAGTTATCACGACCTCAGCTTGCCCCGCTGCCCCCCTTCCGTTCTTTCAGTATGGTTCCCAGCATGAACACTTCAGATGGAAATACAGTGTCATTTGTTTTTCTGTAGCAGGTTCCAGCTGCACAGTTGTGACACAGGTATGTGGTTTGTGACTAATAGAACATAATGGACTATGGTTTGTAAATAATTTACCTTTTTTACTGAATGAGGGCAGATTTACATTTATCTGTTTAAACAGGTCACTTTTGCTCTAGTGTCCTGCTGGGTGGAGGAGGGGAGGGATGTGGCCTGACAGCGCGGCCCCCCAGGAACATCACATAACCACTAGCCTGTCTTAGCTGTGCCTCAGCCTCTTATTGGTGGGTCAGGAATACTTACGGAGGTTGCACATCACTGGAATTCTTTGCTTCTTTACAGAATTAATTTGTAATTGGTCTAGTCTGTAATTCTCTAACGGCCTGTCACATCAGAGTGATTTTGTGGTATCTATTTCTACTACCAGAGTCTTTGCTATGTTTTGTTAAACTTAGATTTCCTTTTCTTTTCCCTCACCCCTCCCAAAGTATTGTCTAACTCTCTGGAAGAATAAATGTTGCTGCTAGCCTACTGGAACAGCGTACACTTTGAAGGGTTTTATGGCGCAGGATATTATGTGACAAGTGACATTTGGATAGCCCTTTACATAGGTTTAAAGTATTCCTTATTAATTCATTTATACTTGGTAAATCCTTGTGAAAACTGGAGTAGAGAAGCTTTTGTTATCCTTAAAGATGAGAAAAACTGAAACTCAAAGATTAAGTAGGATTTTGTTCCAGTTTCTTAATTAGTAGGTGCTAGCCTACGGATGTTCATTCTTCCATTCATTCACTCAGCAGACAACAAATGCCTACTGTACACCAGGGACTGTGAAGGTTATGGTGACCCCGAACTGAACTTGAGTCTCCCAACTCCAGATTCCGTGCACTTTCTTCTCTGGAGGATGTTCTGTGTTACGGGTGTTGAACTAAAACATTAAGACTACTGTATGGGCCTGACATTATCATCAGGGTACTAAAGGGAACCCCCTGAATACGTTCTGTGCTACTCAGCTTAATCATTCTCACTCCCACTTGAGCAAATCTGTGCCTCTTCTTTACTTATGAAAATTATCTTCTCTGCCTTCCTACTTTCAGGCTTATCAGAAAAGTTTAAACGATCTCAATAAAGTTCTTCTACTAGATTCAAATATTGTTGAGGCAAAGATGGAACTGGAAGAAGTAACCAGATTCCTTAACATTAAGGACAATACAACATCATTCAGCAAAGAAAAGGAGAGAAGGAAAATTGAGATTCAAGAGGTATTTGATTATCTTTGAAAGTACTCTTTGGGGGACTTTATGTTGGATTCTAAAGTCAGATTCCTAGGAGTTCAACAAAAATGTCGTAAGTTTTGTTTCATTCTAATCTCCAGTGAAGAAATTTTAACCAGTTACAGAGACAAAACCTTTCCGTTGCCATAATTAGCCATTTTATTTCCCAGCTTGGGTCCATGGAGGGTATTGGGATTCTGCATTACTGCAGTTCCTCCTTTCTCTGCCTCCCCCCAAGTCTAGCCTACAGTTTGCATTGTTTTCAACCCAGATTGCTCTGGGGGCCTGTGGCCATTGAACTTTGTTTCAGGGTAGACCTGCAGAATCCTGATAGGGCTGATTCAAATTTCAGTGGCCTTGCCATACCCCATAGGAATTTTTTAGATTGATTTAGGCCTTTTTATCACTCTGAAACAAGATTGGCCTCATCAGAGATCTTGGACTACTCCTGAATCAAACTCAGTTTCTCATGCTCGTGCTTTTTGCTTTGCCTTTGGTGAAGAATGTCAGCTCATGGGGAACCTGGGTGACTTAGTGGGTTAAGTGTCTGCCTCTTGATTTTGACTCAGGTCATGATCTGAGGGTTGTGAGATCAAGCCCTGCGTTGGGCTCTGAGCCGATCGGAGAGCCTGCTTAGGATTCTCTCTCTGCTCCTCGCCCCACCCCCCAGTGTGTGTGTGCACGCACACACGCTTCCCCCCCCCCAAATGTCAGCTCCTGAATTCTTGTGTATTCATGAATGCCGATATCATCCCATTTATCACCTTATATTTCCATTATAGAGTAAAAGCCAAAAAGGGAGAGAAACCAGAAGTATTTTCCCTCTGAGGAGGGAAAAAAAAAAAGTCTTAAGTTCATGTCTCTGTTAAATGTAAGAAAATAAGTGTAAAATTTATCATGAAAAAGAGATCAAGTTGTTACAGGTCATCTTTCATGGAAAACTATAAAACAATTTTAAAATTCATGAATGGATGTTTAAAACCTTTTCCTAAAAAGAGTAGATTCTACTATTATAAATACACACTTTTCACTTAGAAAGACTAAAATATTGCCTACTGGTGTATTCCAGCTCCTTCCCATTTTAATAAACGTACCTTGGGATGTGTGCAGTGGCTGTTATGTCACGGTATCATTTTTCCCCTCATGAAGGTGAGTGAAGGCCAGGAAGAAGAGCCTGGAAGGACCTCGGAGGAACTCTCCACTGAATGCCCTGCCTCTGAGAATGGGGACACAACCAGTGGGCCACCAGAATACTATGAAAAACTACCCATCACCAAGCCTAACAACGCCTATGAGTTTGGTCAGGTTATAAACGCTATCAGTATGCGGAATGATAAAGAAGCCTGTGCACACCTTTTAACCATCACCGAACCGAAAGATTTGCCAGTGTTGTTGAGTAATAAACTTGAAGGGGATACATTTCTCCTCCTCATTCAGTCTCTGAAAGATAATCTTATTGGTAAAGATCCCTCATTGGTGTATCAGCATCTTTTGTATCTGAGTAAAGCAGAAAGGTTCAAGGTAAGTGGAAAAATAACTTAATGGAGATTGATTTTCTTCCAGGGTTTCTGTAACTTGAAAATGTTCATTTTTTCTTAATTAAGCTCATACAGTTTTTCTCTTTTTCCCAGATGATGTTGACACTAATTAGTGAAGGCCAAAAGGAGCAAATTGAACAGCTCTTTGATGACCTCTCAGACACACCCGGCAAACATTTTACTTTAGAAGATGTACAGGCCCTAAAAAGGAAGTACGAACTTTAAGTCAAGACTATTGTTAGATTTCTTCCATGCATGTATGTGTTCCAGTAATGGTAGTGGGATGGTACTGTAATAGAGTTGCATGGATAAAACCTGGTTTAGAAAAGATCCTTTGGTCTGGACTATAAAATATTTTACTTATTTTTATACATAGAACATGTATATTCTACAATATGCTTTTTATCAGTTGTAAATATTTTCTTACATACCAAGAGCTGACATCTTTATATTTAATAATAAGTATATTTGGAACTTGTTTAAAGTACATTTTAATTTATAGTATACATTTTCTTTTACTCATTAAAAATTTGAGCTAAATTACATTTCTTTGGGTTATGAAGGATTCCTCTAAAGTTTGATAGAAATGTATTTCTTTTAAAATCATTGACTATTATCACATTTCCTGCTATGACATATATATATATAAATCCCATTTTGTACTACTTGTGAATTACAGTCTGCTAGGGTGAAAAGCAACACTTAAGTCTTATAATATGAAATGATTATTAAATAAATTGGGATTATTATTTCAGAGCTATAAGAGGAGCTTATTTTTTACGCAGAAACCTTAACAAAAATTGTCAAGAGTTTCTATGACTTTTTACTAGATTTTAAAAGCTCCCATCCCATATATATTGCTTATGTAAATAATAACAAAACCACCACTGTATAAAAGCAGACTAAGCCTGTGTTTTGTCACCTCCACATTTTCCCCAATGTTTAAATGTCCCTTTTCCTCCTCCTCTAAGCATGACCATATTTATTCCCTTAAAGGAAAGTGAAGAAATCTTACCATGTTGAAAGCACCTTTCTTTGATAACTGGATCAAAGTAAAGGTATTTCTTAAAATAAAACATTCAGGTCTGTATTAATAAATATACTGTCATTTACTCCTATAGTTGTTAAGAGTCAGTTCTCTTTTTCTGGAGCATTCTTTTATTCTTTAGGTACCACTTTCATTATTTTCATATTCATTATCGGATCTTTCAGAATTACAAAAGTTTTCTCCTTTTGAATGTTAGTAAACTTCAGAGACCTTAAAAGGAAACCTTTTCTTTTGTCCAGTTACATACCCGGCACGTAGCTGCACGGGACTAAGCCATCTGGCAGTGGCGGACCTCTCCTTCAGAGGAGGTGGAAAGCAGTGAGTGCCCAGCTATGCGCATTGTGTGGGCACAGCTGGAGAAATCCATTTGTCTGCAGCAGCAGCCAGGGTACTGCAGTGGGACCTCCATGACTGAGGGGAGGGAAGAGAGGTGAAGGAAGCAGATAAGAATATCAAAGGGCATTAAAAGAATGCAGTTCCTGCAGACTGCTTCAAGACTTCAGCAGGAAGTCTGCCCATATACCTCTGGGAGTATCCCACTCAAGGATCTCCCCACCAGGTTGCCCCACTGGGTCCACAGGCACCCCCCAAGTGCTGACCTCTCAGCAGCTCCCACTATGTGGCTGGATATGTGGCTGGATATGCCTGTGTATGCTCCCAGTGGGGCGGTGGGAACAGGTCTGGTGATCTGAGTGTTTTCAGAAAAATGGACCAGGGTCTGTGGGCAAAGGAGGACTTGCCAACTGGAGCTGTGGAGCTATAGCACCACCTTCTGGAAAAAAAGTGTCCAGCAGCCAGCCTGGTGAGTTCTAAGAAAAGATTTTAAGAATTCCACCACTAGAGGGAGCAAGAAGAGTGGAGCAGCTTTACCCATTCAAAAGTCGAGGAAACCTGATGTAGCAGCACCAGGGAGCAGCACTCCATCAGAAGGCAACCAGTTAAGGCTCGGGAGCCGTCTGCTACTTGAAATGTGAAAACAGCAATGCAAAATCACAAACATGAGAATCAAAACTATTTCACCCCCAAAAGGTCTCAATAATTCAACAATTCAGTTCAAAGACTTTGCACAATATTGTCAATCTAGCTGATAAGGAATTCAGGATAACTTTTGAAGAACACAGCTAGCTACAAGAAAACTCCATACAATGAAATTAGGAAGGAAAATACATTTAAAAAAAAAAACTGTTTTAGCATGCATGAGCAAGGGTTGGGGAACAGAGGGCAAGGGGAAACAGATTCCGGACAGTGGAGCCTGAAGCAGGACATGATCCCAGGACCCTGAGAACATGACCTGTGTTGAAACCAAGAGTCAGGTGCTTGACCGACTAAGCCACCCAGGCGTTCCAAACAAAAAAAAACCAATTTATCAGAGAGAGAAAACAACCAAATCCTGGAGTTGAACTCAGTGAATGAAATGAAGTCTACAGTAGAGAACCTCTAGTAGAATAGAGCAGATGGAAGACAAAAGAAATGACTTAAGAGGATAGGAATTTTGAAATAATCCATGATTCAGAAAACAAGAGGGAGAAGGAGGGAGAAAGTTTTTAAAAAATAATTGAAAGTTCCCCTAAATCTGGGGAAAGACTTGAACATCCAAATTCACAAAGTTCATAGATAACCCTATTATCTCAATGTGGAAACACCTTCTCCCAGACAGGTTACAAGGAAACTGCCAAAAATCAGAATCCTAAAGGCAGCAAGGGGTAAAAAGAGTGTAACTTAAAAGTAACCCCCATTAGGCTATCAGCAGATTTCTCAGCAAAAAAAGGCCCCATAGGCCAAGAGAGAGTAGAATGACAAACTCAAAGTGTCAAAAAATAAAAACTGCCAGCAAGAATTAATAAAGACTTGCCCAATAGACAAAAGCTATGGGAATTTAACACCACTAGGTCTGCCTTGCAAGAAATGCTGAAAGGAGTTCTTCAAGCTGAAATAAGATGGTAATCTGTGACATGAAAACATCTTTATACTGGTAAAGGTGAAAAATACTCAAATTTAGAAAACTAATTCTGTAATAGGATCATATATTAGCCACTTAACTATATAGTATAAAGGTTAAAGGAAGAGTATTAAAAATAACTTGCTGCTATAATTTGCTAACAGGATACAATATAAAAAGATGAATTGTGATAAAAATATAGGAGTAAAAGAGTAGAGCCTTTATAGGCAAATGCAGATCAGCTATCAGCATAAAATGGACTGTTCCATGTATGTAACATTTTATGTACATGTACAATGTTAACCACAAAGCAAAAATCTAGATTCACTGAAGATTAAAAAAGGGAAATATAAATATGGTGTATACCCACCATGGAATATCACAAAGGTGAAACAAGAAGGAAAAAAGGAGGGAGAAGGGTGGAGGGACTTGGGAAAAAAACGGAAATACAGAACAATCAGAAAGCAATCAGTAAGATGGCATTTTTAAGTCCCTGCATACCAATAATTAAGTGTAAATTGAATTCACCAATCAAAAGGCACAGAGTGGGGTGCCTGGGTGGCTCAGTGGGTTAAAGCCTCTGCTTTCGGCTCAGGTCATGATCTTAGGGTCCTGGGATCGAGGCCCACATCGGGCTCTCTGCTCAGCAGGGAGCCTGCTTCCTCCTCTCTCTCTGCCTGACTCTCTGCCTCCTTGTGATCTCTCTCCCTCTGTGAAATAAATAAATAAAATCTTTTAAAAAAAAGAAAAGCACAGAGTGGCTGGATAAAAATAAAAAGTAAGACCCAACTATATGCTTCGCATAAGAGACTCAAGTCAGCTCTCAGAACACACACAGGCTCAAAATAAAGGAATAGAAGAAGAAATTACATGCAAATGAAAACCAGAAGAGCAGGGATAGCCAAACCTAACATTAGACAAAACAAACTTTAAGCCAAAATGTTAACAAGAGACAAAGAAGGTGATTATATAATAATAAAGGTCATTATATGTGAACTGACCTTCAGATATAATGAAGATCAGTACAGTAAGAAGATAGAACAATCAAATATGTATGCATTCAACACTGGAGCACCTAAACAGATAAAGCAAATACTAACCTGAATGGAGAAATAGACCACTGAATAATAGCAGAGGACTTTTATACTTACAGCAGTGGAGAAGTCATCCAGACAGTAAATCAATAAGGAAATGTTGGAACTGAACCATACTTTGGACCAAATGGACCTTACTGACATGTAGAACATTCCACCCAATACCAACAACATATTATTCCCAGGAACACAAGGAACATCCTCCAGGATAGATTATATGACAGGACACAAAACAAATCTTAGAAAATTTAAGAAGACTGAAATCATATCAATCATCTTTTCTAACTACAATGGTATGAAACTACAAATCAACAAGCAGAAAGCTGGAAAATCTATAAACGTGGAAATTTAACACTTCTGAACAACCAATTAGTCAAAGAAGAAATCAAAAGGGAAATAAAATTTATCAAATGAAAATGGGAACACGCCAAACCTATGCAAAATCAGTTCTGAGAGAGAAGTTTATAGAAGTTTTAATAAAAACTTTTTTTTAAAACTTTAATAAGGTTAGATCTCAAACAGTCTGACTTTACACCTAAAGAACTATAAAAAGAACAAACGAAGCTCAAAGTTAGCATAAGGAAGGAAATAAGGATCAGAGCAAAAATAGAGACCAGATGAAAGATCAACAAAACTAAACTTTTTTTTGAAAATAAATGAAAGTGACAAGACTTCACTAGACAAAGAGAAGACTCAAAATCAGAAATGAAGGAGGAAACATCACAGAAATAAGGATTGTACGAGCCTACCATGAAGAATTAGATGCCAACAAATTAGATACCTTTGAAGAAATCGATGAATTCCTAGAAACAGAACTCACCAAGACTGAATCAGGAAGAAACACAAAATCTGAACAGACCAATAAGACACTGAATCAGTAATCAAAAACTTCCTAAGACAGAAAACTTCAGGACCAGATGGCTTCACTGGCAGATTCTACCCAACATTTGAGGAAGAGTTAACAATCCTCAAACTCTTCCAAAAAATTGAGGAGGGGGGTACCTGGGTGGCTCAGTGGGTTAAAGCCTCTGCCTTCAGCTCAGGTCATGATCTCAGGGTCCTGGGATCGAGCCCCGCATCGGGGTCCCTGCTCAGGAGGGAGCCTGCTTCCTCCTCTCTCTGCCTGCCTCTCTGCCTACTTGTAATCTCTGTCTCTCTTTGTCAAATAAATAAATAAAATCTTAAAAAAAAAAATCGAGGAGGGAACACTTCCAGGCTGATTGTATAAGGCCAGCATTACCCTGATACCAAAGCCAGATAAGGACCTATGATAAAACTAAAGACTCATAACTGATGAATATAGATATAACCTACTCAGGAGCGAAAAATCAAAAGCTTTCCTCTAGGATTAGGAATAAGACAAGGATGCCCACTCCCATCACCTTAATATAATTGTTGGAGATCTTAGCTAGGACAGTTGGGCAAGATAAAGAAATAAAAGGCATCCAAATTGAATAGGAAGAAGTAAAAGTTTTTTAAAAGATTTTATTTATTTGAGAGAGAGAGTTTGAGCATGAGTGGGGTGAGAGGCAAAGGGACAAGCTCCTTGCTGAGCAGGGAGCCTGATGTGGGGCTTGAACCTGGGACTTCTGGATCAGGACCTGAGCTGAAGTCAGAGGCTTAGCCAACTGAGCCACCCAAGTGCCCTGGAAGAAGTAAAATTCTTGTTGCAGATGATATTTTAGATAGAGAAAATCCCAAAGATTCAATTAAAAATTATTGGAATTAATCCAATAGAGTTGCAGTATATAAAATTGATACAGAGAAATCAGTTGCATCTCTAGAACAGTGAAACACCTGAAAAACCATCCCATTCACAGTAGCATCAAAAACAAACTAAATTTAGGGGCACCTGGATGGCTCAGGTGGTTAAGCCACTGCCTTTGGCTCAGGTCATGATTCCAAGGGTCCTGGGATCGAGCCCCGCATGGGCCTCCCTGCTCAGTGGAGGGCCTGCTTCTCCCTCTCCCTGCCGCTCTGCCTACTTGTGCTCTCTGTCAAATAAATAAAATCTTTTAAAAAGCCCTAAATTTAACCAAGGAAGTGAAAGATCTATATAGCCAAAACTACAAGACTTCACTGAAAGAAGTCAAAGATGACACAAGCAAATGGAAAGGGATTCCATGCTTATGGATTGGAAGAATTAATATTGTTAAAATGTCCCTATTACCTTAAGCCATTCATTACAATCCCTATCAAAGTTCCAATGGCATCTTTTACATAGAAAAAAATCCTAAAACTTAAATGGAACTGGAAAAGACCCCAAAGAGCCAAAGGAGTCATCACACTTCTTGATTTCAAACTAAACTATTAAGTTTTAGTAATTAAAACCACACGGTATTGGCATAAAAACAAGACACACAGACCAATGGAACAGAATAGAGAGCCCCAAATTAAACCACTACATATATGGTCAACTAGTATTCAGCAAGGCAGCTAAGAATACCCAGTGGGGAAAGGACAGTATTTCAACAAATTGTGTTGGGAAAACTGGATACACAGAAAAGTGAAAATAGGCCCCTGATATTTTTTTTTTCAAGATTTTATTTGAGAGGATGAGCTGGGGGAGGGGCAGAGGGAGACTGAGAAGCAGACCCCCCACTGAGCAAGAAGCCTGACATGGGACTTGATCCCAGGACCCCGGAATCATGACCTGAGTGGAAGGCAGATGCCTAACTGAATGAGCCACCTAGACGCCTGGGCCCCTAATCTTATATTAACTTGAAACAGATCAAAGACTTAAACATAAGACTTGACACCATAAAACTAGAAAAGAACAGGAAAGAAGTTCCTTGATAACGGTCTTGGTGATGGTTTTTTTGCATATGACACCAAAAGCACAAACTATAAAAGCAAAAATTAGGCGTCTGGCTTCCACGCAGGTCATGATCTCAGGGTGCTGAGATCGAGCCCCATGTCAGACTCCCTGCTCAGCAGGGAGTCTGCCTGTCCCTCTCCCTGCTCACTCTCTTGCTCTCTTTCTCTCTCTCTCTCTCTCTAAATCTAGATCTCAAATGAATAAATAAAATCTTAAAAAAAAAAAAACGGAATTCACCATCTTGCAAAGACCCACATCAGAGTCTCCATGCAGAGGACCCAGGCTCCAGCTGTTGCCAGTATATAGTTTAATACAAGAAAAATAAAGAGAATTAAACTCTTAAATAAATGTAAAAATACATAAACAACTCACACTACTCAATAACAAAAACCAATCTGATTAAAAACTGGGTAGAGGAACTAGACATTTTCCCAAAGATGACCTCAAAATGGCCAACAGGTATATGAAAAGATGCTCAACATCACTCATCATCAGGGAAATGCAAATCAAAACCACAATGAGGTATCACCTCACACCTATTAGAATGGCTATCGTCAAGAAGACAACAAATAAGCATTGGGGAGGATGTGGAGAAAAGGGAGCCCTTGTACAACTGATGGGAATGTAAACTGGTACAGCTACTATGGAAAACAGTATGGAGGCTCCTCAAAAGACTAAAAATAGAACTACCACATGATCCAACAATTCCACTTGTGGGTATATACCCAAAAGAAATGAAAACAGGATATGGAAGAGATATATGCGATCTCATGTTTATTGCAGCATTATTCACAATAGCCAAGATATGAAAACAAGTATGCCTATCAACTGATGAGTGGATAAAGAAGACATTACACACACACACACACACACACACACACACACACACACACACACACACACGATGCAATATTTTCAGTCATTAAGAAGGAAATCTGCCATTTGTGACATGGATGGACCTTGAGGACAGCTAAGTGACATAAGTCAGAGAGAGACAGATACTGTATAATATCACTTATATGTGGAATCTTAAAGCCAAACTCCTAAAAATAGTAAAATAATAGTTACCAGGGGGCTGTAGGTTGGGGGAATAGAAGAAATGTTTAAGTATACAAACTAGCAACTAGTAGATAAGCTAAGTCCTAGAGATCTAACGCATGGCTTAATGATTACAGATAACAATACTGTATTATAAACATCAAACTTGCTAAGAAACTGATCTTAATTACTCCTACCACAAAAAGATAGTTATGTGAGGTGATGAAGATGCTACCTAGCACTACAATGGTAATCACATTACAATATATAAGTATACCAAACCAATATGCATGCCTTAAATTTACACAATATGTCAAATACATTTCAATTAAAGGAACAATTGTAGGTGGTTTTGACTGCACAGTTTATCACACACTGTGTAATTTAATCCTTATAACAACTCTGTTATAGATGAGGAAACCATGGCACAGAAAAGAGAGAGAGAAAACTTAAGTCCTTGATTACAAATATTACATGTGGTTGATCAAAAATTCAAACCTGGGCAATCTGTCTTTGAACCTTGGCTGTGTAATGGAAAGTATTAAATATAATGGAATAATTAGTAAGGTGCCTGGCCTTTAAGTGTTACAGCTTAGTAGAGACAATGAATATGTCAATTACCAATCTTACTACACTAATAGAAGCGTAGCAGTGATTACACAGTACAAGAGAATTGCCCGGTGCTGCCTGTGAGGTTGAGATAGGGTTCAAGTTCATGGTGCAGCTTGAGCTTGTCATTTGGATGAGAAAATGATGTGCCAGGCAGAGGCACTGGGAGACACACAGGCATCACGAGGATGCTGAAGGAAAGTGTGAAGTAGCTGGGCATGTTTAGGGAACTGCATGTACTCTTACTATTTGAGGCACAAGTCTGATGAGCCTGAAGGAATGGTAGTTGGATCAAATAGAATGCTGTATGCTACATTTAAAATGGTAGAAATATCAGAGTTTTAGTGACACAAGTAGTTCCTCTGAGAGTCAGACATTGCCACTCTTAACCAATACCTGGTTTTCTTCCCCTTCTCGTCATACACAAGACAGGAGCTTTCAGTCTTTTTGTGACTGGTTAGGGCCATGTGACTAATCCTGCCGGTAGGGCCGGACGTGGTCTTTTCATCTTGCTACCGTGACTGCGAAGGCCTCACGTCCTGGGTCGTGGCTTACTGGGGACTATGGCTCCATCGGCCCGATTCTTGGAGTGTTGGTCTGAAGCAAATGCCCGCCAATCTGCACTGGACAGATAACATGAATAAGAAAGAGTCCTTTTTTGTAAAGCCACTGACATTCTGGATTGTTTAAATTACATCCAAAGACTTAACCTCTCACGGTCTGTTTCTGTATCTCTTCCATCTTAAGCCCTTAAATCTTTCCTGAGCTCTCAATCTGTAAAAACTTCAAGCTGTTCGTCTCCCCACGAATGTCTCACCGCACCTCAAATGTAGTGACACCCCAAACTGAACTCCTCGTTCTGTCAAACTCAGGCTTCACTTAGGATCTCAGTGAAAGGTACCAGCATTTATGCTCTGGTTTAAGCCAGAAAGTTCAGCTTCCTCCTAGGCTTTTCTTGCTCTTTCAATGTCCACATCCAATACCTCATGCAGGCAAACTGTTTTATTACCCAGATGGGGCATATTCACTTATCACTGACTGCGCGCGCACCCGACATTTCCCTGCTCCAAATGCTTTCATCTCCTCCCACTTACCTCCAAAAACCACAAGGCTATTCCTAGTCATCCTTTAAAATCCAGTTCAGGGACGGCTCGGTGGCTCAGTGGGTTAAATGTCTGCCTTTGGCTCAAGTCGTGACCCTGTGGTCATGGGATTAAGTCCCACATTGGGTCTCCTGTTCAGCGGGGAGACTGCTTCTCCCTCTCCCTCTACCCCACCCCTCTGCTCATACCTTCTCACAAGTAAATAAATTCTGTAAAATAAATCATAAAATCCAGTTCAAATGTCACCTCCTAGAGGCTCTTCCTCACTTGCCTTGGTTGGTTTAAGTGCTCTTTGTTTTCTCAGAGTGCTGTGTGCATAGCTCTATCATGGCACTAACCACTGTTTTGGTTTTTTTTGTGTTTGCTTTAAGATTATTTATTTATTTGAGAGAGAAAGAGAGAGAGCGGGAGTAGGAGGAGGAGCAGGGGGAGAGGGACAAGCAGACTCCGTGCCAAGCGTGGAGCCTGACATGGGCTCGATTCCATGACCCCAAGATCATGGCCTGAGCTGTAATTAAGACCCGGACACTCAACTGACTGAGCCACCCAGGCACCTCCGCTGTTTTGGTGTTTTGAGTTGACTTGTCCGTGACAGAAAATGTCTGGTTTAACTCTGTTCGCCATGTTGCTCAGCAAAACGGCACAATGGAGATTCAATACCTCCTCAATGAATAAGAGGCATTACTGGGGTGCCTGAGTGGCTAGTTGGTTAAGTGTCTTGACTTCAGCTCAGGTCATGATCTCAAGGTCCTGGGATGGAGCCTTGAGTCAGACTCCCCACTCAGCAGGGAGTCTGCTTGTCCTTCTCCCTTTGTCCCTCCCCCAGCTCATGCTCTGTCTCTCAAATAAATAAAATCTTAAAAAAAAAAGCATTACTAACATATTTTTGGGTACATATATCAAAACACTGAAATAGAATGAGCACTTATTATACCTAATGGGCTGCTGTAAATCATGCATCCAGAAGTTAGCAAAGTATCAAAGAAAGTAATTCTATACACATTGAGGGTGATTTATCACCAAAGTTTGACCTTATGCCTTAGGGACCTAATAAGCAAAATTTCTAGACATAAGAATGAAAGACAAAATATTAAACAGAAAAAGGGGAGAAAGCCCATAGCCTTTTAAATGAAAACTATACATGACAATACTCACTAGATGTAGAACACCTGAGCAAATCTACAATCACTGCGCTTAAGTTTGTGTATTTTTAAATGATTAGTAACTATCACCTGGGCTGACATCATGTTTGTTGTGATACAACACATGAAAATGCCTTCTAAGCTATATACAGTATTTCTGGTTCATGGACATTATGAAAACTCCCCATGTATAGAACATCTATCTACAGCCCATCAGTTAATGTCCAGTCTCTGCAGCTGTTACGTCATCCCACGGTCCACGGCCATGGTAGTTCCACTCGCTGTGACCACCCTCAGCTTCTGCCCTTAACCGAAGTAACAGGCCATCTCCTATAACTGCTCCTATCAGCTCCCCTTCCTTCTGACTTATCACATTGTCCCTGCTCCTCTTCTCTTTTAAAAGGTAATTTCCCCATCCTTGCTGGGGCTGATCCCTCATCCTATCCCCTCTACAAGAACCTTCCTCCAATGATAACACCAATGATTATACCATCTTTTGCATACATCCCTTTCAATTACCGCCTTCCTCTCAGCCTACAAACCTGCTCAACTCTTCCCTACTTAAAGTCCTTTCAATCTCCAAGTTTCCATCCTTTCCTACACCATGTTTTCAAAAATAACTTTTCCTATTTTTCCCACCTTCCAAATTCTCTTTTTTGAAAGAAAATTGGCCTCTATTTCTTATCAGTATTCAAACTACTCTCAACAACCTTGGTCAAATCCAGAAGCCTTTTCTTAGTCATAGAATTGGGCTATACTGTAGCCAGAGAGAATTTTTTTAGAGATCATCTCATCTAAATCTACTCCCTTTATTTATATTGAAGTCCAAATTAAGAACACAACAGAATACTATTTCTAGTTAGAAATGCTGATAAACTCTGTACTGTTTTTGCCCTTTTGCTGAGATGGTGGGCAAAGAAAATGAAATTTGAAAGGTGAAGCAGCAAAACCTTAACTGCAGCTGCAAGATTGAATCTAAATTGGCTATCTTAGTTCTGAATTGCTCAGGATGACTGATAACGTTTCTAAGCAATTTCAGAGAGTACCTCTTGCATGAGCAAGATCTCAGAATGCACAGGGCTTTTTAAGTTGACTACAACAGGATGGATATATTGAGAATTTCATGTTTGTCAGGAAATCTTTCATTTCCACTTCTGAAATGCATTTTGGTGGAAACTCCCTTGGTGATCCCGGGAAGTGGTGACCATTTTTTTGAGGATTTCAAGCCAATTTATTTTAGATTGAAGGTAAAAGTTTGATTCTTTAAAAGCGCTTATCACAGTAACAACTTGTTTTTTTGTTTACTTGGTTTCTTAGGGGTGAGGGCTATATCTATATTCTTTGTTACTGTATTTTTAAAACCTGAAACAGAGAAATGCCTGGGTGGCTCAGTTGGTTAAGCGTCTGCCTTCAACTCAGGTCATGATCCCACGGTCCTGGAATTGAGCTCCACATTGGGGTCCTTGCTCCACGGAGTGCCTGCTTCAACCTCTGCCTCTCCCCACTGCTTGGTCTATCAGATAAATAAAATCTTTTTAAAAAACCCAAATATTTGGGGCGCCTGGGTGGCTCAGTGGGTTAAAGCCTCTGCTTTCGGCTCAGGTCATGNAAAAAACCCAAATATTTGGGGCACCTGGGTGGCTCAGTGGGTTAAAGCCTCTGCTTTCGGCTCAGGTCATGATATCAGGGTCATGGGATCGAGGCCCNGGAGCCTGCCTTCTCTGCCTGCCTCTCTGCCTACTTGTGATCTCTCTCTGTGTGTCAAAAACAAAAACAAAAACAAAAAACAAAAAAAACCCAAATATTTCTCAAAGAGTTCTTAGGACATCTGCATCAGAGTCACTTGGGAATCTTGAGTNCAAAAAACAAAAAAAACCCCAAATATTTCTCAAAGAGTTCTTAGGACATCTGCATCAGAGTCACTTGGGAATCTTGAGTCCAAGGGGGTTGGGAATCTAACTTTTAAAATCTTTCTCTTAATTCTTAGGTTGGAATATGTGACCAATTGTCCTAGAAGGTGAGTGTGCAATGACTAATATCTGAGTTGCATAAGCACTGTAAATGAATTAAACTATTCATGACCTTCTGAATAAAATATTATGGGGAACAGATAAAAAGGATTTTTCATGAGCTTTTCATGAGTTTATGACTAACTTAAACAGAAAATAAAACCAAGTTCAAGAGACTCAAGTAGGGGGGTGCCTGGGTGGCACAGTTGGTTGGGTATCCCACCCTTGCTTTCAGCCCAAATCATGACCTCAGGGTTGTGAGATCATGCCTCGTGTTGGGCTCTGCACTTAGCGTAGAGTCTGCTTGAGATACTCTTTTCCCCCTTCCCCTTCACGCTTGTGCTCATTCTCTATAAAATAAACAAGTCTTTAAAAAAGGGTGAGAAAGACTCCAGTAGGAGGGGAAATCATCAGTGAAATGTTTGTCAAAGTTACTAAAAGGACCAAGTAGAATAAATCAAGAATGTTTTCAGGAAGAGGTAAAATCTAAGCCATGTTTTTAAACAGATTTCAGTGGATGAGAAGGGAGAGCTCAGTATAATTAAATAACTATGGAATTTCCAGTATCACAACGTACTAGAAACTTAGTAATGATAATGCTGCTACTGTAAGCTTTGCTTTGTAGCAGGCAGAAACCAGACAGGAACATAACTTAGGACACCTGGGTGGCTCAGTCATGAAGCGTCTGCCTTCGGCTCAGGTCATGATCCCAGGGTCCTGGGATAGAGCCCCGCATCAGGTTCCCTGCTCAGCGGAGTGCCTGCTTTTCCCTCTTCCACTCTCCCTCCCTGCTTGTGCTCTCTCTCTCTCACTGTTTCTCTGTGTCAAATAATAAAACCTTTAAATAAAAAAAAAAACAAAAAAAAACTTGACTTGGTTATCTATTTTTCCTTAGGGATTTAATAGTGACCTGTCAAATTCAAAAACTGCTAAAAACTGAATCTCACTGGCTACGATTTGACCTCTTTTATGTTTTTCCCACCTGAAAATAGGACCGAGTATTTACTATAATTAAGCAATGGCTTGGGAGGACTTCAACAAACACAATTTAAAAAAAAATTTTTTTTAAGATTTTATTTATTTCTTAGAGAGAGAGAGAGCATGAGAGAAGAGAGGTCAGAGGGAGAAGCAGACTCCCCACCGAGCAGGGAGCCCGATGTGGGACTCAATCCTGGGACTCCAGGATCATGACCTGAGCCGAAGGCAGTTGCCTAACCAACTGAGCCACCCAGGCACCCCAACAAACACAATTTTAATCTTAATTCACATGTGTGCTAAACAAGGGCAACGAATTAAGTAGAATGGTTATGATTAAAAAAAAAGACAAAAACAAATGCTGACAAGGATATGGAGGAATTAGAAACAATATAAGCAATTCTATAAATAGAAACAACTGCTGATGGGAATGTAAATTGATGTAGCTGCTTTGGAAAACAGTTTGGCAGTTTTCCAAAAAGTCAAACAGTGTTACCATGCAATTCTACTCCTAGTATTAAGCCCAATAAAATTGAAAACATACGTTCAAAGTCCTGTTCACAAATGTTGATAGCAGCATCATTTATGATAGCCAAAAATGTGGGAGCAAACCAAATGTCCATCAGCTAACTGATGAATAAACAAAAATGGTATATCCATACAATAGAATATTATTGAACCATAAAAAGCATGAAGTAACCTTGAAAACTGTTAAGTGAAAGAAGCCATACACAAAAAACCCACATATGATTCTTTTTATATGAAATGCCCAAAATGGGCAAATCTATTCAGACAGAAAATAGCTGTAAATGGTTTCCAGGGGTTGAGAAGGTGGGGGAATGGGAAGTGAATGACAATGGATACAGAGTTTCTTTTTGGGGTGATGAAAATGTTCTAGTATTAGGTAATGGTTATGGTTGCATAACCTTGTAAATATACTAGCAATTACTGAATTTTACACTTTAAAAAGGGTGAATTTACCATATGTGAACTATATCTCAACTTTAAAAACTGAAGGGAAAAAAAAAAAGCAAACCACCAAATTCAAACAGTAACTTACAGGCAAACTCTAGGGTCCTCCAGTCAATCCAAAATGGCAACCCCTTTAAGCTTGTCATTTAGCAGAAGGAATAAAAGCTGAGGATAAAAGACAAAATACTTACACACTCTGATTGGAAACAAGGTAAGGTTGTCTCTCTTATCATCTCTATTTAATATTGTATTAGGGACTGAAGTCAGTACAGAAGGTCCCCCTATTCCAAAAGTTCCTAAAGACATCCATGTTGGAAAGAAGGAAATAAAACTATTTGCAGAAACATGATTGTCTATGTAGAAAAATCTTGTAGATTTACTAAAAAGCAATTAATTAATAAATGACTTAAAAAGTTTCTACGATTCAAGATCTACAAAAATCAACTGTATTTCTACATACAATCAAAATGAGATTTTAAAAAGTGTACACTGAGGGCGCCTGGGTGGCTCAGTGGGTTAAAGCCTCTGCTTTCGGCTCAGGTCATGA
The DNA here is from genome assembly GCA_002007465.1 of Ailurus styani. Lineage (NCBI taxonomy): Eukaryota > Metazoa > Chordata > Mammalia > Carnivora > Ailuridae > Ailurus > Ailurus styani. Next base: position 3,258,835 of record LNAC01000064.1, on the reverse strand, counting down.
TCTCAGGGTCCTGGGATCGAGGCCCGCATCAGGCTCCCTGCTCAGCAGAGAGCCTGCTTCCCCCTCTCTCTCTGCCTGACTCTCTGCCTCCTTGTGATCTCTCTCCCGCTGTGAAATAAATAAATAAAGTCTTAAAAAAAAAAAGTGTACACTGAAAGCTACAAAGCGCTGATGACAGAAATTAAAAAACCCAGTAAGTGGATAAATACACAGAATGTTAAAATGCCAATTTCCCCCAAAATGATCTACTATAGATTCAGTGGAATCACAATAAAAATGCCAGAGGGCTTTCTGATAGGAATCTAGAAATTCCAGTATAAAGGCAACATTCAGATCAGTGGGAAAGGATAAATTATTTTAAAAATAATGTACCATCACAAACAGCTTACCATCTGGAAAAAGTAAGACTGGACCTCTACATTATAGTAAACAAATTCAAGACAGATTAAGGCAAATGTAAACAAATAAAAATCTCACAAGAAACCTAGGAGGCTATAAGTATAATTTAGGAGCAAAAGAGACCTTAACTATGATTAGCAGGTCTAAAATATAAAATTAGATACATTTGACAATAGAACTTTCATACAGCAAAACGTGTGTGTGTATAAAGTGTGTATGGGAAGCTTCTGAACTATCTTTGCAACTTTTTAGTCTAAAATATTTCAAATAAAGTTTAGAATAAAATGCACAGCAAAGTTAATAAAGTTAATAAAGTCAATGGTCAAATAATAGATTTGAACAAAAATATAACAAAGAACTACTAATAGCTGTATGTGCTTACTTCGGCAGCACATATACTATAATATATATAATGCATAGCTGTTATAATAGCTATAATATGGGGTGCCTGGGTGGCACAGTTGGTTAAGCATCTGTCTCTTGGTTTTGGCTCAGGTAGTGATCTCAGGGTCATGAGGTTGAACCCCACATCAGGCTCAGTATGGAGTCTGCTTGAGATTCTCTCTCCCTCTCCCTCTGCCCCTCCTGCTTGTGCTCTCTCTAAAGAGAAATAGATCTTTAAAAAATAACAGCTATAATATATAATAGCTACAATAAAGGTCTCTTTCAAACTGAACAGAGAATCCCCCCTGCAAAATAAGCAAAAGATGTAACACTCCATTTAGAAAACAGCAAATCAAATACCACCAATTCCCCTTCTCCTATAAAAAAGAAAAGCACACAAAAAGATGTACAAATTCACTAGTGGTCAGGGGTATGTAAACATAAAATCAGGTAATACATATTACTTTATACCAGTCTTGTAAAAACTATAAAGCTCTAATATTTACTCTTGGTTGGATGCAGGGGAAAGGGGATTCATGTATTATTAGTGGATCTGTAAATTTTGACAGCCTTTTTCCAAAGGCAATCTGATAACCTTATTCAATTTAAAACCATATACTTTGTAACCTCGCCATTTGATATCCATGAAATATTTCCCATAATGAAAATTACCAGAAAATAGGACTTATATATGAGGATGTTTCCTGCACTATTTTGTAGTAGGGGGAAAAAACCCCAAAAGTGACACTAAGAGAATGCTCATCATATGCAGCCATTAAAAAGAATGAGTTGGAGCTATACCACTTGACTTGGATTAATTTCTGTAAGATACTAAGAAAATAGAGAAAATGATCAATGTATACATGTGCTGTGTGTCACTAAGTTAACACGGAGAAAACTATGCTATCATACCGTACATACTCATTTGCATCAGTTATGGGGGAAGGTAATGTGGGAAAGAGGGGCTAAGAAAAAGTGGAACAAAGAAAAAGGGGAAAGAAAGGAAAAAAGGGGAAAGAGAAAATAAATTCTTTTGTGTACATTCCATTTATTTATAAGCTCTCAATAGCAATGGTCTCTAAACATGTATGCATGTTACCTCTCTAAAGCAAATTTCTTTAGCAGCTGAAAGTACCACATTTCCTTGAAATCAACATACAACAAAAAGCCCCCCAAAACCAAAATTAAAATTCCTTGGCTAAGTCAATCCTGAAAAATGATATGCCAGCGGCTGTCACACATTCTACAATAGTTATGACCCAATATATGTGGCATTAAACCTTATTAAAAGTGACAGCTTTTTCAGTTACTGTCTTGTTTCAAGCAGCTTATTCTAGTGCACAGTGTAATGAAGAGACTGGTCACCAACTCTGAGGCTTCAGTCCACGAGCATTCTCATTCCTGCTGCTCAGCTATTCTGTTCCATCATGGCAGGGACATCCTCAATCTCCTCTTCTATGTATTTATTAGTACGTACTTATAGAAAAAAGTAAAGACAAGGTCCTTGTCCTTAAGAGCCTAAAGTTTCTCTTTTGAAGATTTCTGTTTTCCCAGTATCCTGAATTCTGAATTTGGAGGCACCTGGTGCACATGGTGTGTAATATCTAAGTTTAACCTCCTCTATACTGGATAAAAGGTAGCAGAAATAGGCGTTCCAATTATTAGGCAAAACTCTGGAGAGAAAAAGAAAAACAATAAGAGGAAAAATATGTTGTCACCATAGACAGGAGAATTTACACATTCTAGGATTCGGAAACTCTTACAGAGGAGAGGGGCTGCCATTCCTTATGCTCATATTATATCCATGAAGATGAACTGCTTCTCAACCCTGAAAACCTGGCTTTCTGTAATATTAAAAAACAAACAATTCAGAAGGCCCACACAGCTTTAACAGCAATTTCTACCAAGCATTCAAAAAAAGACATAATTTTAATCTTATGTGCTCCGATATTGAAGTTTATCCCAGGTTGGTTTAATATTTGAAAAATCAAATTCATATTTTAACCATAACCACATTAACCCTGGTTAAAGGAATAAACCACATTTACATTACATAATTACAAGAAAGGAATAAATCACAATTATATGACAGACATACCTCCCCAAGAGCAGCCAATAAAATTCAACATGTTTCCCAAGGTAAAAACTCTTGGCAAATAAAGAGAAGACAATTTAATAAATTTGATAAAGGGCATCTACGAATATATCTGCACAAATATCACACTTAACGGCTGAAACACTGAAAGTATACTTGTTTGACAAGTTAACAATGCCCCACACAGACAATGCTATTTAGCACTTTACACTTGAAGTCCCAGAAAAAGAAATACATTATGAAAAGCTCGAAGAGGAAGAAACAAAACAGTTTGAATTCTGGCTTTTCCACTTACCAGCCATGCAACTCTGGACAAAGTACTTAATTCTTTGCCTCTGTTTCATCTATAAAGTGGGATAATGAATACCTTCTTCACAGAATTGTTCTGAAGGGTAAATAAGTTAATATTTTAAAAGTACACAGAAAGTGTTTGACATGTCAAAGCACTGTGAAAGTATTAAATAAAAAATAAATTATTCACAGATGATGATTGTGTACACAGAAATCTCAAAGAAGCTAAACTACTGCAACTAAAAAAGTAATAATATTCTCCAAGACATGAAATCATTACATGAAAATCAGCTGTATTTCTATATACTATTAGTAACAGAAAATGGCATCCAAAAAGTATCAAGTACCCAGGAATAAAATTAATAAAAGACACGAAAGATCTCTCTACAGGGATAATTATATAATTAATACTATTCCAACACAAACTGGTAGAATTTAACAAGGTTACTCTGAAATGGTTATGAAAATGTAAAGTGTCAAGAACAATAAAGACATTCTCTAAGAAAAACAAGGTGGGAGATTTGTCTTACTAGTTATCAAATTCTAAGACTGATGTCTAAAGTCTGTTAACTCACCTGGGAGAAGATCTCTTTCTAGAATGTTCATCCATTTGGTAGGTGTACCCAGTTCCTCTCTCACTTCTTTTAGATCTTTGCACTAATGTCATCTAAGATAGAGACTTTTCCGATTTGCTCTATATAAAACAGCTCTACACAATACTCTAGTCACTTTATTCCACATCCCGTATTTTTCTTGGCACCCATTATCTGACATCAATTTAAGTTATGTGTATGTGTTTTTTATGTCTCTCTCCCCCAACTGTAAGTCCATTGAAACCAGGGTGTCTGTTAATTCGTATATACAATGCTGTGTCTCTCCAAATCTACTTCGTTACTTTGTTGAATGAATAAATAGGCAGAAATCACAAAAATTCTGATTGGCATATTAAGTATAGTGATTAAATGTGAACTAAATTTAAAAAACTGCAAACTCCCTTTCACTATTCATCTACTAAATGATGGCTACCAAAACACTGTAATTCTCCCCGAGTTTAAAATACTATTTTGAGCATTCAAAACCGACCGGTATGTAAACACTGGCTTTTAGCAATGGTATCTCATACTTTAATAAGGGAAAGAAATGAAACAAGCCCATAAAAAGGAACCACACAAAACGTAGCCCTGAGAATCCTGATGACTCTGATTTTCTAGAAAGGCAAAGTGGTCAGAACAGGAGTTTTAGATATTTTACTGACGTAGAAATTAGTAGCTATGGTGGTTTTCAACATGTGTTTTATCCTTTGGTGATCAAAGTTGTATTTAAGTAGACAATATGCTATGCAAAGACTTACATATTTACAAATTAAGCCAATTTTTGGTGAAAATAAGAGTGACGGATTGTGTGAATTTAACATAGAAGCCCACTAATTCAATGCTCTGAAGATATGAATTCGTACATGCAAGAGAATCCAGTTAAAATGATGGTCTATATAATGAACAGTAGGGTATACCATTTTATCTTTGTATTCTCTCTCACTACTATGTGATCCCCTCCCCCACATATACCTTAAAGAAAACAAAGTACAAAGGGTCTTTCAAAGATTTTGGTGAGTTAAGGCCTGTCTTGAACCCTGGAGTATTCTATTGTTCTGTTCTAGTCCTAGAGTTGAGCTCCAGGGGAATCTGTCTTGGTCCTAAGTTAATTCAAGTTTGAATGACTCTTGGGAGATGAAGAACTTCTGAAGTCAGCTGAAAGGTTTAGACCATTTTTTCAAGTGAGACTGAGACAGTAGTGGTTGAGGGAACAACCAGAAGAGGAATGGGAAAACTGAATGCACTAACCTCCTACATGGCACCACTTTTGCTGGATTCCTCTGAGAAATCATTTAGCTTTCCATTTAATCTTTGTCTTTTACAGAAATGTCTAGAAGCAGTCAACATATTCACACATACTATTTTCATTATTAACTATGTAACAGGTAATCAGAAAAATCACCAATTCATTTTATAGAGGCTATGAGGATAGAAAGCATTTAATTGCAATTACTAGCTTAAATTTAAATGGCTCTAGTTTCATGATCTAATGTTGCCAGAGCAGAATCTCTTAGAATATTCTTTTAAGATCTTTTTATTTTTTCTGTTATGATGAGCATTTATAATACTTATGTCTTCACAATTAAATGATAGATCTGTTTACTTTCCAACCAATTCTCTTAAAAAATAAGAAATGTTGAAGAACAAAGCAGCTTATCTCTGGAAGAAAGGCAGGTATTAGACATGAAGAAAGGATTTATTGTGTGTCAACATTGTTTTGTTTGTTGAGAAGTTCAGCAAATGCTTCCTTTTGGGCTGAGACCAGTATACAGAATTATCTCAATGGCTTGCAATATTTATAAGTAACTGCCATGTGGCAAATGAGAATTCTTATTCTTATAAAAATACCTGCACACAAACGATAAGGCAGCAATACATTAGTATTTACATTTATTTAATGTATGCAGTTTACACACTCGCTATTGAACAAAATTGGAATGCAAACAAATATACAAATACCATAATAAGCATTAGCAAATAAAATAACTGGCACTAGTGTTATAAGCATATTAATGGACCTGGTGAGAAAAAGTGGTGGAAGAAGACTGCAGCCCATGGCATTTTTCTTTTTATCAAAAGAAAACGCTCAATAGCACCATAATGGTAATACTTAACAGAAATACATAAGATGGAACATTTCAACTGCTATCTTTGAGGTTAACCTGTTTTATTTAATTATACAGGAAAGTAATAGTACAGGCAGTACTTGGGCCAACTTCTGTTTATGTCAGCTGAACACCTTCCATAAACAAAAGCAAAAGAAAATGAAGCCAGCCATACATGGACTCCTCCTTAGTACTTGGTACAAACTCTGCACCATGCTTTGATTTCATGACTGGAGAAGATACGCATGTGTTAAAACTGAGGTTATATATTCACTAAAGCCTGAGTGTGTCTTTGGTAGGCTAATACTTTTTCAGCATTGTTATTATTATTCATATTTATGTTTATGTATCTTGTATTTGTCTATATAATCCAAGGTGGCTAGAGAAGATATAATGGAAAACAATACAGCAAAATCCTCAAACAACTAGCCCCTTAAAATCCAGTCTATTCCAAAGGCACCAAGAATCAATGGGGTGCAAACTTCCCCTTGGTGGAAGGTGGCTTTTTTTTGGTAATACTTATAAACTAATGGAATTTTATTTTGTAGTTTTATATATCTTATTTGGTGCTGTCAGTATACTTAATTACCTACCTTTACATTTTGCTTCTAAGATGGCATCAACAATATACAAGATATATAGAGTACCAGGTATTTCTATTTCAAAGTTGTGCAAAAACTGCCACAATCTTGCTCAAAGTGTCTAAGTATCCAAATGGTAGCAAATGGGCTGCATTAAGCTTTACACATCCACATTGCATATGAAGAAAAAAATGAAATTTATGCCCAGTTATGAATAGAAATGTTACAAAGACTATCATATACTGAGAGTAACCTGCAAGGTTCTTTAAACAGTATCCCTTAGTGGTTTCAATAAAATGTCACTAACCACTTATCCCTAAGCCTCAAGTTTTCTTCATAAGAATGTTTCTAACTGCATTAGTATTTTATATTGATTATAAATTAAGCCAAAGTCCTATCTAAATACACAAGTATGTGCTTCAAGCCAATGTTTTGTGGCAAACACACAAAACATACTTAAGAATTATTGTCCTTACAATAATGCACTTTTAAAGCCTTCATTTCATAGTTTGGTAATTAAGATCCACATGAAACACAATGCTTTGTTGAACACAGAAAATGTATCTGCATTAGATTATGTAACCTGGCATTTGCTGGTAACTTGAAACTTAATGCAGTCACATGTAGTTCAACCAGCTCCAAACAAGGTTGTTCAGTGGTAATTAATTTGCAGCATTTATAGGCCTAAATTTCAGTCTGAATCGCAACTTTTAATTCCATTGTCTGATATGAGTGGTTGTTATTTGTTTCTTTTAGTGCTTCACCAAAATATAAATCAGCATTGGGTTTTATTCCATTGTTACCATGTTCTTCAGCAATATGATTCAACTGTGGAACTTCTGAACATGAAGCAGTTTTGGTAAGCACAGAAATGCTACACTGATGTGGGGAATTTTCCAGCCGATCGTTTTCTACCTCAGGAAGAATGTTAACAGTAGCAAAGCGGGCATGATAATCATTGGAACCATGACTACAAGAAGTTTTCATGCTTTCTAGGTCAGAACAACTAAATTCAGAAAAATGACTAGAGTGGGAATCTGCTACGGATGGCATACTGTCACTGAGGGATGGAGCCTCAAATTCACTTGAGTTCGTGCTTTGTTGTTCTAACAACTGTGCATCCATGTCCTCTCTGGTCTCATTTATCTTCATGTTACTCTTTTTCCTCAATTTACCACTTTTTGCTTTCTTTCCTGCTGTTGCTTCTTTGGACCACTTGGTGGCACCAGATTTACCTTCAGGCAAGCCACTGGATGAACCACCAGGATGACTTCGGGTGGCACTGCCATCCTCCACACTACTGCTTCCACTGTTGTGCCTGAATTTGGATGGCTTTGATTCAATATCTACTTGCACCTCCATACTGTTGCCTTCCCTGGAACATAAGAGTAACAAATATAAATACATTTCTAACTTCTTTTTTATTGAGGTAACAGCAAAGGGAGAGAGATTTCTGTGTAAAAAATTCAAAGACTACATAAAAGTTATCAAAACAAATTAATGCAGGATATGTCCTATTAAAATATTACTTGAAATAAGAGGGCTGTTTTTATTTGTTTTAAAGATTTTATTTATTTATTTGACAGAGAAAGAGCACGCATGCACAAGCAGGGGGGAGCAGCAGGAGAGGGAGAAGTAGGCTCCCCGCTGAGCAGGAAGTCTGACAGGCTGGATCGCAGGATGCAGAATCACGACCTGACCCAAAGGCAGATGCTTAATTGACTGCGCCACCCAGGCGCCCTGAGGACAGTATTTATTTATTTTACTTTTTTAAAAAAAGATTTTATTTATTTATTTGACAGAGAGAGATCACAAGTAGGCAGAGAGGCAGGCAGAGAGAGGAGGAAGCAGGCTCCTCAGCGGGGAGCAGGGAGCCCGATGCAGGCCTTGATCCCAGGACCCTGAGATCATGACCTGAGCCGAAGGCAGAGGAGGCTTTAACCCACTAAGCCACCCAGGCGCCCCTGAGGACAGTATTTATACTGATGTTTCAATTAAAAAAAAGAGAAGTAGTTACATTTATTGCTTATTTGTTCCAGGTACTATGTTACCCTCTCCATTTTTTTTCAGAAAAGCTTTATTGAAATATAATTTATATATCACAAAATTCACCTGTTGTGCACAATTCAGTGGTTTTTATATAGTATATTCACAGAGTTATACAACTACCACTACGAACTAACTGCAGAACACTTTCATCACTCCCAAAAGAAACCCTGTATCCACTAGCAGTCTGTTGTCATCCTTTCCTTCCCCCAATCGCTGGTAATCACTAATCTACTTTCTGTATCTATGAATTTGCCTACTCTGGACACTTCACCATTTTCTTTTCCTAGAGAACCTGATAGGTAGTAACCATTATTTATTATAATTTTGCCTAATGATAGGAATAATTCTTTTAAAATTCATTTTAAGGGACGCCTGGGTTGCTCAATCGGTTAAGTGTCCAACTCTTGATTTCAGCTCAGGTCATGATCTCAGGGTTCTGGGATCAAGTCCTGCTCTGCACTAATGGGCTCTGCATTAAGCACAGAATCAGCTTGGGATTCTCTTTCTCCCTGTAAAATAAATATATAAAATCTTAAAAAAAATAAAAAACAAAAAATAATTTAAAATATACTTTAACCGTTTTTTTTTTTAATACTTTAACTGTTTAACGGTTCTTTCCTTACTTGTCCAATGGGATGTAGGAATTCAGAATAGATCCTGCCATCGCTTTGGTGCTGGCATTGTCACTAACTGTTCCCAAGCTGACTGTGCCAGATTCTCCGCTTAGACTGTAACGTTCTTTCTGTACATCTGCTTGTACTTCCAACCTTAAAGAGCAGGGAGCAGATAAAAACTGAAATTACATATAATATCAGACTACTACAATACATATCTTCAAATAATTCAGTTAAGACCCCTAGTAACAAGAAATTATTTTAGAAACAATGATCAGCATTTTTAAAATTTCCTTTTATTTGCTTATTCAAATTCTACTGCAGCACACTGAACAGTACCAGCCATCCAAATAAAATAGGAAAAATTAGCTGTCTGCCAAGTAAGGTAGTAAAAGAGTGACACAAAAAGGACATAAAGGATTTTAATTAAATATGCTTGCCATGTCTGAGTGTGAAACAAAATCTGAATAGATTAAAAACCGGTCTACATGACAAATCAGCAGATCAAAACATCCTGAGCCTCTATATATTAAAAACAACCCTGTAAATTTAATACCTGATTCTTTAAAAAAGAGATAATAAACACTACTATAAAAGAATTTGTGTTTAAAAGCATAAAAGTAAGCTACCAAAAAACAAATAATAAAAAAATAAAAGCAAACTACCTAATAAGTATGACCAATTTCTCTTTTAATTCATGTATACTCTCCTACGTTTAAAAAACAACAAAGCTAATAAACAGAAATAAATAGTGAATTAGAGAAGAAATAAAGAAAGACAAAATTGCTTTAATTTCTCCTACTTGTCAGTGTAGCTGTTGGTAAGAGACTTGGTGAGAACAAAATAAGTGCTAACACATAAAAGGATTCCAAAGGATAGACTACCCTGGCCTCAGCTCATGCACTCCCACGCATCCTGACTCCACCTGCTCCCCCCAGGCCTCAGCCAATGTCTCCTTTTTTAACGTCTAGCTGCTGCCACCTCCAGAGGTAAGGTCCAGGCTTCAGCACTGCCTTTATCGTGTCCACCAAAGCAGCTCTAGCACTGATTCATAACATCAAATCTGACAAATGCAGTGAAGAGGTTAGCAGAATGCTACGCCTTAGACTTGGTTTTTACCACACCATGGCTATAAACAATTATGACAGAAAATTCAAACAAGTAAAAATTTCACTGCTCACCACTAAATTTCATTGTTAATATTACTGTTTTCAGCCCCAACACAGCATTATATGTAATCATAATGATTACGTAATTACAATAATCTTCAAAATTCTCATCTAGTAATTTGTAGCTTACAGAAGGCAAAAAGAAAACAGAGCACATTTTTCTTACCTGTTAAAACAGTTTACCATGGCACTTCCTGACAGACTCCCCGTTATACTGGCTCCAGCTAGGGCCATGGTACTAGCCGTCTCACTCAGGTTGTCTCGAATGGCTCCTATTCGATCCATGTGGCTTCCACTTGCACTCAAACTGCCAGTCAGACCACCAACACTTCCCTCCCCTATGCTAGGGTTGTGTCTTGCTTCTGCTACTGAAGTTGTGTCTAAATGCAAATATTTCAAAGAAATTAAGTAAGTGTGATTATTAATTTCCCTCTTCTGAAATTTCTCCATGATTTCAGATAGGACATTTTATTATACAACATACACAGAAACAGAAAAGACATCTGGAGTCAGGAACATATAACTATGGGGTAAGAGGAAAGGGGACTATCTCAGAGTGTAAAATTAGATTAGGGACTGGCTCTCCATATTAAATCGTCACCACATTTTTACTGTAATAGCACTGTATAGTGAGAGATGGTAGCTACACTTGTGGTGAACATATCATAATGTAGAAACTTGCTGTGTCATTATGTTGAACACTTGAAATTAATGTAACATTGTGTGTCAACCATACTTACATTAAGAAAGAAAAAAAGAAATGAGGACTGAGAAGAAATGGGAGGAGAGAAGTGGTTTCCTCCTTTTGTTAAGATTAAAGATATTAGGATTTTTATATGCTAATGGAAACAAATAAAGATGGTGAAATCAAGCACCTGCTATGTTCCAGGTTTTGGGTTTTTTTTTTAAGATTTATTTATTTGTCAGAGAGAGAGAACATAGCAAGGGGAGCAGCAGGCAGAGGGAGAAGCAGGGTCCCCGCTGAGCAAGGAGCCTGATGCAGGGCTCAATCCCAGAACCCTGGGATCATGACCTGAGCCAAAGGCAGATGCTTAACCGACTGAGTCACCTACACGTCCCTATGTTCTGGGTTTTAAAAATATAGTAACAAAGAATACAGGTATAGCCTTCACCCCTAAGAAAGCAAGTAAACAAAAAAATAAGTTATTACAGACTGTTGTTAAGTGCTTTTAAGGAAACAAACTTTTACCTTCAATCTAAAATAAATTGGCTTGAAATCCTCAAAAAAAAATGGTCATCATTTCTTTTAAAAATCCAGAAGACTTAGGAATTCTTTAAAAAATCTGACAGTTGAAAGATTTACCTGACTCTGGAGGAAAATATGTGCGTTTTCAATAAGGGTTTCATTTAAAGAGATTATTCTCCAGGTCAATAAAATGGGCCAAAAGTTGATTTCTAGATATGTTCTACAGATCCAACCGTCTACAAGCTATTACAAGATCTGATACCACTATATTCCATGAAATTATCAGAGGGAAGACTATTCCAGGCAGACAGAACTACAAATTTAAAAACCTAGAAGTGGAAGTGTACTTGGCATCCTCAAAAACACCGAGGAGGGGTAGTATTAAATAGGAAAGTAAAAAGATGAGTTCAGAGATGCAGCCCAGGACAGGTCATGTGGGGCTGTATGGGCCATGATAAGGATTGTGGGTTTTCCTTCAGTACAGTTGGAAGCACACGGAGAGTTCTGAGCATAAGAAAGACATGATCAGATTTATGTTTCAGAAGTATCACTACACACACTGTGGAACAGTGAGCAGAAGATGAGAAGTTGATGGATCAGCTAAAGAGGCTATCACAACAGTCCAAGAAAAAGGACAGTAGCTTGGACTAACAGTGGAGAGGGTGACAAATGGTTGGATTATAGCTAAATATTGAAGGAAGCACCAGAATTAGCTGTCAGATCAGATGGAGGGTAAGAATGGAAAAGGAGGAATCACTGTAAGTGAAGGTTTTTGGTTCAACCAACAGCAAGAATGGAGAGGCTACTTGTGGTAAGGATGATGACTGGAGAGAACAGGTTTTAGAGTGAAGAGTTTGATTACAGACAAATTTACTTGAAATTCTTGTTAGACATTTAAGTGTAGATTAATGAGGAGAGTTAGATATACAAATGTGAAGCTCAGAGGAGAGTTCTAGCCTAGTTAAAAATTTATGAGTGGTCAGTCTATGTATTATTTACTATGACCCATATTAAGAGATGACCCAGGGAATGAGTATAGATGAAGACTGAGAACAAATGGCTAGGAGATACAATGAGATGAGAAATGGTTTGTCAGAAGATAAGAAAAGAAAATGTTTCAAGAGAGGGCATGGTCTACCATGTCAGGCAAATTGCTGTATTAAGATGAAAAGCAAGAGTTGACCATTATATCTGGTATGATGGAAGTCACTCATGGCTCTGCTTTGGTGGTGTGGTAAATACAAAACTTTGGAATGGTAGGGACCAAAACTTATTAGAGTGGGTTCAAGAGAGAATGGGACGTAAGAGAGTGGACATTATCTTTGCACATCTGACTGATTATTTCCTAAAGACAAATTTCTACAGGGCCTTTTCATCCTACAGGTATTGTTCTAATTCATATTTCTTTGAATAACACTGGGTTAAAGATACTCTCTATTCACTGGCCATCTGTATTCTTTTATGAACCACCTTTCTCTTCGTATCTTGTTCTTACCAATTTATATTGTTTAAGGCAAAATTTAGGATGAAAGTCTGGAGTTTCTAAGACATTACATTTCCAGTGTAGGTTAGGTATCCAGAACTCTTTCACCCTCTTTCATCCATTCACCTTTCCCAGGCAATTCATTTCACTGAGGTACATTGGGATGAATGCTATTAGGCCTAGTGAATGGTGGGCAATGGAAATTCTAATTTGCGTATTATCTATTTCCCCAACTTAAACTATTAATAAGTATATCTTCTTCCTTTGCTTAAACAACTTACCTACAGCTGTGTTAGTTCCACCAACATTTATATCATTTTCGTCATCAAATTCAATCCTGACTCCTTTTCCATTGCCTGCTGAGACTCCACAACCTCCACTTCGACAGAGAGAAATTGGAACAACGCCATAGACGTAGGCTAACATAATAGGTACACCAATACCTAAAGAGGAATTAAATTAGTCATTATAAGTTAAAAAATAAGTCATAGAAACATGAGTTCTTAGAAAGCCTTTTCAAGAGAAAGTGTATAGGGGAAAAATGCTATTGTTCTCCAACCCTTGCCCAAAGTAGATTTACCTGTTAAGGGACACATACAAATTCAAAAGTTCTAAACTTTCAGGTGACACACATGAGAAAAAAAGATATAAACCTTTTTGTTTTTAAGTGCCAAGGCCTAAACCATATGAGGTGAGGGAGGGTATCAGCCAATAAGAATTTACCAATTATCCTAACTCCAGGCTCTTCAGTCTACAGTACTTTTAACCAATACAGTTACTCAATGAGAGGCTTTCTGTAGGCTCAGCTTAAATTGTTCTTAAATAAATAAAAAAGGAACTCTCTTATCTTCCACAATATAATGCTCTGTCTTAAAAAACTCCTTCCACAAAACTTAAATTCTATAAAATTTGAGGTAATCAATATTTTTAAGCATTTTCTTACCTACAGTTACTGCGGCTACAACTGGAGATACTATTACAGACAATGTTACACCACCTGTTATAGCCAAATTCCGTTTGTGCTTTGAAACGTCTTTGCCTTCATATCGATTGTGAATCTTGAATTAAAAATGAAAATGGGGTGGGGGTTTAAAGAAAAAACACATTACATATTTAATTTAAATAAAACAGACCTACACTTGCTAGTAATTTCAAGTGATTTCTTTTGTAATTTGATTCACTTAAGTGTCCTAATTCAAGATGACTGTTTTATTGTTCTTAAACAATATTCTTACACATAATTTAGTCCTCATTAGTAATTTGTTTAAATAAGACAGTGATTTAATAGATTTTGTGTTTACTTGTAAACAGTCTTGAGTAGATGTATACTCTTACTCAAGAATAATAAAATCATGTTTTGAACAAAGAAGAAGGAATTAAGATTATTATTTTTAACACAGTTAAAAATAGGATTTTTGGGCGCCTGGGTGGCTCAGTGGGTTGAATGAAGCCTCTGCCTTCGGCTCAGGTCATGATCTCAGGGTCCTGGGATTGAGGGCCGCATCGGGCTCCCTGCTCAGCACGGAGCCTGCTTCCTCCTCTCTCTTCTGCCTGCCTCTCTGCCTACTTGTGATTTCTCTCTCTCTGTCAAATAAATAAAATCTTTTAAAAAAATAGGATTTTTAATAGAACTAATAGGATTAATTCTAAGAAATTTAGCATTCCACATATTTCTTTCTAAACAAGTATCCCTAGGGGCACATGGGTGGCTCAGTCAGTTAAGTGTCTCCCTTTGGCTCAGGTCGGGTCCTGGGTTTGAGCCCTACACTGGGCTCCTTGCTCCCTCTCCTCCCCGCTTGTACTCTGTTTCTCTCAACTAAATAAATAAAATCTTTAAAATAAATAAATAAATAGATAGATAAATAAATAAATAAATAAATAAGCAAGTATCCCTAAATGGCAAAAGCTGGCTTCTAGGGGAGATTGCCACACTTTTTTTAAATTGACCTTAACAAGCAGTACTGATAAACAAACATCATAAATAAGTCAATTTTTTTCCCTCAGATCCTTTTTTATAAAGAAAAGTATTATCAAATAGAATCCTGGGTTCTCATTTATAGCTCAAAGTCAAAGGTACAAAGAGGGGGAAAAAAAAGAGAAGAATGATGCCAGTGGACAGGAGTTAGATTTATTTAGCAACTTCGTAAAGTAGAAGTGTTAATAAACAGAATTTAATACCACACTGAAAGTGGCTTGTGAGATAATATCAACTTCAAGAAACAGCCCAGTATCTTTGGTCTCATGGTTTGCAAAGGCTAAAGCTCATAAAGTATACTTCCTTTCTGTTTCAAGACATATTCAAAACAGCCCTCAAAAATGTACAGGTAGTCTCTAAAATAAAATACTTGACTTATGAACAATGTTACAGGTGAGGTTTAATAAAATTATTATTATTATGTGGTTATCTTGAAGGCTGTAAAGTACAATGAGTCTTGTGGGATATATGAAACAGTGAGAAAGCTGGGGTGGAGAGGTGCATGAAGCATGCATGGGACAAGCAGCATTCATCTTTCCTAGTCAGAATCCTGCCAGCACTGACTGCACGTCCCTAGCGAATGGGCCTCTCTACTTCCCTAAACGGTCTATGTAGGCAGAGATGGCAGGCTCTCCCAACACATCTTTCATTATTCTTCTGTACTGCAGCTAATTCTTGTTCCTCTCCCCACTACCATTCCTAAAACACTTAGCAATGAAGCAGAGAAAAGCCAAAGCTAAAAAAACTGACAGAGTAGACAGGAATCTTCCAGAAAATTTTATATCCTTAAGCACCATGTTCAATTATAGTGATCACAACATTCTATTTCTGGTTCAACTTAATTTTTTCTGTGCCACATTTTCTATTTGTTACTACTGTAAATAAAGACTAAGCTTTTAGGTACTTTATCAACTTAACAGGTTTTTCTGGGCTGGTTTGTATCCCTAAACACCACAGAGAACACTGTTTCAATGGAAAACTAATTCATCAACTTGCAACCCTCTGGGTATATGTTTGAAAAAAGGACACTTGTAACTGCACCTAAAACATGAACAATGAGGTAAATAATCTCTCCTCTATAAATTATTTGTAGGTGTGTACAGTACAACAGTCTCTCCTTCTCTTCTACTTCTATTTCTAAGTATCTAAATAAACAGTTTTGTTTTCAGCAAAGCCTTGCTTTAGATAACTACATGAAAGATGATATAATCAGCTACTATGTTTGGGACCTTAAACCTTCTGAAATAAACATCTGGCTCATAAGTATCCATGTTTACTTATTCTAAAGTCCTAAAGCTAATTTTTAAAAAATAGTATGTATTGTTATTTTTCTGTAATATAATTATGTTAAGTAATGTATGTTGAATATTTAAAAATGGGGCTGTTATATGGAAGAGGAGCAGCCTCTTGAGTTTAGTTCCAAAAGTCACAACCAGAATTTAATGAAACAATTGAAAGGAAAACAGATTCTGACTCAACCTAACAATTATAGATAGCTGGCAACAGAATGGGCTGCTTCAGGAGTTGGTGATGTCCCCATCACTGAAGTTTCCAAATGGCTAGAGAAACCAATGAGGGATCTTACATAAAGAATGTGTGTATCTAGGTTTAAATCCTAGCTGTTTCTTTCTGCGTAACTTAAAATAAACTACATAAACTTTCCCAAACCTCAATATTCTAATACATAAATGTCTATGAGGTTAAAATGTATTAAAATAAAATACCTACCCCACAGTAAGGGTTCACTAAATGTTATTTCTTTTCTTTTAATTCCTATACTTTATTCTGCTTGTGTACAAGGTTATGATTAGATAATTTCTTTTTTTTTTTAAAGATTTATTTCAGAGTGAGAGAGGATATGGTGTGAATTGGGGGAGGGGCAGAGGACGGGACTCAAGCAGACTCCCCACTGAGTGCAGAGCCTGCTGCTGGGCTCCATCTGAGGACCCATGAGATCATTAGCCAAAGCTAGGAGTTGGATGCCCAACCAACTGAGCCACCCAGCCACCCCTTAGATAATTTCTAAAGTACCTTCTCAATTCTGAGATTCCATTAATGTAGACAGCAGTAGACTTCTTAGCCACTTCATAAATTATCCCTTTAACTTTTCAAAAAAGAATTGTTGCCTGGCTAATGAAGTATAATTCATTACTCATAGGCCAGTGGTAATTATTGTTGTTTGGACTTACACAAGACAGTTATAATCTACAGAACAGCATATTTACTAATAGCAGTAATCTAAGAAAATAAAACCTTTGAACTAAAGTTCAAAATAATCCAGGAACTGGCTAATTATTCTTTGCCTTGAGGGCATGTGTTACTTAGCTATTAACTTTTTATAGACCTAACTTTACAAGGATATACCCACGAGAAAAATATCAGGTGTGTCCTTCAATACTTTATACTTAAAGTAAGAAAGGAAACATACTAAAGTTTTCAGATTCAGGTAATTTTAAAGCAAGTCTACTTTTTATGGATACATACAAGTTTGCCAAACACTGAAAATTTATCTTATGAAAAAATAAAATAGTTTTATACTGAAGATACTAAGAATGATCTGTCTTTCAAGACAAAAAAACAAAACTAAAATCATCAGTCTTAAACCTGAAGGTTTAGAATAAGATAATGAACTAATAAGGAATTAAACATTTTACCTTACGGCCCACATATACAGGAATGCCAATAATCATTGCAGGTATTGCAATGCCAGCTATTAAAGCAATTCCTACGGGAGCACCAACAAGTGTTCCAAGCTGCCACAATATTTTCTTCTTTCGGCTCCAGGGTTTCTTCCCCCAAAAAGTACATCCTGATGGACTAACGGAAAAAATTATAACTGTAACTGCTGTAAAACACAACATCAACAAATGACTGTAATACATTAAAACAATGACTCTAAAAGAAGAATTCTCATACTCAGAAATTAGGTTTGTTTTTGTTTTTGTTTTTTTAATTCTGAGTTCACTAAAAGCCAAAAAAAATCAATGTAAGAACCACCATCAGTTGTTTTAAAAGGAAACTGATAACTCGAATTCAGGTTAAGTATTTATCCCTAGTCCTTCATTATCCTGAAAATGTTAGGTTGGTTTTTGAAGAGTAAATTGATGCAAAACATGCTTATTTTGGGGGCATACAATTACCTGATTATATCAAACTCACTTTGTGGACTAAATGAGGGAATTTACAGTTAAGAAAATTAAATGGAAATATTTACAACCCAGCATAATTACATGGGGGTATAAAATACTAGCTTCTCGTTTAACAAAACAGAAAAAGAAGAATTATCCATGCTTCCTATTTTTGACTAATTAATCCCAAGTGGCTAGCACAATTATTTAGTTCCTTTTAATTTTTTTAAACTAAAATAAAAACTTTGTTTAAAAAATGTTTTTTCCACTTAAAGATACATTATGAATTTACGTCTCACATTACCTGATGTATGTAACTAGAATAAAACACATCCCTCTTAGTATCTTATAAGCACCAAGTTTAAAAATCCTTAAGATAATATAGTCCCCCAATTATCTTACAATATAAAATACTTAGATATAAATAGCTCTTTCTCCCTCACTCCCCGCCCCCAAGTACTAACCAGGCCCAACCCTTCTTAGCTTCCAATATCAGACAAGATTGGGCACATTCAGAATTGGTATAACAGAATAAATGGCTCCATCTGTAAACTTACCTTAGATAATGTAAATCTGAGATTTCTTTCATACATAACCAACAAAACTCACAACCACAGACAGCACATGTCATGTGATTACAGCTCCCATCATTCATCTTTATTATATAAGCAGCACATCGTGGACATGGCTTTATATCATCAGCTATCAGGAAAATAGAGAGACCTGTTTATTACATAAAACTGGTTTAAAAATAACAATTTCTAGTAGATAATCAATTATAGCAATGCCAAAAAAATCTTAACATATAAAATTTGTTAACTGATGCTTTAGCCAGCTAATTTTAGTACATAAAGTTTTGCAAAAGAAATGCTACAGAGTACATCTATTTAACTTTTTTAAAAAGTATTTTTCTTCCTTTCTGAGAAAAGGAACATGTTATACATTAAATTTTCAAATAGTAAACATTTTCAAACACAGTAGAACAATGAGAACAGAGTAACAAAATAATAAAAAGAGAAAGGAGAACCAAGGACAGCCCTAGGCAAACTGCAAACTACATAAAGTTCGTCTTTGTCCCTACCCCATAGCTGTCTTCTCTGAGTGGCACTTCATATTCTAGAACTTTTCTAACCATCTCTGCTTTATTAAAATGTAGATATTCTTTATACTACAGAATAGTTATCTTTGTCTTTTTAAAAATCTTTTATTCAAATGCTTTTGCTGTACCCTTCTTGTAGAATAATATGATTATAAGACACAAAGGTGCCAAGTTAAAATCAAATGGTACATAACTTTTGGAATCACTGACATAAGAGTTATCTCATATTATACAACTACTTTGAACCTTGGTATCTATTTAATAGCAACCAGTAAATTATTTTACTATTATTAGTAGCCAGCTATATTTTCTAATTACACACAGTTAAGAAAAGATATGTGTAGTATTAGCTGCTGAATTCAAATACTTGTTCCATTTTCTTACATAATAAGCATTAAACTATATTATATTTTCCGTTCTAAAAGTTTTATGGTCAAATTTACCTGTGCTTTATCAGTGAATTCAGGTTTCCTTAGTGCTTCTTTTAGGACCAAAGCTGTTTTTTAACTTAAGAACTGGTCAATGCTCACAATTAGTATTTTAACAATTTCAAACAATTTTGAGCAAACTGATAACTCTATGCAGCCAGACCAAGACAAATGATAAATACTAGAATATAAAAATTAAAAATATTCATGTCATGATTTAAATGATCCAAAGAACATAAAGTCTGCATTAAAAATTTTTTAACATTGGAGCATGAATTTAAAAAAGCTGGCTTTTATAGCAGATACAATGTCTAGTACATCAAATTAAAGAAATGCTAATAACGGGGCGCCTGGGTGGCTCAGTGGGTTAAAGCCTCTGCCTTCAGCTCAGGTCATGATCTCAGGGTCCTGGGATCGAGTCCCACATCGGGCTCCCTGCTGAGCAGGGAGCCTGCTTCCTCCTCTCTCTCTGCCTACTTGTGATCTGATCTCTCTCTCTCTGTCAAATAAATAAATAAAATCTTTAAAAAAAAAAAAAAGAAATGCTAATACTATCTGCTTAAGTGACATATTAATTGATAAACTTCCTCATTCCAGAGTATATTCAAATAGTAAATATCTCAATTAGTGGTGGGAGTAAGGAGGTTCAACCTTGGCTCTGATAAATGCAATCTTCAGAACAAAAGGAAAGGTGACATCCCCATTCATTCTTATGGTTCTAAAACAAAACAGCCTTTTAACATATTAAGATTACATGTTAGAGAACTAACACCATAAGCAATGTATTTTTGATGTCTCTTTATAGATCTTTATCTGCATGTTTCCACTCTCTGTGTACTTATTTATACAAAAGGCTGTTTTGTCTTTGTCTCTTGAATTAGAAATTTACTGTGCAAATTATATATCTCTCTTAAAATATTCTCAAATGCAAAAATCCTAAATAGAGTTGTTTTACTGATTAGATGGTCAATTGATGCCCCCTTCCCTGAACATCAATATTTTTAAAAAAGCAGCTTTATATTTTAAAAAAGCTTCCCATTTCTATTTAAGGTATGTTTGGCAAAGTTTTGGTTTTTTTAATCATTATATTTCTATTTATTGTTAAAATATGGGTTACTGTCATGTTAGGGGAAAAAAACACAAGTTATAAAACAATATACAATTCTCAAAATTTGTTCAAAAAACCTTCCCACCCCCTCCGTATTACCTGTAAAGACTTAAAACGAAATGTTAATAGTGGTTATCTCTTGGGGTATAGTAGTAGGAGACAGAGATGGGGATTGAAAGCCAATTAAATATATTTGTAATAAAGGGGGAATACAGTAACAAAAATGAACAATATATAGTTCATTTGAAATGTTAACTCCAAGTGCATAAATTCCCTAGTAGCTATAAGAAAGTGTCTCATGTAGATGCAATACTGTTACAGTTTAAAGATAATTTTATCATAATATAAATTACTTAATGTACCAGATAATTAAGCATACTTATGTATCTTCAGCTGACTGATCAGAAAGAGCCAATTAATTATTATCAGTATGTCAAGCAATTATTAAAAGTGCAGCCAATTTTTCAATGTATCATGATCACAGGAGACAAAAAAATACCAAGATATCTGGAATAATGGGAATTAATAAAACCATTTTTATGGTAGTTCCCTTTCCTCTTTTTTCTCCCCCAAAAGTCAATGAGTAGCCAAATTCAAGTTTTTTATAGATTCGTCAAAAGAAACTATCACATAAACATTTGTCCTGAGAGCTTTGATTTTTAGAGCACTGGAGGTAAAAATGTATGTACTTTAAATTTTCAGAATTATAAGATTTTTGAAGAACATGGAAAAATTCCAAATGAAAATTTTAAAATAATCACCTTGAGAGGTTATATTTATCCCAACAATGCTACTATTTGGCTCAAATCATTTGGGAAGTTTTGCTTTCACAATTATTTTCAAAGCTACTTAATATAAAAAAGAAATCACTCTCATGATCATATAGTCACATCTTACTTTGGATCCACCCCAAACCAGTGATTCAACTTGGTATGACATTCTAGTTGTTAGACTTAGTTCTAAAAGAACTTCTGGTCACTTCCAGAAATCAAACTGACATTAAGAAGGTAATTTAAGTGGCTGTATTGGGATCTGAAGGTTATGACCGAGGGTCATAACTTGGGCATTCCAGGGTACCACTGCTGAAATAAACACAAAATCTTCCACAGTGAATACAGTGAGAAAGATCAACATTCATTTGGATGACTAAATCATGACGTTTATTTTAAAATTAATAACAAATACAAATCTCTAGCAGGTGACTGGTTTCTCTAGTTTCTCTACCTCAAATAGCTAGAGCACCTTTGTGTCAGGAAATGTTTACACCTTACAGTCATAAGTATTATTAGTGTCTTCATTTCACAGATGAGACAACTTGTTCAGGGTCACACAGAATTAGTGGAAAAGCTAGGATTCAAATCTAGACAGACTGATTCCAGAGTCCAGGCTCTTAACTCAGTATGTATAGTCCTGTAACCAATCAATAAATACCCACTGTCCTCACTTAGAGAAGAGGGATATCATTTCCAAGTGGACCACTCCATGTCTACAGCTGACTCTAGAGGGTACAGTTTAGGTTTATCAGGTCTCCTCTGAGTTACTGCTGGACCCATACCTACAAATTATTATTAATACCTTTGAGTTCCACCCCAAATCTTCAGGAAAGGAAACAGAAACAAGTCAATGAGCAAATAAGCATGAAAATCTGTGTACATTGTATAAAGTATTAAATGTTGAATTTAAAAGTTTAATTTTAAATTTGACTTTAACAGTATAAAGTACATGACTATCTCAATACAGTGCTAGTAGGAATGTAACTTATTTTCTTGACAAATTTCTGTATTTTCCAAGTTTTTCCATTTTACAGTGAGAAAAGCATTTTTCTAAAAATGACTGCAATCCCTATAAACAATGACATTCTATAAGTGGGAAATATTAATTTTTTCAATTTGTATTCAAAGAACATTAAGAGGTTCAGAATTTTTTTTAATTTTTGAAATTTAGGAGATGCATACATTGTTCATATAATAGATCCCCAGGTAATTTAAAAATTCCTAGCCAAAGACACAAAATTCTTAGTGTACCGTAAGGTATGATTTTGAATCCTTGACCCTGGAATTAGATAACACATCTGTAAATAAAAGATGATTTTTAAAAATCTTTGCTAAGCTTTGCATAATTACTTTTATGAACAACAGTTTCAGACCATCCTCAGTTATCAGTTATATAAATCACCACAGCACTTCCTTTTTTTACAATAAAATCTTTCCAACCTCAATACCATTTTCTTCCACAGAAGAATGAGTGCTTCTGGGACAGAAATACTAACAACACAAAGAACATTTTTAAAAACTGAAGGGAGGAAAGGTAATAACAGGAACTATCTGAATACTGCATTTTTTAAGACAACTATAGTGCTCTGTGTTAAATATTTTATTAGAAAAAGTTAGACATAAATACCTGCTGCTCCAGACTCCTGACTATAACTAATGGATGAAGAACGTATAGTTCTCAGACGTAAACTCTGGGCTCTCTCTTGCCGAGCAGCATCACAGGTCTGATTGGGGTGCCAAATCTGTTTACAGTGGTAGCAAAATTCTGTTCCACAGCCTTCTCGCCCACAAGTTAATTTTGGACAGCTAGCACATCCAAATGCTATCACAGCATATCTTCAAAGAATAAGAAAAATGATTTAAAATGGGACATAAAGAGATATTAAGTAAAACAATTAGCCAACTGAAAAAGTTTTCTACTTATACATGAGCAAATAAGTCATAAACCCTAACACTACCTCATCAATATAAAAATGGGGAAAAATGAACAATTCACAAATGAAGACATATAAATGGCTAAAAACATTTTTAAAGTTCAATTTTTAACTTTTAATTTTCAATTTTTAACTAAGATGCCAAACTGTATAGTTAACCTAATTCCAATTTTATAAAAATCATATTAAATTAGCATTATATGCACACAGGAAAGACTAGAAGGAAATATACCAAAAATCTTAACAGTTTTGCCGGTACTAGAATTCTAATTCTCTTCTTTATGTATTTATACATTTCTGATTTTTATAATTACATGCTACTTTTAAAATCAGAAAGATTAAAATATTACCTATTTAAAAATACGACTGTGAATCAGCTACACCTATCAGTTAATGGCAAACTGTGATAATTCATAAATTTTGTGATTATCTTCTATTTATGCATAAATTCTTATATTAATGTTTCTAAGATGCATAGTAAAAGTGCTCTTTGGTGCCAATTTCCTCCAAAAAGTACATGAACTTGATTTTCCCAATTAGAAAAATTTGTTTTTTCACTTCAGTGAAATTATACTGTGTGTATAATTCTATTTAAATAAAGTTTAAAACCAGGCAGAACTAATCTATGATGACAGAAGTCAGGAGTATAGCTACCTTTTGTGGGGAGGCACAAAGGGAACTTAGACATATGTAGTAGCTACAAAGATATGTTCACTTCGTGATAAATCACTGACCTACAAACTCATGTTTATACACTCTGAGGAATTATGCTGAGTAAAAAAAGTCAATTTCAAAGTTATATACTGTATGATTCCATTTATAGAGTATTTTTTAAATGACAAAATTTTAGAAATGGAAACAGATTAGAGGTGGCCAGGGATTAGGGATGGGGTTGGGAAGGCAACAGAGTGAGAGAAAGGTGGGTGGATTTATAAAAGAACAACAGGAAGCATCTTTGTTGTGATGGCATGGTTCAGTACCCTGTGGTGGTGAATACACTAATGTAAGGTGATAAAATGGTATATAACTAAATATACATGCACACACAAGTAAAACTAGGAAAACTTAAATAAGATTGGTAGATTACATCAATGCCAATATCCTGGTTGTGATATTGTTTTATAGCATTGCAAAATGGTACCACTGCAGCAAACTCAAGGATCAGGATTTCTCTTTATTATTTCTTACAACTACACATGAATCTACGATTATCTCAATAAAACTTACAATAAAAAATGTCTGGGGGTTCTGGTTCTCTTTGAAAGAGACACAAACAAGTCTTACCTATGTATAAGAAGCTTTTTAAAATATCAAATGTTTCCTTTTGGCTGGAAATTTAGGGGAGTTTTCAGGGTTCCTCTTGTTATTGGCAATAAAATTTATATAGTAATTGTAACCGATATTTTTATTAAATTTCAAGATAATCTGTAAAATTATAAAATTTTAAGAGTCAGGAAGTTCCTCTGCTTCTGGACCTGTTGCTCCCTTAGTATCTTACCTTTTAAACTTAAATTTTACATCTTAAATTCCATTTTATTTTTGACAGACCAATTCTCCAGTTACCATCGCTATCACAAATGTGTTCAAGTATGATTAAATTAAAGACAATTTACATATCAACATGGGGTAATTTAGCAAAGTTTACTTTCCCTGAGGGCTTATTCACTGCAGTTAATAAAAAGAAAAAAGTCCTCAAAGACTCTACACTTTCTTATCAAATTATAAACCTAAGCAGTCTTTTAAAAGAGTAATTTCACTGAAAAGGAAATAATACTCTCTTCTAAAACTCTTTTCAATCTTAGCTTTTCTTGAAGGAAGGAGGGAAGAGGAGGGACATGTGTGTGTGTGCAGGGGACAATGATGCTAAGACCAACTGTTTTTTAAGGTCAGTCACAATTTATAAAGGCAGAAGAGAAGTTTAGGTTCCACTTCTACCACTTATTATCTGTACAGTTTCATGTAAATCACATAATCTCCCTACAACTAAGTTTTCCCAAAACATAAAACAGTGATTCAAAGAAGTCTGGCTCAGCTTCAGTATTCAGCCAAAATCAGCTTTAGCTTTAGCCTTGATCTTTAGAATGTCAAACCAGCAATTCACCATATCAATGACAGTTCCAGTACCTCTCTATCTGTTAATTAATGACCATGTGATCCACAAGTTACTATCCTTTCTATAGCAATAGAAATAAAGTATGGAAGGCACCTGGATGGAGCAGTTGGTTAAATATCTGACTCTTGGTTTTGGCTCAGGTCATGATCTCAGGGTTGTGAGATCAAGCCCTGTGTTGGGCTTGTTGGGCTCTGGGCTCAGGGTGGAGTCTGCCTGAGGTTCTCTCCCCTCCCCCCTGTGCTCTCCTGCTCTCTGAAATAGTTCTTAAAAAAAAAAAATAAAACAAACATTGGTAGGCATTCCAGATATAGAATAAAAATCTAATTGCTTCATATGGTGAAATTTTACTGGACAACTGAAATATAAATGCACATTGTGTTTAAGAATAAAATGCAGTTAATTATGAGAATTGTAAAATTTAGATATAAACTTAACTTTCAAATAATTAAACAGGGATATAGATTTACAGTTAATATGAACAGAGAGTGCTATAACTAAATTTAGGAAGAATATAGCCTTTCTGAGTAAATAAATATTTATAAAAATATACAAGGTAGATTAATAGAAATTAGGTTATATCATAATTCTAACCTTTATAGGTTGTTCAATATACTACCATATCACTAAACAAAACTTAAGAACTGACTTAATTTTTAATCAATAATTTAAGTTATGAGTATTTTTTTTTAAGACTTTTATTTATTTGACCATGAGAGACACAGCGAGAGAAGGAACACAAGCAGGGGAAGTGGGAGAAGGAGAAGCAGGCTTCCCACTGAGCAGGGAGCCTGATGTGGGGCTTGATCCCAGGATCCTGGGATCATGACCTGAGCCAAAGGCAGATGTCCAACAATTGAGATACCCAGGCGCCCAAACTATGGGTCTTTAACATCTGGTACAATATCCATGAAAACATGAAAGGTTTTGGTGAAAAAAGTGAGGTCTCAAAATATTTTATTCTCAATAATCAAGCTTCAAAACAGCTTTGTAAGTTGCTTTAAGATAAAAATTCCTTACAGTGACTTAAGCTTGTTGAGAATAACTGCTTATAAATAGTGAATACCTATTTGGATTTTTAAATATGCAGTATAATTATCTGGAGCAAACTGAAGAGCTGACATATAGGCTAGCATTCCTGCATGATGATGTCAAGTATTTAACATTTATTTTTTAAAATAAAATTTTACATTAACTTTTGTATCCCATAAGTTCATCACACCTTAATTAGTGATATTTGACTTTGGCCCTGGAGGAATATTAATGTTTGGTCATTTGGCATTTGTTGAAAATAAATGTAGGTTTGATGCATCTCAGAATTAGGATATAATAATAAAAAAAGTTGTGATATTTAAATAAAACTCTGTGTGTGTGTGTGTGTGTGTGTGTGTGTGTGTGTGTGTGTTGTGGAGAGAGACAAAGAGGTAGAGAAAGAGGTAGGGGGAAGGGAAAAGAGAATTCTTTCATGGGACATCATCATATGTACTCAAATATCAGATAAAGTACCTCGAACTTGTTTTATGCTACTTCCCAGTATTTCTTTTCTAAAGGAAAAGCTGAGAGATCCTACCCCAGAATTAAACATTCAAGTCCCATTCAATCTGTACAAGTTACAAAGAAAAATAGGTTTATCTTTAATAATCCAATTTTCATGAATGTATATTTTGATGACTAAAAGTTAAGGTACTTTGTCTACCAGTTTTTTCTTATGTTAACAGTTATTGAGTGCTTACTATGTAAATGTTCATAAATAGTCAATATTAATAATAACTTTGTTAGTCATATTCTATAATATAGCAAGAATTAAATGTAACAGGAGCCTGGGTGGCTCAGTGGGTTAAAGCCTCTGCTTTCGGCTCAGGTCATGATCTCAGGGTCCTAGGATCGAGGCCCGCATCGGGCTCTCTGCTCAGCAGGGAGCCTGCTTTCTCTGCCTGCCTCTCTGCCTACTTGTGATCTCTCTCTCTGTGTCAAATAAATAAATAAAAAATCTTAAAAAAAAAAAAGAATTAAATGTAACTAGCATTCACTTATTTTGAAAACAATGTTAGGCCTCTTGATGATTTTCATTGTGTGGGAGTCAAACTTATTTTCCATTGGAAAACAGCTGTCAAATTACAATGGCAAATGGTAAAGCTAAATTAAATATAAAATGCTTCCTTTAAAGAAAAATTTCAGGAGTGTCTCTGTTCTGGTGCATTGTTATACGGGAAAAGAACACCCTCAGCAGAATGTCAGGGATAACTGCATAATACTAGTTAACCTAAGATCTTTGGCTTAAACAACATCCAAATCTTGGTTTAAAAGATGGTTCCATTTCCTTTTACAATCCATTATTTAACTCAAGTCTTACTTTCCATCTCTATTCTTCCATTTCTATCTACTTAAAAATGTTTAAACCTTCCTATTTAGCAGGAGTGGAGGGACAAGAAGAAAGTGGGGGAAAAGATAAACACGAACTGAAATAGATCAGTCTTTCCAGAAATATTTTGTGTTCACTGGATTGGCAGCAGGAGGTCTATACTAAGAAAGTACTCAATGGTCAAGTTAGGAAAATGCTAAGCAAAATTAAAGTAGTTTTTCATTTTTTCTTTTTTAATTATAGGATTTGCTAAAATAATTTTTAACATACCAGTGATCAGTATATAGTATGCACTATTTCCAGAATTTATTTCACCATGATGTCTATTTCCTGGGAGAGTCTCACAGTACTAGAGTTCTACAAATTACACTATTGTTAACAGAGGAAATAGGGATACCAGCTAGGAAACTATATTGTGTCTATAGCAAATTTCTTATGAAGAAACAAGTAAAAAGAAACAAACTATACCTAACATGAAATCAAATCCTAAAAAAAATATTACTTTCCAACAAAAATTTTAATTAAAAAAAATGAGAAAAAAGAATGTTGTTCATTCTTTTTTCTCATTTTTTTAATTAAAATTTTTGTTGGGAAGTAATATCCAAAAGTCAAAGACACCCCCCCCAAAGTAAAGCTTTGACAACACCTTTAGAGAACAAAGAAAATATAATCACAAACACTATTTGATCCAGTTAGGGGGGAAAGTCAAGTTTTGCATCAAAATCAATAGGTTCATGTTTCTACTTGCTAGAAGTTACTATTATTCAATAGAGGAGTGATTTGCTTAAAATGTTTGGGAGAAGGTCTAGATAATGTGAGGCTCATCTCCTGGTTCCCTCTTTTAGGAGTTTCCTCTAGAGGATGCCCTCTGTGGTGCTTTCCACTACATGCTACAGGGGAATTGTCGAGAACTGCCCAGACTATTTGGAGAAGTCAGTCTAATTTAAGGATGGTGTCAGCAAGTCATTCTGGCTGCATATCTAAAGTCACATTCTTTAGTAGACTAATTAAGAGAGTAAGAGAGAGCTGACATGTCTCCTATCATATCACCTTGGTTCTGACTGAGGGTTTGAGGGAATGTTATTTTTACTGACTCCCTTAAAACTACCAAAAAGTTTAGTATCATTTAACAATGTCTGGTGTAGCAGCAGTATAATACTGAATTACATAGCATTAAAATATATCTAGATCAATTTTATGATTAGGAAGAATAAACTAAAAAGAGCAAACTCTCAGCTCAAGCAATTTTCAAACTCTAAGCTCAAAGTCTTACAATAATTTTATGAATGTCTATTCTAACAGATACAATTTGTCTCTAGTTATGAATTACAACTTCCACTGAAACACAGTTTACTCATTATGGCTCCCTATACACAAAACCTGCTTTTTCTAAGTCACATGTATTTTTTTCCTTAGGAGAAAATCACAAGTTGAATCTGTTCTCTGTATAAAATTTCTAAAAGATCAGCCTACAAAAGCATTTCCAGCATGTCAAAAGATGGTCAACTTATGGCTAAAACCCTTTTTTGTAGGATGGAAATAAGAGCTATATGGAGATTAACTAGAATTTAAAAGTATATATTGTTTAGTTCCTAAGCCGATGGCCCTATTTTTAAATCCATTATGAACAGTATCCTCCACCAGAATATTTAGAACCATTTAAATGTCAGCCAGTTTGACACTACATAAACCTGATTATAGTTGATCACATTGCTTTAAAATGGCTTATTGAAAAAAAAATGGCTTACTGACAGTTCCTAAGATGTATGATTTATGTTAGTGGCATATAGTCAGATTGATTCATTCAACAACTTTATTGAGCATCGGTTAACCAGCAATTACAAAGAAAAATCAAATACTTTTTTCTCTTTTGCCCTTGAGAGGCTCACAGACAATATTAAATCACTAACTATATTCTTGTATAATAAATGTTCTTGTATATTCAAAGCTCCCCATCAAAGTCAGAAGCCCTCACATGAGATAACAGGGTTAATACGTGCTGGTAGAAGGGTGACCAACTGAAACATGTGATGACAAAAACTAAAATGCCAACTTTTTGCTATCTGCCTACAATGTATAAACTAGCTTCCTGGGCAGAAGGTAATCAGGTATTTTTACTCAAAACAGGTTCTATGCATTCCTTCCTATGTGCCCCTCACCTCACCCCAACACTTCTCCCTAGCCATGGCCAGATTCTTTTCTGAATCTGTGCAGACTGCATGTTACAGCAGCAGTTTAGCTAACTTCACCCTGGTTAAATCATAGCACAGGTTTGGCTCCTTCTCAAGAGGACTTTTCCAAAATACTGTCTTTTAAAACAAGTTTAATTTGCCCTGGCCCTCAGAAGAGTAGAAAGAATATTAGGTCAGAAACCCTGAGAGATCTCAAATAGAAACCAGGTCAGCTTTCCTTTCTATTCTAAGCTAAGGGCAGTAATTCTCAAACTGTGTTAAACTATGTGTTTAAGCAAAATTAATGTCAGACACAGAAAATGGTCATATTGATAAATATCAACTGCAAAAGACAAAATTCATAATTTCACATATACCATTTCTAGAAAAAAGCCTTTCAAGTGTGTTGTACAAAAGAAGGGGTTAAATACTATATACGTGTCAATGGTCCTAGCTGGTTAAGTATTTCTACTACTCGCTGCCAAATAATCAGGTACTTATTTACCAATATTCCTTATGCGAGATTTAAATAATAAACGGATTCTAAATAAAATATGTCCCTTTGTGGATCCAAAGCTTTTAATAAGTTCCAGGGGGCCAGGATTTTTGTCTTTTGTTCATTATTAAATTTCCAAGTACCTGGCACACAGGTGCATTAAATATTTGAATGACTCTCTGATTTTTAAAACTTAAGGCAAAACTTAAGAAATGGACACAAAGAATGATAAATAAGAGCTACAAAAAACCTGCCGTGTGCTAGAAATTATGCTAGTAATAAAATTAGAGGTCCACCCCAATCTTTGTTAACAACATGATAGGACAGAGATTTAAAATCAGGTCTACATGCTCATGCTAAGTAAAACTGAAACCTTTACTGAAAGCTTATGTAGTATTCCATTCTCAAAGTATGCATATAAGTTTTCTGTTACTGGATGACAGTTTCTATGTAATGCAACCATAAAGCCTACAATGTAATCAAGCATATAAAATATGCTCTTAATCTAGAGAGACAACATAAATCAAATATAAGTGCCAATACATAAATAAAAGTAATGTTGACATGTTTTCTTTGTCCTTTGTGGGTAAAACTACTGACAAACACCAAACCAAGAGTTAATTTATGTCAAATTAACCAAAGCTAATTCTTTGTTAAACTTACATAACAATCAAGTGATTTTTTCATAACAGAATCTACTAAAGTTGCTGATTCTATTATTTTATATTTTATACTTGAGTTAACATTTATCTTTTTCAAAATATTTAGAATATTAAGGCATTTTACTTTTTTAAAAGATTTTATTCATTTATTTGAGAGAAAGAAAAAGAAAGAGAGCCAGGGGAGGAACGGAGGGAGACAGACAAGCAGACTCCACCCAAGCCCAATGCAGGGCTCGATCCCACAACCTTGAGATCATGACTTTAGCCAAAATCGAGAGTTAGACACTTAACCGAATGAGCCACCCAGCTGCCTCTAAGCCATTTTACTCTTTGACAATGAAGTCTCAATAAGAAGAAATTGGGCAAAAATAACCCAAGTAGGAGTTTATGAAACATTTTTAAATTTTACTGAAAAATGTCACCCATACAAAAAGGATTTATAAATAAAAACAAGTACCCCATATCTACCACACAAACTAAGAAGAATATCAATGAGCTGACCATATAATTAACAACCTAAACTTCTACACTTGAGAAGAGTAATGCAATAAAAAATTACAGCAAAAGCATAAAGTGAACTATCTCTGGCAAGTCAGAACCTATGGTTTTACCTCATTTATCAGTGGCTTTAGAAACCCCTTGGTTGCTCCTTCAAGTTCACAACTTCCTTTCAATAGGTAACCATGAAACTAAATATATTTATCCATTTTACTGTTACTGAACACTTTTTTCTTGTATGCTATTATGAATTTTTTTTTTTTAAGATTTGTTTATGTTAGAGAGAGTTCATGAGCAGGAGGGGCAGAGTGGAGGCAGGGCTTGATCTCACCACCCTAAGATCACTACCTGAGCTGAAACCAAGTGTTGGATGCACTACCCAGGCGGCCTTATTATGAACATTCTTAAACATGTCTCCTAACTAGATATCTCCTGGCACACAAGAGTTTCTTCGAGGTATTCCACTAGGAGTGGATCTTCTAAGTTCCAGGGTAAATGTGTATTCAATTTTAATAATAATATGGCAGCAGGTGAGCTAATCTTACACCTATATTTTCTTTTAGTTTAAAAATTTCCCTTTTATTTATAAAACTTTCCCTTATTACCTGTTTTGATTTTGTTTTGGTGTGTTATGTGTGGTGACAATCTAAGTTTCCCCCCTCAAATAGCTACTTTTCACAATTCTGTATGTTGAAAAATCAATCCCTCTCCAGTTGGTTTAGCACGTTTCCCCTAAAATCAAATTCTTATATAAACAAGAATCCAGGGTGCCTGGGTGGCTCAGTGGGTTAAAGCCTCTGCCTTTGGCTCAGGTCATGATCTCAGGGTCCTGGATGAAGCCTCGAATCAGGCTCCCTGCTCAGCCGGGAGCCTGCTTCCTCCTCTCTCTGCCTGGCTCTCTGCCTGCTTGTGATCTGATCTCTCTCTCTCTCTGTGTCAAATAAATAAAATCTTTAAAAAAAAATAAAAATAAAAATAAGCTGTATCTGTTGTGTTCAATTAAGTTGACACAGTTGATAGCCATTGGGAACACATGATCAATCAACACAGCTCAAGAGAATTACCTATTTAGTGACCAGAAAATTTGTGCCCAGGATTTACTGTCTCAATCTCCCAGGGGTACAACTTCTGACGCTTAAGTCTTTTAATTCATGCCATCATATTCAAACTTTTTCTTTTAAAACTGTTAAATGGGGATGCCTGGGTGGCTCAGTTGGTTAGGCGTCTGACTTTGGCTCAGATCATGATCCCAGGACTCTGGGATCAAGTCCCATATTGGGTTCCTTGCTCAGTTGGGAGCCTGCTTCTCCTTCTGCCTATTGTTCCCCCTGCTTGTGCATGCTCTCTCTCTGACATATAAATAAATCTTTAAAAAAATAAATAAAATAGAACTATTAAATGCTTGAAGAACTTGTGAAGCACTTTTTACCCTGCGGTTCCATGAAAGACAGAAAACCACACTTTTTCTCCAGAGAAAACACAACATATAGGCATATTCCTCACTATTTGAACTCTTACTAAAGGAGCATTTGCTATAATGATTTGCAAAGAGTGTGTTTAACCTAAAATTTGCTGTCCAACTTGAAATCTCATGAATGTGCACACTTGCACCAGTGAAAATGTTGTGCAGGGGTCCATGGGACCAAGAGTGATACAACTGTATCCAAGCTGTTCTTTTGACAGGATACTGTCTCCTGCTCAAGTTATTTAAAGGTATTGTTCATTATTCCTATTTCTTCTAATCTTTTTCTTGAGAGTTTAACTCTTCATGGATCCCAGAGTTTGCTTGTTATACACCTGGAAGCACAGCCAACCTTGGCCCAGTTTAGAAAGTATCTTTAACATATTATTTTATTATTTATGTTCTAGTACAAGTTCCCTGCATTAGAGGAGAGCACAGTTCAAATGTGATAATGAATTGTATTTTTAAGTCCTTCACACAACTAATGAATTCATAAAATATTAAATACACAGGCAATATTTTTAATGCTTTATTTCCACTGAAATCCTTGGTGGATAGTTAAGTACTAGTTATACCTGGGAAAACTGGTGGGGATCTGCAAAGGCTGGTAACATATTATTAATTTTCTCATTCAGAATGAGAGATATAGGCTAGATGCAATCTGAAAAGTTGCTATTCAACAAGCTTTTAATAACAGGCTTGATTCAGATGATGAATCCTGAAACTTCATCTGAGAAACTAAACTCACATTCTACCCTTGCTTCTGATTATACCCAGATAATCTTGAAAGTTCTAGGTTTTACCGAACTCTTACTTATACATAATCTCTAGCTTACTAATGTTATGCTAAATAACATCCAGTGTTTACAGCTTTTGTTATTCTTGAAAAGTGTATGACTATTTATTTCAAGTTATGACAACCCTACATAGTAAATGCTCTATAAACAGAAGATGCTGTTAACATAATCAAATATATAAGCAGCCTTATTTTAAATCTTGAGGCTAGCAATACTTATGTCATACCAACATGAACACATGACACTATGACACACACTAAGGTGTCTTTTGAAAGGGTCATTTGAGTTTATATAACCAAAATCCCACACAACCAAAACCAAACAAAACTCCTGATCATTTCATCTGCTACACTAAAATAACAATTTTCCAAATGAAAGGGATAATCAGTTTGCCCACAACTAGATTCTATACTCTACCATCTTATCCCTTTCTTCTGAAAATGTTCAAATGAGTATGTGATAAGACACAATAAAAAAATGAGTAAGTTAATATTCCTGCCATTAGCATCTAACATTGTGCCTGGCACATGGTATGCTCTCAATGTATGTTTGTCTACTGAATAATGAATTACCTGACATGTTAAGATTTTTCTTCTGAGTAACAGCTAATTCTTATTTTATCCAC
This sequence comes from Ailurus styani, assembly GCA_002007465.1. Lineage (NCBI taxonomy): Eukaryota > Metazoa > Chordata > Mammalia > Carnivora > Ailuridae > Ailurus > Ailurus styani. Next base: position 3,224,237 of record LNAC01000064.1, on the reverse strand, counting down.
AGGAAAAAATATTAACTCAAGAAAAACCAAATGAAATCTTACCCACAGTCTGGAGCTGGACACCACCTACAATCAGGATCTGCAACAAGCCACCGTCTAAGCATAAATTCTTCATATTTTTCCATCAAGACATCATCACTTAATATTAAGCGAATATCATGGGGATTAAACCGTTCAGTACATTCTGGGCAACTGATATTAACTCTACTTTCAGAAATTTCTATCCTTAGATATTGTCGTAAGCAATCCACACAAGATCTATGATGACAAGTCATGATCTCAGGAAATCTGTCTTTAGAATGCCGCAAAAGGCACAAAGGGCACTCTATAAAGTCTCCAATTTGTTTGCTGATAGAAGTTAATCCATTGTCAGAGGAGGTATTTGTAGAGAAAATGGAGTTCTTATCAGTACACATTTCAGAATGTATACTTTCAATGCTCGCAATTCCATCCACCCCGCCATTTAGCTCCCTGGATTTACGTTTGTTATCCTTTTTTCTCCGAAACAGAGAGCCTATTGAAATTCTTCTTTTTTTGGGTGCCTTTTTCACTGAAGGCAAGCTCACAGATGAAGCAGACGACTGAAGATCACGATCTGAACCCATTTGCCGATGTAAACTCATGTCTAAAATGCTCATTAGAATTGAGTAAGGGTCTGTGTTTACACACAGCCCTTCATTATATTTAGAGATAAAACCTATTTCTTGTTCTTGCATTCAGATTAAGTCATGATGTAAGAAAATCCTACTTGGTTCCTTCAGCGAATTCTTGAAAAAGCTTGACTTACAGAAGACTTATCATAGATGGTCTGAAAAACAAAACACAACAACAAGATAATTTTATTTGTATTCTTAGTCTGCATGATTTTTAAATAAACTTACAACCTTACTATGAAACTTCAAACCAGTATGTTCTTTAGTCATTAGGTTTTTTTAATAAGACCAATTTACTGAATAATCTACACAAGAATGTAAGAATATGTAGTGAGCACTAAAACAAGTATATTCTTAATAAAAAAAAAAAACCCTATATTTGAGCTGACCTTACCATTATTAAAATCTCATTAAAATTTTTGATCATTTTCCGAGACCTCAATGATTCCCCACTGCTTTTCAGAGTTTTTTAAATTGACCATAAAATATGCATGCAAACAACAAAGTGTTACTAAGTATAGCTTATACAATCTTGAAGAAAAGCAAAGTGTGTCTGTGCTCTTACCCTGCCAGATGCAATGACTCATAAAGTTACAGGAATTAAGACTACACTGTGGTACATCACAAGGCTAGATACAAAGACCAATGGAGCATAACACAGTCCAGAAAAGAAGTCCCATGTATATGTGGACACTAGAGTTAGGTCAAAGGTGACAATGGCCTTTCAAAAACAAAACAAACAATATTGTTTTACTGGTTACCATCTGAGAAGAGGAACTTAACCTATAGCTCACCTCGTGCATAAAAATCAATTCCAGTTGGTTCGCAGATCTAAGCATGAAAAATAAAATCATGAAGCTTCTAGAAGTCAACAGAAGAGAAGATTTCTGTGAAAAGACTTCTTAAACATACCAAAGTACTAACCATAAAAGACTGACAAATTGGAATATAATAAACTCAAGAGACAGTATTCAAGGGAGTGGGACAAGACAGTTGCCACATATAACTAATAAAGGACCAAGTACCCAGAATATGGAAAGAACACTCACAAATCAAGACAAAACTGACGGTCAAAAAGAAAAATGGGCAAGGGATTTGACAGGCACTTAACAAAAGGATATGAAAAAGTGTCCAACAACATCTGTCACCAGGGAGATACAGATTAAAGCCACACTGAGATACACATCTAGCAGAATGGCTAAAATTCAGACTGACATTTCCAAGTATTAGCAATGATGTGGATTGCTGGTGGGAGTGGCACAACTCCTTTGGAACACTGTTTAACAGTATCTACCAAACTTGAACATACACTCTATTACCCAATTACACTACTAGAAATAACTGCACAAGGGAAATGAATGCCTACATGCATCAAGAGATACATAACAATATTAATAGCAGCATTATTTATAACAAGCCAAAATACTAGAGACAACCCACATTTCTTCCAACAATGTAATTATATATATTCACATTCTAGTATACTAGAAATGAATGAAAATGAACAAAATACTGCTTCACACAAACCAAGAATGAATCTCACACAAAAGACGGCATACTGTATGTATAATTCTATTTAAATAAAGTTTAAAACCAGGCAGAACTAATCTATGATGACAGAAGTCAGGAGTAGAGCTACCTTTTGTGGGGAGGCACAAAAGGGAACTTGGACATATGTAGTAGTTACAAAGGTATGTTCACTTCATGATAAATCATTGACCTACAAACTCATGTTTATATACTTTACTGAAAGACTGTTATATCACAAAGTTTAAAAAAAACCAAAGTATTATAAAAAACAAAACAAAGTATTATTAAAAACAACAACAACAACAAAGTGTTATATCACAGTTAAAAAAAAAAAAAAAAGCTTCCTGAGCTGGTATCTACACGTCCTTGACAAAGTCATATTGATTTCCCAACACGAAGTCCAGAAAAACATTTCACTCAGGCAAACATTATTCTTGTCCATCAGTTTATATTTTCCCATTATTTGCAGCATTCTCTGCTAATTCTGAGGAAAATATAGGGTGTAATGGTAGGTTTTACTAAAATTTTCTACATATTTTCTTCCATGATTTTATTTTAACTTGCATCTCAAAATGCGTTCTGTACTCCACAGTGAAATGTATTTATCATAGAAGAGAACTACAGAGGGAATCTATTTTGGGAGAACTTATCATAAAAATTTGTCACTTAAAATAGTAAGCCAATGGTACTTATTAGTATCACCTGGGAAATTTTCCAAAATATACATTTTAAGAAACTTGATAGCCATGTAATTTTTTTCTCCAAAAGAGAACCTTGTAAGAGTGAATAGAAGCTTTTTAAAAAGATTTATTAATTAATATGGGGGGAGGAGAACGTACAGAGGTGGGAGGTAAGGGAGAGAGAATCTCAAGCAGACTCTCAGCGGAGTGCAGAGTAGGACATGGGGATTGAGTCCACAACCCTGAGATCATGACCTGAGCCAAAATCAGAGTTGGATGCTCAACCAACTGAGTCACCCAGGTGCCTTTAGAAGTACTCTTAATATTTAAACTAGGATAATGAGCAAATTAGAACATGTGTTTGTCCTATTTAGAAAGTCCTTCTAAAACATTGTGCAAATACACAAATACGCCTCAAAGGAAAAATAAATAAATCTGAATACTAAAACTTTAATATTTCTATATGGTAAAAAATATTATAATGTAGAAAGACAGTGATAAATTAGAAAAATGTGTATAACAATGAACAAATTTCCCTACTATACAAACAGCTTTTACAAATTAATAAGAAAAAAGATGTACAACGTGATAACAAAGATACAAGGAGGATGTTCGAAGAAAAAGAGTTATAAAAATTAGAAAGATCGGATACAGTTTTTAATGATAACCACAACTAAAGAAACAAAAATTCAAACATTAGATACCCTCTTTGTGCACGTTAGATTGACAAAGGTTGTAAAGTGTGTGAGAGTATACTGTTAACTTCTCATATACTGGGGCACCTGGGTGGCTTAGTTGTTAAGCATCTGCCTTCAGCTCAGGTCATGATCCCAGGGTCCTGGGATCAAGTCCCGCAGGGGGCTCCCGGCTCAGTCAGAAGCCTGCTTGTCCCTCTCCCATTCCCCCTGCTTGTGTTCCCTCTCTTACTCTCTCCATCAAATAAATAAATAAAATCTTTAAAAAAAATCTCATATACTGTTGGGAGGAGTCGAAACCAGCGCAATTTGGGGAAACCAATTTGGCCTTATCTATTAAATGTCAAAACATTAAGTATTCTTTGACCAGCAATCCTTCAGAAAAACTTATCCTTCAGAAAATGTAAGAAAACAGGGGCGCAAAGATAACGTACAAGGAAATTCAATGTAGTGTAGCTGACAGAAGCAAACAAAACAAGACCAAAAAACCACACAAAACCTGAAAATAACTTAAGTATCTAACAGGAGACTGGTAAAAATAAATGAACCAGCCACGACTTACATGCAGTGATATGGAAAGCACTCTCTATATAATGCTAAGTAAATAACTGCAAAATAGTGTGTATAATATGAGCACATTTGTGGAAAAAACATACCCAACAGACTTACATATACATACACAACTTTTGGAAAAATATTAAGAAACCATTGACAATGGTTACCTATGGAAGTACAATCTAGTATTTTTTTTAATTAACGTATGTATTATGTTTCAGGGGTACAGGTCTGTGAATCATCAGTCTTACACAATTCACAGGACTCACCATAACACATACCCTCCCCAATGTCCATCACAGCCACCCCCATCCCTCCCACCCACCTACTCCCCCATCCCTTCCAGCAATCCTCAGTTTGTTTCCTGAGATTAAGAGTCTCTTATGGTTTGTCTCCCTCCCTGGTCCCATCTTGTTTCATTTTTCCCTCCCTTCCCCCCCCACGAACCCCTGCCTGCCTCTCAAATTCCTCATATCAAAGAGATCATATGATAATTGTCTTCCTCTGATTGACTTATTTCACTTAGTATAATACCCTCTAGTTCCATCCACATTGTTGCAAATGGCAAGATTTCGGGGGTTTTTTGTTGGCCGCATAGTATTCCATTGTGTGTGTGTGTGTGTGTGTGTGTGTGTGTGTGTGTGTGTGTGTGTGTGTGTGTGTGTGTGTGTGTGTGTGTGTGTGTGTGNTTCTTTATGCATTCATCTGTTGATGGACATCTAGGTTCTTTCCACTGTTTGGCTACTGTGGACATTGCTGCTATAAACACTCGGGAGCACATGCCCCTTCGGATCACTCCATTTGTATCTTTAGGGTAAATACCCAGTAGTGCAATTGCTGGGTCATAGGGTAGCTCTATTTTCAACTTTTTGAGGTACCTCCATATTGTTCCAGAGTGGCTGCACCAGCTTGCATTCACACCAACAATGCAGGAGGGTTCCCCTTTCTCTGCATCCTTGCCAACACCTGTCGTTTCCTGACTGGTTAATTTTAGCCATTCTGATTGGTGTGAGGTGGTATCTCACTGTGGTTTAATACAATCTAGTATTGACTTTCTGCCTCCTGCAGAGTTTAAAGCTGTTATCAGAGCATCCACAACTTAGAGTTAAAAACAAAACAAAACAAAACAAAAACAAAAACAAAAAACCCAAAAACTAATTGAACCCCACAAGCAGTAACAAAAAACATATTTTGCCCTAAAGCTAACCCAATCATAATAAGGATGGGGTCCAGAGTTTGTGTGTTTTGTATTTAGGTCAGTAATTTAGTGGCATACTCTGATTAAGAACCACTAACCTAAGGACACTTAAAACACTCATTTAAGGGGCGCCTGGGTGGCTCAGAGGGTTAAAGCTTCTGCCTTTGGCTCAGGTCATGACCTCAGGGTCCTGGGATCGAGCCCCGCATTGGGCTCCCTGCTCAGCAGGGAGCCTGCTTCCTCCTCTCTCTGCCTGCCTCTCTGCCTACTTGTAAACTCTATCTCTCTGTCAAATAAATAAATAAAATCTTTAAAAACAACATTTAAAATACAAAACTCCATAAGCTTTGACTCTGAAACAAGGCTCCTTGTTTTTCATTATTTTAGGTACTAAAAATAAAACATTAAATAATTATTAAAAACAATCATTAAAAACAACTACTCAGGGGGTGCCTGGGTAGCTCAGTCGGTTAAGGGTCTGCCTTCAGTTCAGGTTGTGATCCCAGGGTACTGGCATCCAGCCCCTCGGATCCAGCCCCCGCTTCTCCCTCTCCCTCTGCAGCTCCCCCTGCTGGCACTCTCTCTCTGTTAAATAGATACATAAATAAATAATCTTAAAAAACAACAAAAAACTCAGTTTATTAGTCATCATCAGCTAAAAGATGAAGTACCCCTTAACCTATGATGGCATAGAGATGAAAAGAGAGACTTATTTAAAAATCCACATAATTTAATGACTATCTTTCTACAGAAATAATCCATGGAAGTGTCTATAAGCATATAACTGAAGAGTATTGGGGATGCCTCAATCAAGGGAACTTTGGCTAACTTGGGATTTCTAAGACTACACCCTAAACCACTAAGAAAAAAAAAGTACTACCGAAATTCTGCCAATTTGAAAAGATGACAAAATGTGTGAAATTAAAAAAACTTTCAGTGATTCGGTAACTTATTTTTAGAAAAAGCTGACTTCATTCTCCAGTGAAAAATAAAAACCTATTATTTGCATCATTTAATATAGTACTATTCTTTTTGAATTCAATTTTTAAAAAGTAAACTATCAACTATATGAATCTGTATTATATTCTGCCTCTGAAATGAACATACCATTAAGAAAAAAATACTGAGTTTTAAAACAAATGGCTGGGTTGCAGGTTGGAAAAAGAAGGGAAAATATGTCGTATATAATAATACCATTATAAAGTTTAGAAGTCCTTTTTATTTGTGTCTTAATTTAAGCCTCACTGCGCGATAGAAAAGTTTTATTAATCTTACTTGACAGGAAAAGTGAAGTTCAGGGAAAGTACATATTGCAAGATAAGTACATGATAGGGCTAAGGGAAATTCAGGTGTTCTGATACCTTGGCCTCAGTACCATTACCTGCCTGCAGCTGTCTTCATGAAACAACTTCCCTAGTCACTATCAGGATATGAAAAATTATCTCAGAAAATAGAAGACAATTACATCTTGTACATTATCTGGGGCCAGTCTTACCTATTCTTCAACTCCATGTCTCACTCAAACCATTCCTCCTCTCTGAAATGTCACTTCCTTTCTCTCCTCCTAAACAAATTGTACTCAACTTTTAAAACTCAGATGAAACTTCACTTTGTTCATTTTCCTGATTATCTTTAAATTTTTAATAAGGTTGGTAAGGTAGAACTTGAATATTTGTGATTTCTTTAATACAACAGAGCCAAGACGGTGTCATGAACATAAACAAATGCCAAATGAGTATTTCTTAGAATGACACAATGTCACTGAAGTGATGATACTATTCCATAACCACAAGAAAATATCAGTCTTGTTATTTCACTGTCATACCTCTTAGGAACATATATGTGTTCTATTTTTTTAAACAGTCCAATTAGTTCATACTAGGTCCACAAAGAGAAATATCAGGTCTAGTGTATTAAATACAGGAAAGATTATATATAAAAACATAGACATTTACATGGTATAATAGAATAGTTCACACCATTTCAGAGCAGGAGCAGATGATGAAAGGGAGTAAGTGTACTAATGACATAATCTGAAATATACCCAACTCCTAATAATCCCCAGTCTTGGAAGTTCTTTAAATTGATGTACTAGCACAAGGATTTGTCAGGGTATAATGCATTGATAACAAAGTAGTGAGGGGGAAAAGATAACTGACGTTGAGCTCCATAATGTAATTGTTATTGGCTTAGTGGGAATACCCAAAATAAAAGCAGGGATCTTTAATTAAAGACACTAGAATAGTTTAGTTACTGAAACAGAAAAGAGAAAATAATAATAAAACACAAATAGATCCTAAAGTATGCATTTTCAACTACATTTTATCTACAGTCATAATCATTGTCACACCAGTATGACAAGGAATTCTAGTTACCTGCTAAACTATGAGAAAGGTCTCTCCTTTCCCTCGTTCTCAGTATACCATAACTCCAACAAGTAACCAAGACTACCAATTGCTGCTACACACTCATGCCCCTAAAGAAATGGCTGGAGAGGGACCCCTCCATGGCTCAGTCAGTTAAGGGTCTGCCTTCAGCTCAGGTCATGATCCCAGGGTCCTGTGACTGAGTCCTGCATTGGGCTCCTTGCTCAGTGGGGAGCCCACTTCTCCCTCTGCCTGCTGCTCCTCCTGCTTGTGCTCATGCTCGCTCTCTCACAAATAAATAAATAAAATCTTTAAAAAGAATGGTTGGAAAATTAGTTTTATTGCTAGCAAAGGGGCCCCACTTTTGACCTTTTAATGGACTTCCAACTGAAGAACAGGACCTAAGACTGGTACTGAGAAGGACAGAGAACCTCACCTGCTCATCTAACCTCTAGTTCAGGATTCATACCCCTTTAAAGTCAAGGTCTCTTGATTCTTACTTTTTTTCTACTTTTTTTGGGGGGGGGCGGGGTGGAGAGCAGAGGGAAAGGAGAGAAAGAATCTTAAGGCAGCCTTCAAGCCCAGTGTGCAACTCAACATGGGACTCAGTCTCACAACCCTGAGATCATGACCTGAGTGAAAATCGTCAGATGCTTAACCAACTGAGCCACCCAGGTGCCCCAACTTTTTTCTACCTCTTGAGAATATGCGAGGGATTATGAAATAGGAATGTTCAAAAACAAAGGTATTTCTACCAACATGTGTCAAACTTTGAAGAATTAAGATTTAGTAAAAGTGCTGATAACTTTGTACTTACTCATAAAATACATCTAGGGCACCTGGGTGGCTCAGTGGGTTAAAGCCTCTGCCTTCGGCTCAGGTCATGATCTCAGCGTCCTGGGATCGAGGCCCGCATCGGGCTCTCTGCTCGGCGGGGGGCCTGCTTCCTCCTCTCCCTGTCTCTCTGCCTGCCTCTCTGCCTACTTGTAATCTCTCTCTCTGTGTCAAATAAATAAATAAAATCTTTAAAAAATTAAAAAAAAATAATAAAATACATCTAATTTGACACACTATTTTTTATACTTTGTAAAGATTACAAAAATTGAGCATTCCAGTTGAAGCATCTAANAATAAAATACATCTAATTTGACACCACACTATTTTTTATACTTTGTAAAGATTACAAAAATTGAGCATTCCAGTTGAAGCATCTAATCAACAATTACAATGTTGTTTTAAATGAATATATGTACCAGATTTTAAACACTCAATTTATAAACACAGGATGGACAAGAACAGTCAGAAGGTTCAAATCCATACAAATAGTAGCCCATTGTTTAAGAAGAGCTGTATGTATCAGTCAGGGTCCTGGCAAAACGCAAAGCACTCTCAAAGAGGTAACTGAAGGGCACATTGCAAAAAGTGTGGGCAGGGTTAAAGGAACCAAACAGGAATGGCAAAGTACTCAGTAACCCACTGCCACCCTTTAGAATGAAGGGACAGGAGGAACAATAACTGAAGAGGAGCTGTGCCATAGTAATTGGAAGAACAATACCCAGCTTCTCTCTCTCTGTGGCTCTCCAATATCCTGCCAATGTCTCACCTTGGCTAAGTCCAACAAAGGAGCCCAAATGAGGCAGTTCTTAGAAGTCTGCTCCCTCTGGGACACAGAGCAAGGCATAGATGGGTTAAGAGTGGATCTGGAGGGGCAAATAAAAAAAAAAAATCCAGTACTGGATGTAAAAGAGAATTTGGGAGTCAGGACCTGGTTTAGCCACTTTTAGTTATAAAATCCCTATATAAAGTATAATACCACAGCTATTATCTCCACTACAAACTATGGATGAAACCACTCACTTCAAACAGGTGTTAGGCAAATAAAGTGAAGTTGACATGTGCTGAAATTACCTAACAGAATCTGGCATTATACTAAATGCTAGCTGAAATGAAATGTAACATAAGTTTTGTATTGTGCCTAACACAATGTGTAACTTAGAAGAGATGCCTAATAAACTCCGGCTAAATAAATTATGATGCAGAATACACATAAGTGGAAATGAGGAACTGAGGATCTATCCATATCTTCTGGTTTGCTATCAATGTACCATCCTTATCAAGGGATATAATCTTACCATATCCAGTTTTTTACATTGTGCAAAGATAAGAACCTTTATCCCACGAGTGCTACAGGAAAAATAAAACATGTTAAGTATCTTGACACTATGTCACTTCAAGAATTATAGATTTGGGATTTCTCCTAATAAACATCTCCTAATCATAAACACTTCAATAGCACCTAATAGTACTCATAGTACTCAATAGTACCTCATGCTAAATGACTTACAACTAACGAGAAGGTATTCTGGAAAGTAGAAGGCTGGGCAAAAAAGTTTCCAGACAATAAATCCACTTCCCAAGAGAAAATTCCTTTATACTCTTGATCTGTTCTTGCTTCTGTTATTCAACTAAAATTAAGTTTCTTCTGTTACTTCTTGGAAAGCTTAAAATATAGAGAAAATCCAAAAATTTTGTGTTGATGGTCTAAATATTAAGTATAAGAACAAAAAGTACCTACAACTTCTAATCTTTTTTTTTTTTTAAGATTTTATTTATTCATTTGACACAGAGAGAGAGATTACAAGTAGGCAGAGAGGCAGGCAGAGAGAGAGAGGAGAGAGGAGGAAGCAGGCTCCCTGCTGAGCAGAGAGCCCGATGCGGGCCTCGATCCCAGGACCCTGGGATCATGACCTGAGCCGAAGGCAGCGGCTTTAACCCACTGAGCCACCCAGGCGCCCTAATCTTTTTTTTTAGATGTCTGACACCCAGATGTTCTGCACCTCTAAAAACCTGCATGTAACAAAGGAACAACATTTATTAGCATGGAACAACATTTATTAGCACTGCTGAAGAGAACAGCGAAGTGTAAAGTCATTTTCTTGTTTTTAAGTGAGGAGGAAATAGGCACAGAGATCTCCACCAGAGTTTCTATAGCTCACTAATTTTGGTTACTGGTGAAGCCTGAGTTATCTTATATTCAAGTGAAAGAATCAAGAAAGATAAACAAGACTTTCTATTTTGGATGTTGTATTCTGTATTAAAAAGCATTAACAGGCTATTAAACTTCAGCAATATATGCTTATGTTGTGAAGTTGGGAGAAGATGGGGAATAAAAAACTTATTCATTTCAGTGGCTATATATTTGCTATTATATGTGGGACCAGGAGACAAAGAGGGACATTTGCTTTGGTGGGAAAGATATTTAGAGTATTTCTCACGTGTTTACAAGTCATTTATATTTCACTTGCTATGTATGGCCTAACCACATGCTCATATCCCACTGTTGGGACTTTTCCTTACTGGTGTGTAAAACTTATTTATATATAAAGAACACTTGCTTTTATGTGTCAAAAATATTTTTAAAAAATTGTACTTGACTTTATGGCCATCTTCCAATGCAGGTATTTCATATTTTCTTAATGCATTCAAATTCACATATCTTTATGATTTTTGGGTTCTATACCTGTCTTGGAAGAGTCTTGTTTACTCCAAGAGTATATTTTTATTTTTTTACCTTTGTTTTTATTTAAGATTTTATTTATTTGAGAGAGAGAGAGTGAGAGAGAGCATTAGAGAGCTCCCCATGGACCTGGGAGTCCGATGTGGGACTCGATCCTGGGACTCTGGGATCATGACCTGAGCCGAAGGCATTTGGTTAATGACTGAGCCACCCAGGCACCCCAAGAGTATATTTTTAAAATGCTCTCGTGTTTCCTTCTGGTATTTCTACCATTTATCTTTTTGCTTAAATCTTTCATCCACTTCAATTCATTTTAATGTTAGGAATAAGTGAGATAAAAATTCGATGTTTTCTAAATGGCTAGCCAGTTACCTCTTTTTCATCCACATCTCCCACCTATTTAATAAGCTACATCTTAGTATGAATTCTTGCTATCTAGGTGGTACGGACTTTTAAAATAAGCTCTTGAAATAAACTACCAAACTGTTTTGTTCCAATTTGTACTCCCACCAGTCAGAATTAGTTCCTGAATTCTTACCAACATCCTGGGTTATTTCAATAGCTTTTTCAGAGTGACAAAAAATAGTAAGTACTTCAATTTCCATTTACTTGATTACTAAACAAATTCAACAATCTTCTTTATTTCTTCAGTGATCTGTTCATGGACCATGATTTTTTTGTCCATTTTTACACTGGAAACTTAATGCTCTTTGATTTTAAACATTCAATATTTACTTCCTAACATTTACCCTTGAATTTTGTAACACTTTGAAGAGGTTTAAAAAAAAAATTTTTTTTTAAGAGTGAACCATACTTCAATTTATTGGCATTGTCAATCTAGAACAAGACAGGGATTTTTTTCCATGCAGGGCGATCCTTTTCAATCTGCCATAACATGTACCCACACATCTTCACCTCGGAAAATGTAGCATCTCAAGATTTAGCCAGGGAAGATTATTCCCTTTTCACTTTCACAATTTTTACGGTGCTGCCAGAAGTCTTTTAAGCATTTGCTTTGAACTCGGCCTTCAGTGCATCTCTCATTGCCTTTGCACAGATCTGGGAGTACCGGATGTAGCTGAGTCCAGCCTGTCGCCAGTACGCCACCATGATGTCGCGGGGGTGGGCACAGTATGCCACCATGATGTCACGGCGGTGGGCGCCCCAATGTCGGCCCGGCGCTTGGCCCAGCAGCAGGTGAGGTTTAAAATTTTTTAGTCACATCTACCAAGTTCTTCTGTAAATTCTTCATTGTTTTATATGCTTACAAAATCTTTTCAGAGGATGGAATCTATTTATCAACACAACTACCATTTTTTGGTAATCATTCCTTCTCGAGGATCCAAGTTTCACCTAAGGTCATTTCCTTTCAGTCTGAAGAGCATCCTACAGCATTTCTTGGTATGCAGGTCCTTGCAACGAATTCTCTCAACTTTTGTTTACCTGAAAAATGTCCTTATTTCACCTTCATGTTTTATGGATATTTTTGCTGAATTCAAAATTCCAGGTTGACTAGCTTTATCCTTTTAGAGCTTTAAACAGGTCATTCCATTGTCTTCTAACCTCCATCATTCCTGGTCAGTCATCCTTCATTGATATTTTAATTCCTCCATACCTAATGTTTCTTCCCCACCGCCCCTCCCCGCCTTGGCTGCATTCCATATTTTCTTTCTACCTGTGATATTCAGTAGTTGAAGATGTGCCTAGATGTGGTTTTCCTTGTGTTTATCCTGCTTGGGATTCACTTAACTTCTTGGATTTGAAATTGATTTTTAAGTTGAATAAGTGAATTTTCTGGCAATTACTTCTTCAAATATTTTTTTATCCCATTTCATCTCTCCTTCTGCCATGCACATGTTAGACAGTTTAATACTGTCCCATTGGCCATTGAGGCTCTGTTCATTTTTTGTAATGCTTCTTCTCCATTTAGATTGACAAATTTTTATTGATCTTCAAGTTTACCAATTCTACCTCTGCCAACCCCAATCTGTTGTTAAATCCATTCAGTGAAATTTTCATCTCAGATATTGGACTTTTTAGTTCTAGAATGTCTATTCCTCTTTATAGTTTCCACTTCTCCACTGATATTACCCATCTGTTCAGTCATTATCATGCTTCTCCTTTTAAGTCATTGAAAATATTACAGTTGCTTTTTAAAGTCTGCTAATTCTGCTAATATCAGTGTCTGCTATCATTTGGGGGAAATGGTGTTGACATAAAGTCATATTTACCTGATTGTAGTAACTGCCTATTATAAGCTGGATATTGTGGATAATGTTATGGAGACTTTAAGAGTCTCTTATCTTCTCCTGAAGAATGAGGATTCGTTTCATACCTGGCAGTTAAATCAATGGCTAATCAACTTGGACTTGTGGAAGCTTCGTTTACACTTTTTTAGAATGGGTCTTGAAGAACACATGTTTACCAAGCCCTTTTAATTTGGTGTAAATCAAAAACCAAATTCTGTCTCCCCTGCTAAGGATAGCTGCAATATCTCTAGTCAGCATTTTCAATCTTACAGCTCTTGTTTTCCATTGAGCTCAGCAGTATCTTCCATTCACAATTCAGGGGTCATCTAAGTCTTGGGGGGGTGGAGTTTATTCATAGATTTTAAGGCTATCCTACTAGAACTCCCTCCTTTCTGGAATTTGTCAATTTCCAGCATTTCTGGCATTCCCAAACTTCATTCCTCGACACCTCAAACCAGTAAGACTCTGACTTTCTGCTTGATTTCCAGCTGCCCTATGCTGCATGGTCTTTTCCTCAAGAGGAAAGCTGTATACATTTTTTTTAAAATATCTGGCAGTTTTCCAAAGTATATCTTCAACTAGGCTCTGAGATACAATATTCTTGAATCTGTATATGATGCTGTCATAAGAAATCTTAGCCTAACATTAAGTATACATTATCTCTAAAATATAAATTTACTGTACAGCTTTTCAAAACTGATCTTTAAAACGTGTTCTTGCATCATTCAATACTTGCAACTGTAATGGCTTCTAGGAGTAACTAAATTTGTTAAACTTTTTGCCTTTTTACTATAAGTAACCTGTGTAAGGATTAATTCATTTAGTCTTTCAATAAATACGTCTACTATCGTGTGCCAGATATTCTTGTAGGTGGTAGATATACAATACCAAAATAGAAATAGGCCTCTGTTTTGTGGAATTTTCACTCCAGTACATCTAAAAAACTGAACAAAGACATTTCAGATTATGTCTTCCCAAACAATATAGGTGATTTTGCAAGAACCTACATTATAATAAAGTGATGCCCTTTTTTCATATGCATAATTTTGAAAGAAAAATTGATTTTATATTTCAGCATATATGGTAGTCCCATAATCTAAATAAATACTTATCAAAATCCATTTTAAACCTTTCTTTTAAAAAACCACATATACCCTGATAGTAACTCTGCTTTCCTTGTAACAATGGTTTTCTGACACCGTAAGTAGCTGACAATTTAAGTTATACAAAAAGAATCACTGGTTATTTGAACATTCATTTAGGTCACTGTGCATAGTTTCAGGAACCGATACTGGTAAATAGTGGGGGAATTCTTCAAAACCTGACTCATATCGTTGGCTTCCTCCATTGTTAAATAAAGGCTCCCAAGGCAGTGAGAACAGAAGTATCTATCTTTCCATACTATCTCCTATACAGAGAGTTGCAAACAACCTATCTCATTTAAATATGGCTAGGTACAATTTAATGTAGTAACTGACTACTAAAAACCAGAATTATCATAAGCCACCTTTTGATCAGACAACTGAAAGTGATGTATTAAAAATGATGTGTCCACACATAAGCTGATTTTGGCCGAAAGTAAACAGTGCTTTTGTAAATCTGAACCATCTCATTAAGAGAAGTATGAGGCATTTAATTTTCTTGGATTTTCATATATGGCTTTCTCTAAACAGAGATAAATCACTAAAGTTCATTATAACAAAGTTTGCTGTTACTCAAAAAGATTACTTAAATGTTTAAAGTTTTTTTTAAGTTATATCATTCATTTTGCCAACCTCAAATTTGAATATGCCATATTTTCCTCTAATAAATCTATCCCCCAATATAGCTGCCAAATTCAGCTGTCACAGCAGTGCAGGTTCTGGGCATAATTCTTGCTGCCCAAATAATATTAAGACACACTCTCATAAAAACTCTGAATTATTAAACATCTCTTTATCTGTTAAAGTAAAAACGTAATAGGCACAACAATGAATTTTTGGAGAAGGATATAAATGCTTAAAAATAACAGCTAATACATGGATAAGCTTAAAAAAAATCCATGAAATTTCTAAAATGGTATACTAAATAGTGAATAACTGTATATTCTAGGGACAGAATCCACAGCTTTCAAGAGATCCTCCAAGGAATCTAAAGTGTAACAAAAGGTTAACAGTTACCGCTGAGATGTTGGAATTTAATTTGCCAGTAGAAGTTAACATCAGTTTCTGTAAATTTTCTGCTCTCAGTAATTTACATTAGTATGATATTCATATCTGTACTAATTGTTAACTATAATTAGAATGCACTTATATCCCATTTTGAAGCTACAGTTCTTTCCGAAAGAGTTGTTTTGGGGAAGGTTAAAAAACAACTCTCATCCCTAAAACAAATGTCTCAGGTTCATAATGCAAGAATAAACATGAGGTATGTATATGGCCTAGAATAATCTATCACATGTTTAATATATAAAATTATACAAATAAAGGCTAATCAATATTGTAAATTCAAAGAAGAGCTGATCATAAATATGTATATAAAGATATTTTAATGCTATTATGTCATCTTCACTTAAAATGGCAATTACCACTGGAAAATGTTTTTATCATTCTTCATAAAGTAACCAATGACAATATCTCTATTTAAAATGTAATGGACACAGAGGTAAAATATTTGCTGTCCAATAAGAATCATCAATGTTGCTAGAAATACAATCCAAATGCCTTTCAATTATTTGAATGTCTCCTCAGAAACATGAGCATATTATATACAGCTCTAAGGAAATCTGGGTTCTATTTATTGCTACCCAGTGGTTTTGTGGCTTTGGTTCAGTAACCACCTCTCTGTACATCTGTAAAATAGGGAATACACAACTGTGGCAGAGATGATGTTATATACTCACCTGTTTCATTTTTCTCCCAAGCACATAGGAGAACCACATTTTCCATTCCACTTGCTGCTACATGCAGCCAGGCGTCTAGTCCTGACCAACGTAATAATGTATGCTCCTTCCAGGACTGGTCCCTAAATCATCCTTTCACACATCCTTTGAGCACTCACTCTTCCCTCACTGGTTTGTTGAAGGTAGTAATCCTAGTGGTGACTCCAAGCAGGCCACAGGGGCAGCTGAGTCACAAGACGGAAGGAATGTGGATACTGGAGTCATCCACACGGTTCTTTGTGTGAGAAATAAACTTTTATTGTACTCCACCATGAGATTTTGGGGTTATCTGTTTCAGACACAATTATCTTAACCTACCTTAGTGGGGAAAAATAAAACAAGGTAAAAAATTTAGAGTAGACTGGGGGGCGGGCAGGGGTTTTTAAATACTATACATATGTGGGGTAATGAAAACAACTTTTTATCCAGAAAGTAAGGCATGGACTTTGGAGTCACAAGTCTGGTTTCAAGTTCAGCCTGACATTTATTGTGCTATGTGATACTGAGTGAAATTACAATATGGTTTCTTCAACTATAAAATAGTAATAATAACAATACCTACAGCCCACCAGATTATTATTAGGATTAAATGAAATAATGTATACACAGAATGCAGCACAGGGTATGGCACCTATTAACTATTTTACAAATATTAGCCATACTATTATAAATATCTAAGAAGATGGCACAAATATAACTAAACCACCTACTGGATAAAACTGTTGCAAAGATTACCACACTTTAAGGTTAGTAATAAAACAAAACAAATTGTTGGCTCTGAGAGAGCTTTTCTAATGTAATCGGAAAAATTAGTCATTTGGAAGTTTGGAATACATCATTATAGTACAATAATTTCTCTAAGGTAAATATAAATGTAACCTACTTCAAGTGGTCTTTGCAATATATATTTTAAAGATTTTATTTACTTATTTGTCAGAGAGAGAGAGAGAGAAAGAGAGAGCGCGCGCACGCAAGAGAGCTCGAATGAGCCCAGCTGGAGAAGCAGACTCCTGCTGAGTAAGCAGCCCAGGGAGCCCAATTCGAGACTCGATCCCAGGACCCTGGGATCATGACCTGAGCCAAAGGCAGACACTTAACTGACTGAGCCACCCAGGCATCCCATGGTCTTTCTAATATTAAAAAAGGATTAATAATTTTGATTCAACTACTTATAAATATATGAAGTAAGGGTAATTCAAACAGATCATTAGCACAGGCAAGTATCAGTTTCCAGCCAAGTTTTTTAGAATGATTCAAATACACTATTTTGAGCTCTGTCCTTTAAATAATTTCTACAATTTCACGGAAAAAGAAACTAAAAGTTCAGAGCACGCTATTCCCATATTCCACAAAGCTTCTCCAAAGAGATAGTTCTTAAACAGCTTCACAAACATACACCTGCCACATTTACCTACTAAAGCCTATTCCTGATTGGGATGTAGAATAGAATGGTACTTTGTGCTTTTAATAATACTCATTACAAATAATACTAATTACTTAATTACAAAAAGCTGCTACAGAAAGCAAAAGCATTCATTCCATTTTTCCAATAAGAAAAAGATTAAAAACATTTTGGCTGCCTCATACCAGGCCCTCTTTATTCAGAAAGGCAAACCAATAGGGAAATAGGAAAGCATAATGCAAAATACTGGGAATGACCAAGTACCCAGAAACATTCAAAATGCCACGTGTGATGGAATGCCTAGAGGCATTTAAAAGTTCTAAAATAGGTTTTAAAAAAGATATCTAGTTGTCAAAAATTTTTTGAACTGGTTAAAATACTCATTGCTACAGATTAACAGAAGGGAAATACTAACCTTGTCTGAAATCTTAGCCAGGTCTATCTCCATTTTTGAATTTCAATTTCCTTATTTGTAAGTTGAAGTGACTGAACCAGATAATGTCAAAGGTCCCTTAGTTCTAAAAGACTACAATTCAAATATACAAAAATGCATAATTTTAATATATAGCATACTCTAGAGTTAAAAGTGGATAAGTATGATTTTTCTGATAATTTGTTTTAAAAATATCTCCAAATTCTCTAAAATGTTAGTATACTCTTTTGTAAATTCAATGGAATGAGTATAATCTTTGCCTTTCTGATAGTCTCCTGAGACTAAATACAGAAGCACATAGGTCACTGAACTGGAATTACTAAGTTGAAGTGAAAGTCAGGATATAAGACTTCTCTTGGCTTTACAACTCTCCCAGAATGACTGTGCTTCACTCTTTTTCCTTTTCTATAAAATAAGGGAAAATGTGCTATCATCTATTTCACTGCATTAGTATTAAAGTATATCTTTGAAACACTGAACTACTCAGACAAGACTGTTAAGGAAGAGATTTTTTATCCCCATTGGTAACTTGTCATAGCAAATCTAAGTATAAAAACAAAAGAGAGAAGTTCTCATGAGACTACTGCATATGAAGATCCTGTTACCTCCCACACTGGAATCAGTTACAATGAATAAATCAATACAAGATGCTCCTGTAATAGAAAGAATCTGGAAAGGTGAGTAGGTCCATTGCAGCACCAGATTTTAAATCTCTGATCTACATAAATACTGCCTGAACTAATCTATCCTTCGGTTTTTGTGTATATGAATAACCAATTCTTAGGCATTCTTAAAACAACGAAATAAAGTCCTTTAGAAAGTGGGTGTGGAAGGGGTAAATAAAACAACCATTTAGAAAAGCCTATCATCACAAGAAATAATATGTATAGCACAACCACCAATTCTTTCATGGAGATCAAGGATGGCAGTGGTTACCTGATAAGCAGTTACACATAGCCAAATCAAATAGATGTCTCCTTATGGAAAACAATACCATTAAAAAAAAAAACACTTAAAAAAATTTTATTGTGGATGACTATCCTTTGGCTTTTTGCATAAACACAATACACACTTTACTAATATCCTTAGCAAAAATTTCTGGCATCATGTAGTAGGTTGGTGGTCCTCAAAAGATATGTTCACATTCATGTCTGGAACCTGTTAATATCTCAGAAAAAATTTTAGTAGTTTATTTAGAATCACCAACCTGGAATGATTTGTGAAGACAGGAGTCAGGCCTTGAAAGAGCAGGACCTTAGATAAGCAGAGAAGGTGGAAAAGGGTATTCCAGGCAGAGATAAATGCCTAGGAAAAGTCATGGAGGTGAAACTATGGATGTTGTATTAACATACTTACCAAACAGATCAACTGGCTTCAGTATGGGTTGTTCCCCCCCACCACCACCCCCCCAGAATGGTGAGAGAATAAGGTTAGATTGTGGAAGGTTTTGAATGCCAGGAAAACTTGAAATTTATCTGTGAGAAGCAAATAGAGATTTGTAAGCAAAAAGACTAATGTGATCATTCAGAAACCATGTGCTTAATGACATTTCAGTCTGGGAAGATAAGAGAAAGTGGTCTGAAACTGGCTCTACCACATTAGCTGTGTGGATAAATCTTTAGATCAGCACAATCCAACAGCACTTCATGAAATGATGGAAATATTCTAGACCTACACTGTCCAATATAGTAGCCAGTAGCCACACATGGCTATAGAACATTTGAGATGTGACTGGTACAACTGAGGAACTGAAATTTAAATTTTTTTTAAATGTTAACTAATTTAAACTTAAATAGCCTCATGTGGCTAGTGATGATACACTGGACTAAGTAGCTCTACACTATAATTTTCTCACTTATAAAACGGAGAGGTTAAATAAGAACACTAGTGTCACTAGGGTAAGTTCCACAGCCAAATAAAGTTGGTGCCCCATTCTGAGAAAAAGTAAATGAGTATTCAAGTAGATGCACCCGAGCATGACTAGAGCAATTCCAGGTTTGTAACCTTTTCATTTCACTCTTTGTATCTTCCTGATTAATTTAAGAGATGCACTCGGTCTCCTGATTAGTGATTTTTCAAATTGGTCTTTAGGTTGATGGTTCCTAGGAGTCTATAGTTGAATATCTAATGAATCTAATTTAATAGAATTTCTATGGAAAGGAACAAACATTTCATGCAAAATGCCCCTAGATCTATGCTGTTCAGCATAAACATGTACTGGATCAAAGACTTAGTATGAATAAAAGAATGTAAAGTCACTCAATATATGTTGAAATTATAATATTTTGGATACACTGGGTTAAATGAAATATATTACAAAAATTAGTTTTTTACTTTAATTTAGCTAATAGAAAAATCTTAAGTTACACTTATGACTCACATTAGACTCTATTAATGACAGCCCTGCTGTAGAGAAAGTTATGAAATAGATACCTTACGGTATACAGTTAGTACATACTTATTCATAATCTCTTATTGTCAAGTTTTATGCTAAGTGCTGAGACCTTAACAGTAAACAAAGAGAATGGTCCCTGCCACATAGAGTTTAAATTATCTCCTACACTTCTAACACACATACACTTCTAACACATCTCACATATATTATCACATTTGTGATTATGCATAAGGATAATTTAATTTTAGAATACTTTACCATTTGGGGGAGCAAATGTCAATACTTAGAAATTACAAAATATAAACCATAAAGATTCACACTAATGGCTATTTTTGTGATACAAGCTATATAATGTTTATCTGGAAGCCTCATACTATCACATTCCCAATAGCTCCTTCCAGTTTCTTGATCCCTCCCTCTAACTAGTTTGCTCCCTCTTTATGGCTCACCTCTCCCAGACTGGCTCTTCAACTGGCAACCTGCCTGCTATTCACATTACAGCAGGGCTATTTATACTTTCAGGGGTCTACAAAGAAGGAAAGAGGTTGAAAATGTAAAGTATACGTAATTTTAGGCAGTCAACTCCTGTTTTTTGGACCCAAGACTGAGATTTAAAGTTTCTTTTGGGCTTAAACTTGGGTGATCTCTGTCTGATTTTGCTTCATAATTCAATGTACAAATTTACTTGAGAGCTAAACTAACTCACTGGCTTTGTCCCACGGAGGCTTTTACGTAAGAAAACTTTTCCAAATAGAACTTCTAAAACAAATTAACTAACGGTATTTCTCTAGCAAATGATTTTTTTAAAAAAGATTTTATTAATTTATTTGTCAGAGAGAGAGCACAAGCAGGCAGAGTGGCAGAGGCAGAGGGAGAAGCAGGCTCCCTGCCGAGCGAGGAGCCTGATTCGGGACTTGATCCCAGGACCCTGGGATCATGACCTGAACGGAAGGCAGCTGCTTAACCAACTGAGCCACCCAGACGTCCCTAGCAAATGATTTTTAAAATAAAATACTAGGTAACATCAATAGATCAAGAATATATATATGTTTTTAAGGCTAATGGTACTGCTTTCAAGAAACTATGTTCAGGTTTTATTGACACCTACAAAGAAAGCAATACAAACAAAACTACTTATCAACTACTTTTCCCACTTTAGTAGAGAAAGTATTACTGACATATGATAGCTATTGAGAAACAAATTAAGTACCCAAGTTTGAAACACCCAAAGTGGTTTCACTGCCTTTTCCGGTTGAAGTCTACTACCATCTGAAATACAGATGTGGTTAGCAAAGGAATATTATCCTCAGTCTACAGCTGTGCAGGTGTGGTTATATACATAGTTGTTTCAATGTTACACATCTTCTACCAGCAAACAAAAAACTATTATGACATTTAAAAAAAAGCTGAAGAAAATAATAATTATCCACTGGAAAAAAAACAACTGCCTAAGGAAAATAAAGCTATTCTCCATAAGTAATCAGATTAGCATTTTGCTAAAAAGGAGTCAACCCAAAATCTTTAAGTGAAAGTACTTCATATGTATCATATGTATCATGAGTCTATCCAATCATTACACTGCTCGTGCTAACATGCCCAATACAATGCAATTAAATATAAGTTGACAAACTCAACTTTTCTTTGGTCTTCAACCCAAAATGGCCTATTTTTCATATGGACCTCAAACAAAAGAGCATAAAGCTTAGTGCAAACCCAGTCTGCATTTGACAATCGACTGTCACTTGTTAGTAGCATCAGGAAAACAAATAGCAATTCCCTAAAATTTCCTTTACAACCTGAAGAGAGCATATAAGGAGACAATTCAGATGTAAACGTAACAAAATGTATCCCTCACTTCCTCTGTGCCCAGCACTAGACCAGGGACTTTTTAACATATTATCACAAATATTTGTCCTCCCTCCTCCACCCTTGATAAATTCAGAAAACATTTTTCAATCCTCAGAGTCCTTCAGATTAAAAAAGCAAAGCAAAGCAAAACAAAGCTAGGAGGGTGGGAAATGATTACAAACCAAAGCATTTCTGTGACAGACCTAAATTAAGTGTTTAAGATTAAAATCAGAACCTGACATAATACACAAGAGATTCTTTCAAATGCTAAAAAAGTTTGCTTCAAATTACCTATATTTAATTCTATCTAATAACCCCCATGAGAACAAATAGTATCTTTCAATCTGATCCCATTAAAGAGGTGGCCCCAAGTGTCTTACATTCACAACTGCAAAAACATTACTTTATGACATTCCCTACTTCAAATTTATAAACTGCATTTATTTTCCACTAAGATGCTGAGGTATCTTTAAAAACAGATACTAATCTCAGTACCTTTCCTACATTAGGCAGAAAAAAAAATTCGGTTTCATTTAGTCAAGTAAAAAGGCACCCCAAATTCTACAAATCACCATGAAAATTTTAAAATGAAATTTCCACACCGGTTAGATAATAAAATGGACTGTTCTTTATATAAGCTAATGATCAACTGAGGCCTTCCCCAAATGAAACAACAATATTTGAAGTAGCTACTATCTGGAGACCTTGGGTTGTGTTTCAACTCCTAAAACGCACTGCAGTTTTAAATAAAAGTTAATCTTACTGGAATCCTCCTGGAAGTCAACAATATTGAAAAAAATACTTTAACATTAGCTGCCAACTGTAATTTTTTCCCCCTCAGAAAGACACCTTGTGGTGACATTAAAGTAGTTTCCATGGAGGCATGAAATTTAAACTTGCTATATTGTATACAATAAAAGAGTATTAAACAAAGAAAGAGGGCTTTCTGTTGTTGTTGTTGCATAATTTGATTAATTCCCAAGACTTAATTCCAAATCTTTACCATGGAATTCCAAATAACAGGGAAAGAACATTTGAAAATAGGAGTTAACAATAGATCATCGCCATTTTCTACACAGAGAGAAGTATTTACATTTTAATTCAGTTCAGTCAGTTGGGTGTTAAGGAAGCATAAAAGGGCAAATACGGTAATAGCTTGAATTATAACAGACGTGGAAAACTGCCTATTAAGATGGTTAGTGGCAAAAATGAAAATGAAAACAAGACATACCGTCATACTTCCTATAACCAAGAGTCAAGGAATCTAGGTTAAAATAATAAAAAATGAATAAGACAGCCATGTTCTTACAAAAAAAAGTGGAACGGAAAGAAAAGATCACAAACAATTTAAGACAACCATGAGGAAAGATTGCTTTACGCCTCCACTGTTTGCTAACATTTAAAACTAGCATTTCTAGTCAACACCTGGGTTTGAAAATAGCACGGAAACACTGTCTTTTCCAACGTAAACCCAACAGAACATTCTGCAACGTTCTGAATAGTAAACATTAACCAGAATAAAGCATCGTTCGCGTATTTCCACCTTTAAGAACCAGTGGGAAAAAATTAAGACCTTTCTCTCTCCCATATATAGCCTTAGCGCCCCTCTCTCCCCTCTTTTATTTATTGTCCTTGTCGCGGGGCTAATGAACCCTAAACTTCTTTTTCTTTTTCCCATTAATGGCAATAGGGGGAAAGAGCAACGAGAGAGGAAAACCCAAATGACAGGGAAAACGAAATTAAAAATCGTGGCGTTTCTTGCTGGGTGAAGGCTAGGAACACCCTGAAGGTTTAGGAAGAGACAATCAATCCTGGATAGACCCCTATTAACGTACACTTTAACCCCAAGGCAACACCATTTTTCGTCTGTTTAATTTCTGCTTTTGACGAGAACGGCAGCTCTCCCCGATGAACCCTGCCGGGTGCATGCCACCCCTTCCCTAGAGTCCCCGGCAGCAAGGGTTTGGGGATCTCGCCCCAGCTCTGGATTTGCAGCGAGGCCCGGAAATCGGTCCCGTTACAGCCGATTTCACCCATCAGGAATGCGCTCCACCCCCGCTGCCTCCCCGCAGCGGCCGCCCTCGGCGTCGGCTGCTTCGGCGGCCCGGGAAGTGCTGCGGGGGAGCGCCGCCTCGGCCCGTCACAACACTGCTGGGTTGGCCGCCGACTCCACAGACTGCCCGGGCCGGGAGGGCAGAGCTCGGGGCGGATCCCACGCTCCGCCTCAGCCTGCGCGGTCCAGGGGGCGCCAGCGCCGGGTCCGGGCGGGGGACGCGGAACCAGCCAGCGGCCTGACCCCCAGGACCAGGACCGGGGCCGGGCCCGAGAGGGGGCGCCTTTCCCGTGGGATTTCTGAATCCATTTCCGTCCCGGGGAGGGGCGCGAGGGCCGCGGCGGTGGCGGAGCGCCGAGAGTCGGAAACGGGAGCCGCCCCTGTCCTCCCGCACCCAGGCGCAACCTCCTCCCGTGCCGCCCGTACCTTCAGCTCCTCGGAGCGGCGGCGGCTGCCGGAGTGCGGGTGAGGAGGCCCATCTCTCGGCGGCGGCTGCAGGAGCCGAAGGAAGTACGGAGGAGGGCTCCTCAGACCCGCCGAGCCGCCTCTCAGCTGGGGCGGGGAGAACGCAGAGGAGGGGTCCCGACGGCCGCTTTCCCGAACTCCTCCTCCGCAGTTCTGTCTTGACGGCTGTTCCCGGGAACCAGCGCCCCGACTGCCATTCTCCCCCTCCTTCAGCCCCCGCTGTCT
>LNAC01000064.1:3089585-3198748 GCA_002007465.1 Ailurus styani | reverse complement strand
GCACGTTCGGCCTGGCGGGTCCTGGCGCGTCCCGCCTGCGACCCGGTGACGGGGAGGGCAGCGTCCCGCTTGTCCCGTACGCGGGCAAGTCGGCGCCCTTTCTGCCCTTCGGGAGGCAGCCCTTCGCCCCGAGCGGGCGGGGCTGTGGAGCAGGTGTCGTCTCCGAGGATGGGTGCGGTGGTCGCCGCTGCTTCCGACGTGGTGTTAGATGCTGGGCCTGAGGACCCTGGCTCTCGGCATTCCGCACACCACTTAGGATTCGTTTCTTTGTGTTCTCACGGTCCACCTGTTAGGTTGGCAGCCCCAGGGAGAGCAAAGCCGGGATATTGCTGCGAGTTTCTGCTGCTTTCCGCGTGGAAATGTCTTCCCCGAAGGTGGCGGCGCTCCCACCCCTTCGTTCTTAACAGTTTTAAGAGACCTCATTCTTCCGCAGGGGCTGCTAGCGGCGGCACTTAGCCACAATTTAACACCTGTGTGAGGGTGCAGCGGATATCTGCCACTCACCTCTTCCCTTCGCCCGCATCTCTTAATTTCACAAAATCGCTTAAGTATTCAGAATTCATACGATACATTCTGAATTACTTTAATCCAGCTTTGTCTGTTCCAGCCCCTCTTATCCTTTAAGCCAGTCATATCTCCCCTTTGAATTTTTTTAACCTGCGTATGGTTTAGTATCAGTTCTTTTTAGTTGAGCAAACATTCAGCGCGGATCGGGTCCTTTCCTTCATAGTTGATTTCAAGATTTAGAGTCACTCTTCCTTGGAATACTGAGAAACGGAATGTGATGGATGCTGGACAGAATGTCCATTCGCCATCTGTTACTTAACTAAATATATCACCCTATCAATTCTTGTTTTAGTGTGTCTAATTTAAATTAGAAACAAACGAAGGAGCCCATGGTCTTTCAGACAGTACTTGGTATCTTTGGTAACCCAGTAAATGTTTACCAATTAGAAAACTAAACAAGCTAAGCAGTTTAGGTCCAAGTATCTTTTTTTTTTTTTACCACAAATCTTAAAGGAAATCATGATGGGTATGTTTATTTTCATTTATTGGAAATTTTAAAGCTGTTATACATTCCTTTAAATCCTACTTGAAAGCTGTCTACAATTTAATCATTGGGATACTTTGTGCAAACAGTACAAGAATAGTATAAGTTAAATGGATTTATGGAACATATTCATACGTAATATAATCCTTAGGAATCTATCAACATGTTGAACATTTCAGAACAGATGGGGCATTGGCTTGGAAGGAGGTTTTGAGGAAAGAGGCTGTGCAAAGTGGAAACGGTCTTGTACTCTGTACAATTGTTATCTTTTCCAGAGATTCCTTTTCCTGCTGTCTTCTTGAAAACTAGAGGGATTCCCTACTCTTCACTGAGGCAACATAGATCTATTAAAAACAACAACAACTACTATTGAACATCTTCACTTGAATTCCCATAGGTACCTCAAACTTAGCCTGTCCAAGACAGAACTTCTCTTTTCCTCAAAACTCGTGTCTCTCATTCACCCAGGCCCAAGCCAGAAATCTAGGATTCTTCCCAAGCACCCCTGGTTCAGTCACTTCCAATTCATAATTAACCTTAACTTCTGTTAAATATCCCTGTACTCTCTCTTCTATATCCCCCTTCTGCCTTTAGGGCAGTGATTTCCACTTTGCACATTAGAATCCCCTGAGGAGCTTTAAAAAAAATCCTGATGCCCAGGCTGCCTCCACCAATTAAGTCAATCTCTAAGGATGGAACGCTGGCATCAAGATTAAAAACAAAAAACAAAAAACTCTTCAGGTGATTCCAATGCATAGCCATGGTTGAAAACCACTGCTAGGGCCTCATTTCTCACCAGATTACTGCAAGAGCATAATAATTGGCCTCAGGTGCCTTGATATTTGGCAGCGTTCTCCTTTCTTTCCCTACTCTCTTCTAATTCATTCAGAATCAATTCAATAAATATTAATCGAGTGCCTTAGTATCTGTGTGTGGGGGGGGTAGTTTCCCAGAAACTGGGAATACAGCAATGAAAAAGACAGCCCTTATATCTGGTCTCAAAGAGCTTACAGTCTGGGGGAGTGGGGTGGCACAGCTGTGAAAGGTAGAAAAAACATCAAAGAGATAACGAAAAGGAAGTAAATTTATCTGCGTGACATATAGAAACCAGGGAGGCTGTTACCTTAGTTTAGTGTCTCAAACTAAAGTCTACTCCTCTGACTTTCGAGTTGGGTTCTACAAGACAAGAAGGAGGCGAACAAGTTAAGGGGTGGGGAAGGTAGCAGGAACAGCAGGTGCAAAGGTCCTTGCAAGATAAACTTGCCAAGTTCAAGGTAGCTAGAGGCTGAAGCATAGTAAGAGGCAGTATACCACATGGGGTTAGAGAAGTACGAGGAAGCCAGATTATTTAAGACATTCTGAGATCATGATAAAGAGAATTCTAAATGGTTGGTATGATGTGCGGCTAGACACAACAGATTTTTAAGTGGAGTGACACCTGACTTACCTCTGGAAAGATCACTCTGGTTGCTCTGGGGATTAGATTGTGGCAGAGCAAGAGTGGAAGCCTGGAGATCAGTTACGAGGCTACTTCAAGAAGCCAGGAAAGTTATCATAGTTCTTTGGACTAAGGTAGAGAGAGAAGAAGATGGTTTTGGTATTTGTTTTAGAGGCAGAATTGGTAAGACTTGCTTGGAATGGAGTAAAATCAGGGAATGAGAGAGAACAATGCAGCTACTCTTTATTAAATACATGTTACCTGACAGGCTCTGTTCTAAGTGCTTTATAAGTATTTAGCCATTTAATTATCATGAGTCCCAAAAGATAGGTACTATTTTTTTTAATATTATTTATTTATTTGAGAGAGAGAGAGAGTGCACGCACAAGCAGGGGGAGTGGGAGAGGGAGAAGCAGATTCCCGGCTGAGCAGGGAGCCAGGACCCTGGGATCATGACCTGAGCAGAAGGCAGATGTTTGACTGACTGAGCCATCCAGGCGCCCCATTAAAAAATTAGGATTCAAGGCTTGAGAGGGTAAGTAATTTGCCCAAAGTTACATAGCTGGTAAGTGGCAGAACTGGGATTTGGACCAAGCAGGCAAGGTAGTATGGATCTACAGCTCATATTCTTTTCCCACCCCAACCGTAGCCCCCTCCATTGGTGCCACAAAGTTTTCAGCCACATTAAACTACTTACAATACCGCAAATCCTTTTTTCTTTCTCCCTTTCTCTCCTCCTCCTTCTTTCCTCCTTCTCTCTTACACATGAACATTTACTTTTCTTTGTACATGCTGTTTACTCTGCCTAGAATTCCCTCTCCCCTTCTCTGCCTGGCTTAACCTAACAAACTTTGCTGATCCTTGCTGGCTAGGTTAAACCCATCTTCTCTGTGTTTACCTCCAAAATTTTCTATGTAAAGAGCTTCATTATTGTTGGTAGGTCTTTCCCACTAGATTTTTAAGGCGGCTAGCTTGAAGCCTAATACATAAGGGAGAGAGAGCAAAGGCACTGAGAGAGGCAAATGTGGTAAAGCATTATTCTCGCCTTCGAGAAGCTTGTAAACTTGACAGGGAAAGAGACACATAGAAAATCATTCTAATACAAAGGCCAAAAGTGTCATAGAAACAATATGTTACAGGCCAGGACTTTGGAGGCAAGAAGCTTGGCCTAAAGGTTGTTTCACTGGGGGAAAAAATACAAGCAGAAATGGGAGCTTCGGGGCTTTATTCTCCTCCGTCACTTAATTTGGCTTGGGGAGGCAGTCTTGGGACCTCATCCAGGAAGATTTGGGAGATTCTCAGTTGCCACAATTGATTCATTGGAATGCACCACTTCCTGACTTTTCACTTTGACCTGTCCCTGTGTGAATAATTGTACTGCTCTCAAGTTGGTTCAGTTCCCTACCTGGCAGGGTCATGGACATGTCTTCTTATGTAAGTCCCTCCTTTTCCTCATGTAGGAGGTTTCAGAGCTTGGCTTCTAGCTGTGGGACCTTGGGAAGATTACTGAGAGCGCCTGTGACCCACAGTGTTGGGCCTTGTGTGTAAGGCATGAAGGTTTTGCCCCGCATGACCACAAGGGGTGCCAAGGACATAGACCACACTGTGTACAGTGCCCCACGGATGTGCTTCACAGTGGCCACCTCAACATAACCCGTCATAAAATAGGGAGGAAAATAGTACCTACCGCACTGGGTTGTTCTCAGGACTAAATGAGTAAAAGCAGATACAGCTCTTAAGCTTGGCATGTAGTAAACCATCAGTAAATATTAGCAGCTATTACTACATAAAGGGAAGCTGGCTAGAGTGGGAGTTAATCCAGCTAGGATTTTAAAAATGGGGTCATCTGCATCTCTCCTCACTTAGTTCTCTTAATTGTTAGGGCCATGTAGGGCATCTG
This sequence comes from Ailurus styani, assembly GCA_002007465.1. Lineage (NCBI taxonomy): Eukaryota > Metazoa > Chordata > Mammalia > Carnivora > Ailuridae > Ailurus > Ailurus styani. Next base: position 3,194,359 of record LNAC01000064.1, on the reverse strand, counting down.
GAGAGAAAAAGACTTTTCTCTTCCAAACTGAGAAACCTAGGCCCCTCAATGGAAAAATCCTTCAGGCGCCCGACAGCTGAGTTGCTCTGGTCCACCTATTCTGCCTACTCCATCTCTCACTCACCACATTCCATGGGGCAAATGGCACCATATCCTCTCCAAAGTCAGCCCAAGGTACTCTGTCTTTTGGGAAGATTAGACTCCCCAAAGGGTTATTATCAGCCTTTAGGGTGGTAGTTCTCAAAGTACAGGCTAGAACCATCATTGCCAGTGTCACTTGGAGCACCTGTTAAAATAGATTCTCGGGTTCCATTTCAGAATCATCGAACCATCATTTGTGAGTTTGGGGTCATGGAATCTAGTTTTGTTTTGTTTTTTTAAAAGATTTTATTTATTTATTTGACACACAGAGAGAGATTACAAGTAGGCAGAGAGGCAGGCAGAGAGAGAGAGGGGGAAGCAGGCTCCCTGCTGAGCAGAGAGCCCGATGTGGGGCTCGATCCCAGGACCCTGAGATCATGACCTGAGCCGAAGGCAGAAGCTTAACCCACTGAGCCACCCAGGCGCCCCAGTGGAATCTAGTTTTAAAGAAACTTGCCGGGTAATTCATATTACACATTTAAGAACTACAGCTTAAGTGCTTCAACCATTATGATAATATCCCAACTTCAAGCAGTTTTCTTCCATAGGATCTCTCATCTTTAGGAAGGAGGGTATCTCATTCCTCTTCATGGGACCCATCCAGTTACCTACAATCTGGTTCATTCTCACTCCCACCCATCATCAGAAGTGATATCTCCTTTAACCTTCTCTTGGTGGAGACTGGGTCCTCAGGTCACCATTACCCTTTGCTTATTCCAGTCTTTCTTAATTACATTTCCCATTTGTTTGATTCATTCATTCTGGACTAGAAATCCCCAGAGCTCCCTAAAACTAGAGCTGGTTGGACTTACTGCTCGTTGGACAGGGTGAATTTGGCTGACTAGGTCCACAGCGGTGGGTTGCACTAGAAGCAGGATGTCAGTGGGTGATGAGCAAGGACTTAAAATGACCATATGTCCCAGTTTGCTCAGAAAAATCCTGGCTCATACCTGTTGTGGGGGCTTAACTATTGATGGTACCCCTTTCACTCTCCAAGGATCCTGGGTTAGACATATTAAATCATCATCCTGGTAATAAGCCTCATGTCAAAACCAACACTTGCAACACTTTAGCCCTTGAAATGTGTCTAGCCTACCCGCTTCCTACCCTCCCAGTCTCTAATCCCATGCCATGACTCCTTCCTCTCAGATTTCCTTAATGAATTTACTTTGGTATAATACTTTGGACTTACATTAAGAGATTTATAAGAAAGCACCATGAAAATTGTTCCTATATTTTTCTGACTGTATCTGGAAAATATTTTTCTTTGATTTTAGCACCTGGTATAGTTGTGTTTCCCTTTCCCCCTTGTTCATTATCCCCATTTGTTTTGTCTTCTGGATACCTAATAGTGGAACTGACAGTATTTCTCTTGGCTATGAGGAAGTTCAGAGCTGTATTATGTGGCCATAATACAGTCTTATATAAGACTGAACAGGATGCCCTTTACTTACTAAGTCAAGAGTGATTATTTCCATTTCTTCACTTTCAGATTTATTTCTCTGGTGCTATGTTTTATGTATCTGTAACTCATCTCTTATCCTTTTTGAAACAAGGCAGGTATAAAAAAAATGCATATGAACACATTCCCCAAAACAAACTGGTACTGATTGTTAGTTATATAGCTGAAAGGGATTATTTTAAAATATACACAATGAATAATTTCCTCACCTCAAAATATAGTATTAAAAGAATGAATAGCATTTTAAGTAATGCTGGATTTAGCATTCTGCAACAACCTCATTATCTAGAAAGTGAAAAGATTCAAACAAAAGGAAATGAAAAGATTAATTTTCAAGCTGCAATATTTTTAGATATGACCCAGAACCTTATACCAAATAATTCAATGAGGAACACTCGCTGCAGAAACTGCATAGCCTAATTAGATAGCATGCAGGGGTGTTTACCTTCATAATGAAATCCTGTGCTGTTGGACATGAAGAAAGGGAGAGGAGGGGGGCAGCTCAGGGAATCAGATTTGAGAATGTTCTGTCCAGATAATAATGATGACCCATGAAAAGGAGTCTCTGGCCTCTAACAGTCTCCAGACAATTATTCTTACTGCTGGCCTTGATAATATTGCAGGAGTTGGGGGAAGGAGAGGCTGGCTCCCTGTGGTTTGCAGATAACATAAAACATAAAGAAATTCACTTTAAGGAAATTACTGAGAAATACATTTTACAACTAGTTTCTTTCAGAGGTTGCACTGAATTTACAAGACTCAGTGCTAGATATTCTGTTATTTTGTGGATAAATCGGGCATCTAGTTAAATCTGCTTCAAAATATTTTCACCCTGGGGCGCCTGGGTGGCTCAGTGGGTTAAAGCCTCTGCCTTCAGCTCAGGTCATGATCTCAGGGTCCTGGGATCGAGGCCCGCATCGGGCTCTCTGCTCAGCAGGGAGCCTGCTTCCTCCTCCTCTCTGTCTGCCTCTCTGCCTACTTGTGATCTCTCTCTCTCTCTGTGTCAAATAAATAAATAAAATCTTTAAAAAAACCATTTTCACCCTAAATTTATGGAGATCATGCTGAATATAGTGATTTCTGTCCCTTATCAGCATGAATAGACCCATTTATCTTTCTTAAAATGCAAGCTTTCAGAGAATAAGGGAACAAACCCATGTGGCACCTGAAAGAACAAATATTAACATTTTTTCTTACTTGTATTATTTTTTAAAGCAAAAGAAACGAAACATTATAGAGTTAAACCTCCTTGGACCTCCCCCACTACCCAGCCCCATTTCTCTCCTCCCTCGATAACTGCTAACCTAAAAGTTTTACCCTTCTGGTTCACATCCTTTTGCATTAAGTGCATATTCCCAAATAACATATTCTGTTGTTTTATGTTTTAAACATAGTGTTTACTAAACAGTTTTACATAAATGATATTGTATCAAATGTGTCATTCTACAGCAGCCTCCCTTTTTTCCCCTACTTAACACTATTTCGAGATCTACCCATGCTGATACATGGAAATCTAATCTTACTTATTTTAACTGCCATATAAATGAGTTTTCTTATACATGTCATTTTGCACATATGGGAGAATTTCTCTAGAGTATATACCTAGATGCGGAATTACTAAAGACACTATTTTAAAACTTGAAAAATACTAGAACCTGTCTTATGGCTGTCCTTTATTCTGATTATACCTATAACTGTTAGTGGGTGAAAAAAAGATACATGTGTGTATTTGGATTCTCAGAGATATTCCGGTAAAAAATCTACAATTATTAATACAAGGAGATAAATCAAGGTCCCTATATGCCTGTTTCCTCATCTTTATAAAAATGAAGGCAATAAAAGTATCTCTTTAGAGTTTCTGTGAAAATTAGATGAAGTAATAAATATAAACATATTTAGCACACAGCACTTAGCAGTAGCTCAGGGAAAATGAGCTATTACCAATAGTGTTATTTTAAGATGAGTGGATATTGGATTCAGTGGCATTCAAGTGTGTCAATTTGTGTTTAATATTTTTGGCAGAATCTACCCCTGAAACAGTAAGAAGATACAAAACATTCGAGCAGAGAGGAAACAGTAGGAAAGGCAACTAAGCACAAATTAACCCCTGCTGGCAGTGGATGGCCTGTTTATGCAGGTGCTACCTCCCCCCATCCCCCCCTTTTTTTTGCCATCCATTCTGTTCAATGGTATTGTCACTTTAGTTCCATGTATGCTAGCCAGGAAACTCATCAGCAATGACCAAAACCAATTCTGTTTCTAGTATGGTTCCAATTTTAAAAATCCCATCTACCTTTGCCAGGGGAATCCCATCAGAAATGTGTTAGAAGACATATTTAAACAGTTATTTCCTGGCAAATGTGGTCAGAATCCGAAAGGACTAATTAGAAGTCTGTGTGATGGAAAAAGGTGGACAAGAGATGACATGTAGTACCTTGAATACATCAACTGATATTTGGGGCTAGAGGGAAGAATTTGTTACCTTGCTGAAATTCATACTTGGGAGTTTTAAAACAAAACAAAACAAAAAACCATCACAAGTTTGGAGCTAAAATGACTGTGCCCAGCCAACATTCCTATCAGTGATCAAAGAGAATAAGATTTTAAAAGAGTTGAATAACCGAGCAAAGAGAAAAATATCTGAAGTCTTAGGGAAAAAAACATCTGAAGTCTCAGGGTTAGTGATATGTATTCAATTCCAGTGTTTCTAGGGGTTTTATAACCTGTGTTAAAATAAAAAGTTTTAAACAATATATCTCAAGGACATGAAGGGATAACTGAATAATTACTACAATGCTGTCATTATGAGAATGGTTTTGTTCAAATAAAGATCCCCACATGTGAAAGTTGTATTACAATTTATCTTTATCATGAAGAAAAGGGTGCCCAATCCAGATTTTGTACAATGCTGCTTCCCTACATTACAGGAACTCTTTTAAATGATCTCTGTGTTTCAGTGCTGAATAGAAGAGAAATAATTTGGGAGCAAGCATTTGAGGATTTAGCAATAATACTTGAGACATTCTATTTTCAGAAGTACAAATCTGCAGCACAAATTCAAGGACAGATGCTAAAGTAGGTGGTCAGTCACCAAGAGGTATTTCTTTTGTTTCCACCTCAGTATTTTACTGATTTATAGACCTAATAGGAAAGCAAGTATAGAGTTTTTCTTTTTCTTTAAAATGAACAATGGATTCTCCTGAAATACTACATTTGGAAGACTTATGCAGGAAGTCTGGAGGAGAGAGGAAGTTCCTTTCCTTCTCTTCTCCCTCCAAAGCCCACTCCCATCTCATTCCAATCTTACAATGAGCACTGTTTTAATTCGGCTTCTAATATACCTTTGCACTGATTTTTCACAAGTGAAGGATTTCCAGCCTGAGAAACTGAATATATGAATATATGTATTTGCATAATGTCATAAAAATTTAAAACAAATGAAATAGAAAGAACCTTATAAAATGACATTTCAGTGAGAGATGATAAGAAAATTAATTCAAAAGCTTCATCTTTTAAATAGAAAATCCTAGAAAAGAAAATATGTTTGCTATTGAAGACAGAGAACTTCAAACTAATGGGTCTTAGCAGAAGGTTGGATTTTTGGGTCTTCCAAAGAAGCAAACACACAGTCATTCTGGATTCTGACTTCCCCCATAGAATCTGCTAATTTGTCCCTCTGTTTGACCAGTTCCATGGTCTTTGATTCTGGTTGAACCGTGTCATCTCTAGGCCCTTTCCTTTCAGTAACTGCCCTCTGGACAAGATGCCTGTACTCAGGAATTTGGTTCTACTTTTCTGCCCTCAGCAGCTCCAAATCTCAAGCCTGTTTCCTGGGTCCCCAAGCCCAGTATTTACCAGATCTTGGCTCAATCCTACAGCACAGAAGTTAGAACATAACTAACCATTGGATTTTCCAATCATTGTTATCAACCCCAATACTGAAGAAATATCTGCCAATGTTTATGATGGTGAATTTGTGAGTATTATATACGCATATCCAAATGTTTATACACATTGATACACAGAGAAAAATTAGGATAGCTCATAATTTAAAAACATTATTTTATTTTTTTCTAAGCACCCTGGTTTTCCCAAGGGGTTTATTTGGGCAGACCTGGGGACAGGGAAGCTCTGCGTCCAAAAGAAGGTGTTGGACCTCTTGGTGGTGAAGCCTGGCTTGTGTTGGCCATGCAGGAGAAACTTGATCTTGGAATCCTGGAACTGCTTGAGGGCCGGTGGGTGGCACTTGCTGGCTGCAGTGTCCTTCACCTTTGTGATCTGGATTGAGTGAGCCTAGTGCAATGCCAGTGTCCACATCTCACAGCACAGGGTGACAGCACCTACAGTGGTCAGCTCCTGGCCAGTGTTGTGGGAGTCCCTGTGGGAGCTATAGCACAGCCAGATGCCGACATTCTTTACCCACAAGGGAGATTTCTCCAACACCTGTCCGCGGTCAACAGTTTCCTCCAAAGTCTTCATCTTCTTCAGCTGAGATAGAAAGTGCCAGAAGCAGCACATGGTGACGACGTGATTAGGTGTAAAGATTCGTACCCGATAGAGGGGCGGAGTGCAGCATTTGGGGTGGGCAGGCAGCTCCCCACCGCCTTGTACTCTTGAAGTGTGCCCGAGGCCTTCAGGGCATTCTCTCCATTCCCCCTGCCACCCCAGAAAGGACTAGAATAGCTCATAATTTTAATAGACACAACACATGTAAATCATGTCTTTGATTTCCTTTCTTCTTTCCTCCCTTTTTTGTTCATTTGATTAACATACTGGGTGACCAATGTCCATTGACAGCTGAATGGATAAAGAAGATGTGGCATATATATACAATGGGATATTCCCCAGGCATCCAAAAGAATGAAATCTTGCCATTTGCAATGATGTGTGGATGGAACTAGAGTGTATTATGCTAAGTGAAATAAGTCAGAGAAAGACAAATATATGATTTCACTCATATGGAATTTAAGAAATAAAACTGATGAACATAGGGAAAGGGAAGGAAAAATAAAATAAGACGGAGAGGGAGACAAACCATAAGAGACTTTTAACTCTAGGAAACTGAGGGCTGCTGGATGAGAGGTGGGGGGAGTGGGGTACCCAGGTGATGGACATTGAGGAGGGCACTTAATGGAATGAGCAGTGGGTGTTACATGCAACTGATGAATCCCTAAATTCTACCTCCAAAACTAGTAATACATCATATGTTAATTAAATTGAATTTAAATAAATAAAACATACTGGGTGACAAGAGATAACAAATCAGACATAGTCCATGTCTGAACAGTCGCAGAGTTGAGAGTAAAAATTTGAGTTGGATGCTTACTTAGCCTGTGACAAAGTTATATCCTACACTGGTGTTTTAAAGGGGTTCACTGCCTAAAACCCTCAGAAGTACTTCTAATCATATGACCTTGACAGTCTATTGCTGCTTCCAATAGGTGAAGATGAAGATGAAGATCTTTGACCCCATTTCCAGCCAGGTTTTTGTCATCCTTGCTTGCATACTGAACCCTCTTATTCCTTTTCCATCCCACTCTCTTGGTCACACCAACTTCAATCTGCCTGCTTTTCTATTCTAGCTTCTGAACTTGGCATACCAGCTAACCTCAAATTTGCAACCCCATTATTCATTTCTTACTGATTTCTAACATAGCTATTCCCAGCATTTCCTGTTCTTCTAAGTTTTTTTCTTTTTTAATGACAGAGCATCAGAATGGATTTTATTTTTTTAGAAATTAATTTTTATTTATTTTATTTTACTTTTTCTAAGTTCCTAATGTCCACATTCTTTCATTCATTTTATTCAACAAATACAAATTGAGAATGAACAATATGCTACTTGCTATACTAGGTGATGGGCAGTCCAGTAGGGGACAATACAGACCCAGTCCCTGCCCTGACGGATCGTATGGTCTAGTGAGGGAAACAAAGATAGCTTCCCAACCATTCTGCTTTGCTGGAAACATCCAGGCCTTTGTCCAGCATCCACCTCTTCATCTTCCCTTTCCCTGTGTCATCCCTCTCTGCTTCTTCTTTGACTCTACCTTTCCTTCTATCTTGGAGGAAGAGCCAATCTTATTAACTTTACCATATGAGCTCTTGAATTCATTTCCTTCTTCCCTCTTCCAGTACCTTACTCCTTATGGTTCTTCATACTTTTTATTCTGAAATAAGTGATATTATCTTAAACCCTTTAGACAGTTTATATTAAATACAAAGCTGTATTTTGACTTTGATGAAAGAAATGCTGAGTACATTTGTCAATATCTTCAAATTCAGAACTGGCAGTTTCTTTGAATGCTATGTTTTTTTCTTTTTGAAATCTGTGTTTTGTCCCAAAATAATCAACATAGGAGCCAGTGGATTAACATTCTTGGATCTGGTCTAACATTCTAATGAATAGTTCCTTAGCAGGTATGTCAGGATCCCTTCTTTTCAGATGATTTCATTTGGATTGCCTTCCAGGTACTTTCTGTTTTTCTATTTAAAAAAGTCCCACACATATAGGCTTGGTTTTCAGTTTTCCATCTTAGATTGGCTAACGAATAAAAGAAAAATTATTTTCCCTTTCTGATCTCCTAATTTTGGATTGGTAAGGAAGAGTATTTCAGTATCTAGGAATTCTTATAGAAGTTTACTGTTAGATTTAGTAATTGTTTCTCTTACACAATCTACTTCATCGATTTATGAAAACCTCTCTACTGTAGGTGATGTCACCCACTACTTTACTGTGATCATAACCTGGAAAATCCTGAGTGTATGGTCTTTCAATTCCAGTGCCTTATTTTTTCAGAGAGAGGGTGTCAGAAATTTCTCCTTAGGAAAACATTTGGTTCCTCTTTTTAAAATACTACTCTTAAAAAAGGGTATCACATGAAACAAGTTTGGAAAGGTGAAGAGAACATCACTGATGATTTTATTTCACCATTGCTCTTCAAGCCAGCATTTCTTCTTCAGGGACACAGAATATGGGAGCAAGAAGGGCTAATATATTATATTTTTATTGCTGTTGACACAATCTGACAGTGAGCTATTATAGAGACTTGTGGGAAAACTGAGAAATAAATCCTGTCGAAAACTGAGAAATAAATCCAGGCCCTTCAAATATTTGAGATATGGGTCCTACACTCTAGTGAGAGTCTCAGACCTTGTTCCTTCTTTTGGGGTGCCTTCAGTGCTTGTATCACAGGAGACAGGATGCAAGGGCTGTTAGTGTCTACCCCTGGCAAAACATACCTTCCTTCTCCGGGTCAGGGAAGAGGCTCCACTTTTGACCACATCTTCAGTGTCCCAGCCGTACATTTTCTTTAATGATCACGATTGGCACTTTCCCAGAGCCTCAAGCTTCTAGGACCTCTTGGTACAGAAGCAGGCTAGAGCTAATAGGAGAGCAGTGTTGGGGCCGAGAAAGTGGTAGAGATCTAGCAAAGAAGCTAGATCCAGTCACGCAGAGGTCAGCCGTTAGAATCATCAAGTCAAAGCAACAAGGTGAATTTCAGTTCACTTTGTAGTGTATCTATATGCAAAGGGTCTTGTCCAAGGGACCTGGGGCAATGTGTAGGAGAAGCTTCGGGGGATGAGCATCTTAAGTCAGTAAGTGGGTATGCAAATCTTAGATCAGACAGGCCCTTCCGAATTCTGGAAGCAGATGTATAGCCTGAAAGAAGAAAAGGGCCTCTGAGAACCAGAAGAGGGAATCCTAAGGGAGTCAAGATCCTAGATAACACAGTTGAAGTATGGAGGTCTTTAGTTCCAGTTAGGATGTGGGGTGGGGGACATCTAGAATCTGGGACTTGGGTCAAAGGCTCATCAGATCATTTGGCTACATGGTGATGAGTTAGAGCTCTGACAACTCTGCTGTAAAGCACAGACCAGATGCAACCAAATCCAAATGTCTCTAAAGCTATCCTGGCTGATATCATTTCGTTGGGCATGGGAGAAGGGTGGAAAGCTTTACTGGCACCCGTGTCTGCTCATCTGGAATGGCAGGCATGAAACTAAAGTGGGGGCAAAGGTTGGCAGTAACTGACCTGAAACCACGGGTCAAAGCTTATCATCTGATACACAATGTGCGAGCACATGCCCAACAGCAATGGGCTAGAAAGGCTGCCCAATTAATTATTTGTGGTGCAATATATGACCAAGGCATTAGCAAGGAACAGAAACCAGATTATTCAGGAATAGGTATGAGTCCTGGTCCATGCATAAGCCAAAACCAGTTGGGTAAATGGAATACTAGAGGGTTTCCTTCTTCTGCAGCAAGATCTACAGGCCTTATGCCACCTGGTTCTAAAGGCTCACATTTTGGCAGAGGAAGTAACAGGATGGAGCCTGAAAGAAACAATACAAAAAGATTTCAAAGAAAAAAAAAAACTAGGAAGTTCCATTCTGTTGGCTCAAAAAAGTACTACTCGCATAATTACAAAAAGCCTGACTTGGCAACCATTCATAAGAAAAAAGGCCTGGGGATTTTGTTGGTAACAAGCTCAACATGACTGAGTTTGTGATATGGTTGTTAAAAAAAAAAAAAGCTGATGAAATCTTCAGTTGCATCAGCAAAATACAGTGTCCAGATAAAGGGAGGCAATGGCCCACTGAACTCAGCTGTGGTAAGGCCTCATCTGGAGGCTTATATCTAAGCATGTTTTAAAGACAGACACATATAAACCAGCATAAATCCAGAGAAAGACAATTGGGCCCTAGAAAAATCTGGAAACCATGTCACCTGATACATGATCCAAAGAACTGGTTGTGCTTGGCCAAAAGAGAAGACTGGGGCAGGAATGTGTCGAGGATTGTCTGATGAGAGGAGTAGCTGAAGGTTTGATAGTCCAGAGGACAGCCCGAGAACTGGGTTTCAGCTCACTGACAAGCAGACATTTTAAAGAAGCAAACCCGGATGACGATTAAACTATTTTCCAAAATCATGAACTATCCGTTCCTGAATATGTTCAAGTTGAATTTGAATGGTCCTATAAGGGCCCTAATTTTGTGTAAGTGGAGTGGGCAGGGGAGGCCCACATGAGAGGAGTAGAGGCTGGATTAGCCCTAGGAATCCATAATTACTCTCCACCACCAGTCTTTCCATCTGAACGCCATCCCTTCCCATTTTTTCCAGAGTTTGCTTCCACGACTGGCCCCGCCTTGTCTAATATCTTAACATTTTCCCCTTCCAAAAGTCCTTTCCAATTTTTATTTTTAAAGAAAGTAACAATCTTCATTTGATCTTTTGTTTTTGCTTCGAGCGGAGTGCTATTATTGTTTTTACTTCAGCATCTTTGTATTTGGAAACGGCATCCCGATTTCTTTGGGTGACTATCCCCTTCACTCTTGGGTCATAAGATTAGAGTGATATTAACCACCACCGCTCCTAGGGGTGATCATACGACCTTTGCCTGGCCCACTAGTGTTTCAGACAGTGATTAATTCAGGGATGGGCATGTGACCTAAGCTGTCCAGTAAGAATCAATTCTAAGGTTTTTACTGGAATTATTAGGAACTGCTGGGACCACTTGTTTGTTCGTTGTAAAGCTGGAGTTGCCAGAAGCCAGCATGTGGAAAGAGTCTGCAAGAGAATGAAGCCAGCACAGAAAAGTGGGTGTGGAGGTGGGGAAAGAGAAAAAATATCCTGATGATATTGCTGAATCTCTGGACTTTCCAGTTACTCAAGCCAATGAACTCTCTCTTTGGTTTAGATCTCTGTCTCTTGAAGCCAAAAGAGTCTGAACAATATGTTTGGGCTCTCCATTTCTTTCTAACTTCTCTTGTTCTTCTTCTTTACAGGTGAAGTAAGGGCCCATGGCATGCCTGGGCCCATGGCAACCTGCCAGGCCTGCCTCTCCAGCTGCATCTGTCCCAGCCGGCTTCAACACCACTGTAGGCACTCAGTGCTGATGCGGAAGGGGCAGGCTGGCTCCAGGCCAGTCCTGAAGTCTGACTCCCTTGCAACATTTTTGCAAGGAACCTTTTTTTCACTCCTACATGCTTTTGTCTCTGAGTCTTCCTTTCACATTAATCCGTTTCTCTCTATGGCTCTTCCATTTTTCTATTACGTTAAAATCCTGGTAGTCATCTGAGATGTATTTATGAAGCACCTCCCATCTAGGCTTAGATGCTGGTGATCCAACGGGGAGGTCAACCTACACAGCCCCTGTCATCTTGGGTTGACAGTCCAGGGGAGAACGCTCACTGATGCAGCTGTATCCAAATCATAGCTGGGAGAGAATCCAAGCAGCTGCCCTTTTGAACCTTGATTTCACACAATGTAGGAAAGCCGTCATCATACTCTTAGGAATTCCATTTTCCCATCACAGATGTACCATACAAAATTCAAAAGGAACAAACGGATAGAGTGAATATTTTCTAGAGGTAAAATCCTCCATCCCACCTCTTCAGCATCCCTCCCTACAGGCAACTATTATTAGTGCCTCACGTATCAATCCAAAATAAGTCTGGGCACATGCAAGCAAATATATATATGTATGTTCCCAACCTCCACCCCCTTTACAGAGAGTCTTTGCACCTTGCTTTTTTACTCAACAATATATCTTAGAGAAACGCTGTATCAGTACCTACAAAGGTACGCTGTTCTTTTTAATGGATGCATGATATTCAAACTGCACAGAGACCCTACATTACTTAAGTGATCTTTTATTGATATACCTTAAGTTGCTTCCAATATTATGCTCCTACAGATTTGCAATGATTATCTGAGTTATATATTATTTCATATGTATTGTGAATTATCCATGGGATAAAGTCCTAAAAGTGGAATTGTTCAAAGACTATGTCTAATTTTCCATATTGATATCTATTGTACACTTATCCCCCAAAGTGATCACATAAATTAACAGTCTATCAACAATGGATGAATGCCTGTTTTCCAGCATTCTCTCTGACAAAGTCTATTATTAAACATCTTGGTCTTTGTAAATTTGCTAAGTGAAAATGCTATCTCATTTTCATTTTAACTTACATATTTTATTATGAGGTTGAGTATCTGCTTGTGTTTAATACTCATTTGTATTTCCTTCCCTACAACAATTTGTTCACATTTGTTGCCATTTTTCTATTAGATTGTTGACCTATTGGTTGGTATATACATTTTATATTTTATGGAAACTAGCTACTTTTCTTCCATATGTATTGCAACTTTTTTCTAGGTTGCCATTTAACCTTTCATTTCATTTATATGTTTCTTTTTTTGCTTTGTCATGTTTATTTTTGCCAAGAACATGACAACTTTGAATCTTCTTTTTCATCCTCTGTATATTGCTAAGTCTTAAAATTTGTTCCTTTCTACTATTCTGTGAAGGGGGAAAAATGAGCAGACCATTTTTAAGCAAGGAAGTATAAGTGGCTAATCGTAAGCACATAAAAATTTCATCCTCATAAACAACAAAAAAATACAAATTGGTTTCATTTTTTACTCAAGCAAATTAGCAAAGATAATTAGAGTGAAACCAGCACTGCTATACTCTGTTGGCAGGAGTGCAAATTAGTTCAGTACTTTTGGAAAGCAAATTCTCAGTAAGTAGTAAGAACTTTAAATTTTTGAAAACTCTTTATTCAGTAATGGCACATCTAGAAATTTATCCTATGGCTGTACCATCAAGATGTACTTCCACCCTGCACTATTTTAACAGGGGAGGAACTGAAAGCAATTCATAAGTTGTTGTCCTACAAGTAAATCACAGTGTATCCATACCAACGAAGGCCACAAAGCTACCAAATTAAAGCTCAAAGCTATTAATGACGTGGGAAAATTCTCACACTCTTATACTAAAGATGGGCTACAAACTTGCTTAGACTGTGAGGTAACAACTGCGTTAAAATAAATCAAAAACCGAGAAGAAATGTCAAAGCAATGGTTACTTGTGTTTAGAGAGATTATGCACAAAAATTTTCTCCTTTTTACTCTTCCGTGGGTTCTCAAATTTTGTAACGTGCGTGTATTATATAGTCTGATAAAAATCAAAATCAAAATAAGCACACGCCAAAGGAATGTAAACCTATTTCTAGGATTTATTCTTTTTCCTTGTGCTTCCACAGTGACCACACAGGCCTTTATTTATTTGTCTTTCACATTGGGACTGTTGTATTATCCAGTCTTGCCGCCTCTGGTCTCCTCCAATACTGTTAGGTTACCGGAAAACACTATCATTACTCAAGACCCCACAACGTCTTCTGACTCCCTACCGCATGATGTTGACATTACTCAGTCTAGTACATCAGCCTCCCATAATCCGGCCCCACTCGACTTAAATCATGCAAGTGGATTTCCTGCTCCTCTCCAGGGACATCCTGCACCCTTGAGGGGTCCTGGCACTGGGCCACCCCAGGCCTTTTCTGTGACTCTGCTCATTCTGTGCACTGTTCTCAGAACTGCCTCATCATGCTCCTTTTGGGCCCGTCTCCGTCTCCTCCACGTCCACCTTCACTCACTCACACTCACAAACACACCCACGCACACACCGCAGCGTAGCGCCTCGTGGTTCTGCTGCCATTTCTCCTGTGCTAATAGGTAATCCCCAGCTGTTCTGAGAGCCCTGGAGGGCAGGCAACGCTAATCATAATCTTCTTTTCTCTTCCGACTTGGTTTCTGCAAAGTGCTGAGCAGAGGGAGAGCCCTGGCCAAGTCCTGAGGCGGCTGCTATGATGAGCGGCTTGGTGGGCAATGTCCTCCTCTTGCCCGTTCTTTCCCAGAAGCCTCTCTTCCGAGGAGGCCCCCGCCCAGTGGCAGGAGCAAATTAGAGGAAGCCCTGGAATGGTGGGGTTCTCAACCCTGGCTACCTATTATAAGCATTAAGCTTTAAAAAATGTAACTGTTTGCTCCCTTCCTTCCCCCGCCCTGCTCAGAGGTTTAGAATTTAACTGGTGGAAGGCGGGACAGCACTGATGTGTTTTCTGAAGCTCCCTGTCTGACTTTAATGGTTTCACTAAAAGAGCCCTACTGCTTTCAGGCCCCAGCCTTTTTGGCATGCACCTCTTCCAGCACTTTCCTGTCCTGTTTCCAGGCAGGAAGTCATCCTAGCCCTGGCCAGAGACTCCAAAGAGACTGTCTTTAGATAAATGCTCCAGCATCAGCTCTAGCCTTTGTTGTTTTTCAAAGCTGTTTACTTTCAAATTGACAACGGTCTGTATTGGAGCCTGCTCTGAGGATTGCCCTGTATGGGCTGCCTTTCAGTCCAGGCACCAAGGGAAGCGAATGAACAGACAGGCCAGCACCAGCATTAAAATAAGCTCAGATCTCCCCAAACAAAACACTATTGTTATATGGTACAGCAATCTGATCTGATCAAAGCAGTTTGTTTCATATAGACCTGCGACACATAATTTGTATGACTGAGTTAGAATAAAATATCACAGAAAAGAGAATATATACGTACAAAGAGGAAAATCTCAGCCGTTCTCAACTATTATAAAAATTTGATTCATGTATTAGTACACAGCCTGCTTATTTATATAATAACAAAAGCAACAATAACATTTTTTTAGCCCTCTCTATGCACCAAGTACATGTTCTAAGGTTTTATTTTTTATTTTTTATTTATTTATTTTTTAAAAAAGATTTTATTTATTCATTTGACACAGAGAGAGAGATTACAAGTAGGCAGAGAGGCAGGCAGAGAGACAGGGAGAGGAGGAAGCAGGCTCCCCGCTGAGCAGAGAGCCCGATGCGGGCCTCGATCCCAGGACGCTGGGATCATGACCTGAGGCGAAGGCAGCGGCCTTAACCCACTGAGCCACCCAGGCGCCCAGGTTTTATATATTTTTTTTATTGTTTCATTAATCTAACAACCCTATGAGACAGGTGTTGTTGTTACCCTCATTTTATAGAGGAAGAAATTGAGGCACTGAATTGCTCAAGAATTTGCTAGCTGGAAAGTATCAGGGTCAGGATTAGAAAACTTTCAGGGCTTCTGTTCTTAACAACTTTCTAAGACTAATTCCTATTTCAAAGGAAAATGAGATTTTTTTTTGGATATCCAAAGTTTCTCAAATATCTGAGTATGTATTAAATAACTTCCATTATTTTTCTTTTATAATGTTCAATGAAAATTCTTCCAAAGTATACTGTACGCATCGCTGCTTCTTAAATAGAGGAAAATGAACATGATTTAAACTTTTCTTAAAGACCCCATGCTAGCATCATGGACTGTAATTACTTGTGGGAGGTTGATGGAGCCTGATTCTCTCAGGTTTTTTAAAACTTGCAGAGTCAGGTCATTTTGACCCACTGCATGGGATAAGTGTGGTGGCCAGCTTTGCCCTCAGTCACTTCTCAAGGTAACTAGCTACGCGGCTCACAGACCTGGCTGAGGCACTGGCCCCGGACAGCTGTGCCGGCCTTGGAGCTCCCCCAGCCCCAGCTGCTGACACAGAGTGGACACCTGCCCTAAGGCAGCCATGCTCCAGGCTGGCCAGAATTCTACACTATGAACCAGTGGGAGAAGGTTAGCCAAGAATGGGCAATGTGATCCAAATTCCCTTTGGGGAATTTGAACTGGGAACTGCTAGTTAGCAGTGGGAGCTGAAAAGGTATATATAGAAAGAAAGCTGATGGGGGCAAAAAAGCAAAAGTTATGAGGAACCAGACATGATGGTACCCAGATGCTGGGCCATGGAAAAGAGAGACCAGGAGTCACAAACTCAAGTACCTTCAGCAGTCAGTCAGGCTATGTGGCTGAGAGAAGAGGGTATAGCAAAGGTAATGGGGCCCGGTAAAGATTCCAGAGACTTCCAAGTTCATGTCCCACCCAAAGATTGGAATTCTCAACAATGTGGAGGCACCACACTGGCCAAACAAAATGAGTCTGCAGGTTGAAATAGGTCAAGAACTGGCCATTTACACATTCCAGAGAGAGGATGAGGAAGCCAGTTAGATACGGCTAGCTGCAGCCGGAGGGGACAGCTGAGTCACATAAATAACCATCCTTAAGCATCACCAAGGTGATGATGTGCAAGCTCCTGATGCTGAAGTCCTGGGGTAACCTTGGATTCTTGATGGCGTCTTGGTTCCAGTCTTCCTGAGGTTTGGCTTGGTGACAAAGCCTGTTCTTCCAGAGGCTTGGTGATCTGGCCTTCAGTGGTTCCCACGAGGCCCTGTGGGGCTGACATCCCTGTTTTCTTCATTCCTTTTAACTCCTTCCCCTAATATTAGATGTAACTTGAGCTGTTCCTCGGAACTAAAAGAGCCTAAGGAAAACACTCTCCATGGCCCCAGTTTGTTCTCTTTTTCCCCCTTGGAATTATTGTTCTATTTATAGTTTTTCTGTTTCTCCTTTGCTTCTAGGCTGCCAATTGTCACTTTTTATTGCCAGAGTGTGTTTGCTTGCACTAGCCTTTCTGTCTTTGTTATTAAGGCTACTTGTAGACCTGGACCCTCGCTCTGGAAGCCTGATGGAATTGAAAAAAAAAACTTTAAGTAAATGGGCAATTAGAGAGGGGTGCGTTTTATGGTATGTCAATTACATCTCAATAAAGCTGTTACACAAAATTAAATAAGCAATGAAAGACTTTTAATGTCACGTGAGCTTGCGTATATGTTTTGGAAATGCAGTTTGTTCAGATGTCTTTCTTGTTTACTTTTATACTTTTGGCTCTAGTCCAATCAGTGAATGTCTTACTAAAATATCCCTTGGTTCTGAGGAACCAAACACACTGAAGCCAGCACAAGTAAAGGAAAGGAGGTTTATTTTAA
Source organism: Ailurus styani (assembly GCA_002007465.1). Taxonomy (NCBI): domain Eukaryota; kingdom Metazoa; phylum Chordata; class Mammalia; order Carnivora; family Ailuridae; genus Ailurus; species Ailurus styani. Next base: position 3,177,050 of record LNAC01000064.1, on the reverse strand, counting down.
GACATTAAACAGAACCCAGCTGAAGAAAGCATGCATGGTCAGACAGATTTTCATTCTGTCTCTTTCTTTCCCTCTCTCTGACTAGCTGCTTGGTTTCCTAATCTCTCTCTGTCCTTGTTTCACATCTGTTCCATTTTCCTCTCTGCTGACTGGTTATTCTGCTTCTCTGTAAGGATTTTAGTTTCTTTGCCCTCCTAACACTGGCTAGCGCATGACTTTGTGTTGCCATACCGCCAGGTTTGGCAATGACTCTTCATGACCTTGCATCTTCATTGCCAACAACATCCAATTCCGCCTCCATGTCTTCAAGAATGTGATCGACCCAGTTTGAGCTTGGTGTCTCTGCTCCTGGTCAAATTAGCTGGTCAGAGAACTAGTTAGTAGGGCAGGGCCCTTATTCCTGAAAGAACGCCCTGCCCTCACAGGCTACAGGCAGCAGGCTCTCGGAAGAGATTTTGACAGGGAGGAAATGACTGGCATTTCCACCTGAGTGGAATTTCTAAATTTCTGAGCTCTATTTTGTTATTACATATTTCCTTTTCCTCTTCTTTGTTTTTCTCCGTTCAGTGCTTAGAGTCCTGCTGACAATAACCAACTGGTGGTGGTATTACCTCTATTTGGAATTAGTCAGTAGTCGCTTATCTTGATTTTCATTCATGTACAAATATGAAAAATATTGAGGGTGACAAGTCAATTCTCTTCAGTTCTTAAGGTTTTATTTATTTATTTTTGCTAGAGAATGAGAGAGCATGAGCACGAGCAAGGGGGAGGGGCAGAGGGAGAAGCAGGCTCCCTGCTGAGCAGGGAGCTCCATGCTGGGCTCCATCCCAGGACTTGGAATCAAGACCTGAGCTGATGGCAGGTGCTTAACCAACTGAGCCACCCATGTCCCCTCTTCAGTTCTTTCTTATCACATCTTAGGATCCTACTACTCAACTATCTTTGTAAAACTTTAGTTCATATTCAACTAAGTATAATGCATATTTCTCTTTTTTTTGCATATTTCATTTTTTTTTTTTAAAGATTTTATTTATTCATTTGACACAGAGAGAGAGATTACAAGTNTGCTGAGCAGGGAGCTCCATGCTGGGCTCCATCCCAGGACTTGGAATCAAGACCTGAGCGGATGGCAGGTGCTTAACCAACTGAGCCACCCATGTCCCCTCTTCAGTTCTTGCTTATCACATCTTAGGATCCTACTACTCAACTATCTTTGTAAAACTTTAGTTCATGTAACTAAGTATAATGCATATTTCTCTTTTTTTGCATATTTCATTTTTAACAATATAGCTACTATTGTTGTTTTAGTGAAAAACCACTTTAAGGGGTGCTTGGGTAGCTCAGTCCTTAAGCATCTGCCTTCAGCTCAGGTCATGATCCCAGGGTCCAGGGATCCAGCCCCATATCCGGCTCCTGGCTCTGCAAGGAGCCTGCTTCTCCCTCTCCCACTCTCCCTGCTTGTGTTCTCGCTCTCACTCTCTCTCTGTCAAATAAATAAATAAAATCTTGAAAAAAAGAAAAGAAAAGAAAAACCGCTTTAAACTCCACATTGCATCTACACGGGGATGCTTTCCTGACCAAAAAGTTGTCACTATTGTAAGGATGTTTTGACAATTTGTCTAAAATCACTACTTTGTATCGTGTTTCCTTCCCTTCACAAATGTATGAATAATTAGGAGTCAACTACTGGTGGAAGAGTTTATTATTAGCTTTTTCAAAAGATGCCAAGTGTTAGAGGAAAATTTTCTCTCAGGCCAAGACAAGAACAGTTTTATTTCAAAAACAATAAAATGCAAATTGTTTTTCCATTTTTAATTGAGCATTGAATGGTTTACAAAACAATTTTTCTCACGTGATTGAACTTAACACTCAAAATAATATGGTGAGGTTAGTACTGTAGTATCATTTTGTAGCTGGAAAACAGCATCAGAGAGCTTACAGGACATGTCTGAAGTCATAAACATGCCAGATAAACACTAAAGTCTTTTTACTCTAAATCGTGTGGTTTTTACATCGCATTTTGCTTTTCCTTTATACCTAACGGTTTTTGGGGGAGGGGGTACCCGTTAACTATTTAAAAATCTGTAAATTCTTAATATAAACTCCTCTGTATAATCTTAACTGGTTTCTTTACCTTCAAAGCGCATACACTTTATGATATAACCAAACTATGGGTTCATTATTTATGCTAAATTTAGAGGGATGGATTGAGGGTTGCCACAGCCCAAAGCAATGTTAGACTGGTCCCTCGCAGTTGAAATCACACATACTATTTTATTTAAGGTTTTTAAAAAAATATTTTATTTATTTATTTGAGAGAGAGATAGAGCGAGAGAATAGGAACACTGGGGAGAGGGAGGGGCACGCTCCTCGTTGAGCAGGGAGCCGGATGTGGGGCTGGATCCCAGGACCCTGGAATCATGACCTTAGCCAAAGGCAGACACTTAACAGACTGAGCCACCCAGGCGCCCTCACACATACTATTTTAATTGTAATACCAGTGTATCATTTTCTAACTCTTTCTAACTTTGTCAGGGATATAGCCCTAATTATGGAGATTAAATAAAATGTAAATCTCTAATGAAACCATTCTTGCAAGGAGTAACCGTCAATGCTATCTAAAAGGAGCAAATCAGTCCCCTAGATGAGATTGTGATTGTGTGTTTATGGGGGTTAGGATATTAGCCTACTTAAAAAAGAAGAAATGTTTTTTAAGGAGGGAAGTGCATTTGCTATTTATATGTAAATGCATGCTATTAACTACCCAAAGGGTTGTTATCACTAAAGTACGAAAATAGGGCTTCTAACTTAGAAAACCCTCCTTAGCCTTGGCATTCAGATTATTCTTGGTATACAAAGGTAGTATAACGATGCAGCTTTTTAAAAGTCTCTAACTCAGACTTTTTGTGAATTTAGATTTGCTTTCCTCTCTATTGTTCATCTCTAAAATAAGCAAGATTTTGCTAGGTTTTTATTCGACAAAGGGCAGCCATGAGATTGAATTTAGGTCCATTCACGATTCACTAAATTTTGTTTGTTAAGATCACATTTGGTGCTTATAACAGGATTCTCAGAACTATGCCAAGCAAAGGAATTTTAATAGTTCTTATGGTTTACGGAGTATAAACAAGAAATAACTCACATGTAACAAAATACTAAGAAACAGAGGGGCACCTGCCAACACATGAGTTATTTTTATTTCAAATCACTACTTCTTTTTGTGACTATATTTCTAATCTCTTTGCTTGGAGGCATTTAGGATCACTTGAGGAAGAAAAATAATCTAGACATTTAGGCAATATTTTAAAAGAGAGGAAGGCAGGGATAGCTGAGGGAAAGAGCAGAAGAAGGGAGAAGAAAAGTGAGAGATAGGGCACCTGGGTGGCTCAGTGGGTTAAAGCCTCTGCTTTCGGCTCAGGTCATGATCTCAGGGTCCTGGGATCGAGGCCCGCATCGGGCTCTCTGCTCAGCGGGGAGCCTGCTTCCTCCTTTCTCTCTCTGCCTGCCTCTCTGCCTACTTGTGATCTCTCTCTCTGTGTCAAATAAATAAATAAAATCTTTTTAAAAAAAAGTGAGAGATAAACGTAGCGGGACAGCAGCATTAGATTTCTGTTTAGACAGAAAGAATTAAGGTAGATGTTAGGAAGAAGTGAGAGGTTATTTAAATAAGACTGGAACGTTGGAAAACTTTGAATGCAAAGAGAGGTGAATAGTCTCCTTTTCACATATGAGTTTGTGGAAATGTGAATTAAATTTAAATGTGTAAAAACGAAACAATAGAATTATATGTTTGAAGGGAGGATTTTTATCCCAGAGTATAAATATAAGTTGTGTGTATCTATATCTATAACTATACCCACGTCTCTATCTATAGAGAGCCATAAAATTTATATTCATAGTTATATATAGAACTTCTTAGATATAATCTTTCACAATGTGGTTCTAGCATTTTACTCGTATTCTCGATTTTGTATTTTTCCATGACAACCGAGTAGAAATTAACCAGTTGAAGTCTAAAAAGCATTTGGGGAACCTAAAGATTTGTTTCTTTCTGATAGTCACTGGGTGCCTTAAGTTTGTAAGACCAATGCTTCTTATTTCTATTAGTAACACTTTTATTTTATATTTTACACACTCTTAATAAAACAAAGGCAAAATGCAATAAATGATTCAAATAATTGTCCAAACACGGTGAGGCAGAGAAAAATGGCAGTATGTTTGAAACTGACCTGTTGTCTACTAGCCAACTCCCCCCACTGACCCCAAATAATCATTTAAAACAATCAATCTGAGATGCAAAGGATTCAGGTTTGGCAGATAGAGGAAATTAAGGGTTATCATCTAATATATGACTGCAGAATGAAGTCAAGGAAATCAAGTGAAAGGCCTAATGATGAGAATTATTTCTTCGGGAGTATTTGCAATGTATTTGGATGTATTTTAATTTTAAAAACCCCAAGAGCTTAGGTAGAAGGAGGATATTTTTTAAGTAAAGGAAAAAGATAGTAGAAATTTACCTATTCTGAAAAAGGCAAATGTCTTAGTAAAGGTTCGAAGGATTGGGGGCATTTTTACCTTCCTTTCCATCTGGCTAAATGCCTTGGACTTGGGAAGTCTTGAGAAATGCCTGGCAGTTTAATTCCCTTCAATGGGCTTCATTTTCCATACCTGATAAATGAGAAAATTATTCCTTATTGGGTTGATGTAAATATCTGCAGGGAAAATACATGAAACACTAGTGCGTGACTGGCACATAGTAGACACTTAATAAATGGTAGCTATTAGATGGATATTTTAAGGAATAGTGACTTCTGATGATCATGGACTGCTGTGACCATGGTTAGCAGAAGGTACTCTGATTGGTATTGGGGAAAAGTCATACCAAGAGCAGCAGCAATTACTCCGTGGCTTATGTCTGCAAGGGCTGGTTTATGGGTGATATTTTGCAAAGACAGGAATCTTATGGTAGTAACATTTTCAGGACACTTTCCCTTCATCACCCTGTGAAATGGGTCTGGCATTCGTCCTCTTCTTTCCCTTCCTACTGCCACTGCCCACATGGATGTCCATACTCTTTAGCCATCATCATGGCAAAATCTTCTAACCCATCCCTGTCTCTAAACTCTTCCCTCTGTACATGGCCTCTAGTCAAATCCTTTCAAAGCTGACTTATTATTTACTTGCCTCTTAAGAACCCGAGATAGCTCCCCGGTGTGTACAGAATAAAGTCTACATCGCTTGCTGTTTTATTCTGCCTTCCACGAGGAGGCCCTTCCCACCTCTGCAGCCCTATTGCCTCACACTCTTGTCTCCAAAACCTTATCCTACGGCCACATGAAACAAGAGATGTTTCAAGAATAAAACCTGTACTTTATGACTTCTGAATCTTGGCTTTTTCTGCTTTCTGTTTTCTTAGCCTAGAATGTCCTTTTCCTGGGTGAAATTCCAATCATCTGCCAAGGGTCAACTCAAACCCTATATCCTCTGATGAGTAATATGTCAAGCTGGAATCAGTTGCTTTCTTCACTGTTCCTATATATAACTTTGACTCCTATAATATGCTGTATATTGTAATAATGAATTTGTTTCCTTTCTAGACTGTAAGCTTCTTAAAAGCAGGCAATTTTCTTATTCATTTTTTGAAAAATTTTCCTCCTGGAAACCATTGAAAGATGACTGAGTTTATGTACATGGTAAACAACTAAGGAATAGTCTTTCCTGAGGGCTAGGAACTGTATCTGAGGTCCTTTCCATGACTGTAAGTTTTTGTCCTATTAAGGTACTTTTCTAGAAGCATGATAGGACAGATGCTGCCAGGATGGTTCAACCTATGCAAGTCAGTAAATGTGATATTCCACCATATCTGTAAAATGAAAGAAAAAATATGATCATCCCAGAAGTTGCAGATAAAACATTTGACAAAATATAACATCCTTTCATAACAAAAACTCTCAACAGATTGGGTATGGAAGGAACATACCTCAACATAATAAAGGCCATATATGACAAGCCCACATTTAGCATCATACTCGACAGTGAAAGATTGGAAGCTTTTCCTTTATGATCAGCAACGAGACAAGGGTGCCCACTCTTGTCACTACTCCTATTTAACATAGTATTAACCAGAGCCATCAGGCAAGAAAAAGAAATAAAAAGCATCCAATTTAGAAAGGAAAAGTACGATTGTCTTTTTTGTAGATGATATCTCATATATATAAAATCCTAAAGACCCCACCCAAAAACTGTTATAACTAATCAATGAATTTAGTAAAGTTGCAGGATACAAAATGAACATACAGAAATCAGTTGCACTTCTGTATATTAACAACGAAATATCTGAAAAATAAATAAAGAAAATAATCCCATTTACAATTGCATCAAAAGATGAGACACTTGGAAATAAATTTAACCAAAGAGGTGAAAGATATATACACTGAAAACTGTAAGACTTTGATGAAAGAAATGGAAGAAGCCACAAATAAATGGAAAGTTATCTCATGTCCATGGGTGTGAAGAATTAATATTGATCCTATCCATCTGATCCGAAACCATCTGCAGATTCAATGCAATCCCTATCAAAATTCAAATGGCATTTTCCATGGAAATAATAGAAACCATCCTAAAATTTGTATGAAACCACAAAAGACCCTGAATGCCAAGGTAATCTCAGGAAAGAAGAATAAAGCTGAAGGCATTATACTTCCTGATTTCTAAGTGTATTATAAACCTGTAGTAATCAAAACAGTACTGGCAGAAAAATAGACTTATAGATCAATGGAACACAACTGAGAGCCTAGAAATAAACTTGTGCATATTCAGTGAACTAATATTTGACAAGGGAGTCAAAAATACTTAATGAGGAAAGGATAGTCTTTTCAATAAATGGTGTGGGGAAAACTGAATAATCACGTCCAGAGGAATGAAATAGAACCTCCTAACTTACACAACTCACAAAAATTAACTCAGAATGGATTAAAGACTAAAACACAAAACTAGAAACCATAAAACTTCTAGAAGAAAACATAGGAGACCAGCTCCTTGACATTGGCCTTGGCAATGATTTTTTGGATGGGACACAAAAATTTGCACAAGCAACAAAAGCAAAAATTAACAAATGAGACACCATCAAACTAAAAACCTCTGTACATCAAAAGAAATAATTAACAAAATGAAAAGGCAACCTACTGAATGGGAAAAGTATTTTCAAAGCAATTATCTGATGGGGGTTAACATCACAAATCTACATAAAGAACTCATACAACTCAATAACAAACAACATATACAACAAGAACAACAACAACCAAACCAAAATAAAAAACAAACTGAACAATCCAATTAAAAAATGGGCAGAGGAACCAAATAGATGATTTTCCAAACAGGATGCTCAAATGGCCAATGGGTACCTGAAAAGGTGCTCAACATTACTATCCATCAGGGAAAGGCAAATCAAAACCACAATGATAATGTTATCTCACATCTGTTAGAGTGGATATCATCAAAAAGATAAGAAAGAACAAGTGTTGGTAAGAATGTGGGGAATAAACTACTAATACATGTAAAAACACAGATGTATCTCAAAAGCATTATACTAAATGAAAAAATCCAGACACCAAAGCTCCTGTTGGACTCCATTACATGATATTCTGAAAAAGTCAGTTTACGGAGATAGAAATTAGATCAGTGGTTGCCAAAAACTGGCAGTAAGAGAAAGGGGAAACAAGGGAACTTCTAGAATTTGTTGTGGTCAATATGTGACTAACTGTGTATGTTTTTCAGAACTCATAGAGCTGTATGCCTAATATAATAAACCTGAAAAAATATGTATCCTAAAAAAAAAGAACCCTTCACCATGCATCCTACTATCAGAGGTCCCTGAGGGAAGAGATTTTTTCTGTGTAGTTTACATTCAGCTAATATTTATTTACTGCTTATTATGCGCCAAGGGTGCATGAATTGCTGGAGACCAGGGTGATCAAGACAACTTGTCTTTGTCTTTAGTATATTAGTTTGAGCCTTAGTTACAGCCTGATCCTAGTCCTTTTCTTTTCTGGCAAGCTTTATAGAAGAGCCAACTAAATGTAATGCCCGTATTTCATCTTCCTACAGTCTAGGTTCCCCCCCCTCCATTTTAGTAAAATTCCTTTTGGTAGTTGACCAAAGACTTCTTTTTTTTTTTTTTAAAGATTTTATTTATTTATTTGACAGAGAGAGAGAGAGAGAGAGAGAGAGAGAGAGAGAGAGATCCCAAGTAGGCAGAGAGGCAGGCAGAGAGAGGAGGAAGCAGGCTCCCCACTGGGCAGGGAGCTTGATGTGAGCCTCGATCCCAAGACCCCGAGACCATGACCTGAGCCGAAGGCAGAGGCTTTAACCCACTGAGCCACCCAGGTGCCCAGTGACCAAAGACTTCTTATGGCCAATTCAATGGAGGCTCTTCAGTTCTTACTTTACTTGACATTCTTATGATATTTGAACTGCTCATCCCATTCTCCCTGCAAACTCTTTCTTTCCTTGATTTTGGAGGCACTATCTGTCCTGATGTGTGATTTTTTCACAGATTTCTACAATGTCTACTCTTCTACCCAGTAATTTGCAGTGTTCCCTAGGGCCCTAATCTCTTAGGGTCTTCTTTCTTTTCCTTCTCTTCTCCTTCTCTTCCTTCTCCTCTTCTCTCCTCCTCCTTCTCTTCCTCCTCCTCCTTCTTTTTTTTTAAAAAGTAAGTTCCACATGGGGACTGAACTCAGGACCCTGGGATCAAGACCCAAGCTGAGATCAAGAGTCAGGCGCTTAGCCAACTGAGCCACCCAGGTGCCCCAGGGTCTTCTCTCTTCTTACACCATGTTCCTCTTAGGAAGCTGCTCATAGTTTCTTAAGGATTCAACTACTATGTATGTATCTAGCTAGAAATTTTTGTTCATCTATAACAGAGATCCCCCAAAATAGCGGCTTCAACAAGGTGCAAGTCTGAATGTAGGCAGTCTAAGCCTGGTGCGGAAACTTCACAGTGTCAACAGGGACACAAGTTTCCAGATTTCTGCTCTGGTATACTTTATTTGAAGATTTCATTTGCAAGGTCCAAAGTGGTCTAACCTGACAGACAGACCTTCAACCTAGAGGCTGCAGGAAGTGGGGGTAAAGATGAACACCTGGCCTCACCCCCATGCCTTTAAGGATACTTCTTGGAAATCCCACAGAATGCTACGAGAATTTAGTCACTAAATCACAACCAGACTGGGATAGAGGACCCGTTATTTCTGACAGTTATATGTCCAGCTAATAATGGAGGTGCTGGAAAAATCACCACTTTGTAGCCATCCTAGTAAATATTGATCTGGGCAAGGATCATCAGAGAATGTTCAGTCTGTGGAGGAAAGTTTGCTGAAGAGCAGAACACTTATATGGTCTTACCATATTTCCCCACAGATTGCTTATTGGCCACAAAGGGGGAAATAGTAACTACACAGTGGAGAAACCAGACAGGGTGATCAAGATGAATATAACCAATGAGGAGCAGCCAGACATCATGTGGCCTCCAGATGTGACCCTGTGAAGGACATGACATTGCTTATGTGGTATTCCAGCTGGAAATGCATAACCTGAATCTAATCATGAGAAAACATCAGACAAACCCAAATTAAGAAACAGTCTATAAAAGAACTGACCTGTACTTTTAAAAAAAATGTCAATGTCATGAAAGATAATGAAAAGCTGATGAGCTGTTCCAGATTAAAAGTGACTAAAGAGACATAACAACCAAATACAATTCGTGATCCTGACCTGCATCTCCTACTGCAGGAAAACAAAATGCTATAAAGGACATTACTGGGATATTTGATTAGATTGGTGGAGAGATTTCAGAGAGAAAATGAACAGGATCTGATGATTAAGTGTGCTGATCTGTTTTTTCCTCTACATCCCCAGAGCCACTGTCTTAGTTGGGGTTCTCAGCATTTCTCCCCCCAGCCCTTTTATAGAATTTTCCAAGTGATATAACAAAGTCCATAGTCTTTCTCTTCTAATTTGTCCTCCCTATTGTCACCAGAGTGATTTTTTGATACGCGGATCTGATTACACCATATTCCTTGTCTTTGTCCATTCAGACTGCTATCACAAAAATACTATAAACTAGATGGCTTGTGAATAACAAACATTTATTTCTCAAAGTTCTGGAGGCTGGAAGTTCAAGATCATAGTGCCAGCAGATTGAGTACCTGAGGAAAGCCTGTTTCTTCATTGAGGACAGTCTTTTCCCCATAACCGTATGTGGCAGAAGGGGCGAGGGAGCTTTCTTGGCCTCTTTTATAAGGGTACTAATTCCATTCATGAGGACCTGGACCACATGACCTAATCACCTCCCACAGGCGCCAGCCACCTTCTGATATCATTACGTTGGGGGTTAGGATTTTAACATATGAACTCGACTGGGGTTGGTGGAGGGGACACAAAGATTCAATCTATAGCACTCCTAGTTGGAAAGCATCTGTGGCTTGTATTGCTTACCCTTGGCCTGCTTGCTAAGACCCTTTTCTGTGTGGAGACAGAGCTCCTTGTGGGCTGTTTCTCTCCCGCACTCCCATCTCAAATGGCTCTAGTATGATCAGCCTCTCCACCTTCAGCAGTCACGACATAACACCCAGAATGACATAATGAGGCCAAGGATGAGATGGAATAAGCCAGCAAGATAGAAAGTTATTTTGAAGCTTTTATCTAGTTTGAAATATAGGCTGGGCTATCATGTGAAAGGACTCCATTAAATTTTTTAAAGGAATTAATTTTTCAGAGAAATAAGTAAGTGTCTACTGTTTGTGCCAACTCAAAGGAAAGGGCAAATGAATATGGGCTTGTTGGCTGACTTCCATTCTAAAATTTCCTGTGAGGCTGTTAGATGCAGCCAGCTAAGGATCTCATTATCTTGGTCAGAATTATTCTATCAACAGCCCCCCCCCTTTTTTTTTCTGTCACAGCTGGTGCTGAGAGCCATATGTCATAAGACTCCCTGTACTCCCAAAGTTTAGAACCCTTGCTGAATGGAAAATAAATCACTGTTGTTGAATCAAGTGACCCATGGGGTTCCCCAAAGAATTTTCCTTCGTATTTCAGTTATGTGATGAAAACTCATGATTTTTCTTTACCCGTGTGGCTTTTTGCCCATTTCCCATCTGCTTACTCCTATAATTTTTCCAAAATGTTACTCCATCAATCAGTTCAATAAACAAAGATTGCTTACCTCACTTGCTCTAAGGAATAAGGAAGCTTCACAGGAACTGCATTCAGTGATGAGTTGACACAATTCTTTTCCTCTGGACTTATCAAATAAGATGATCAGTGAACAAATACTTGTCTAGAATTGAAGATAAAAGATCCAGCTGTTATATATTAATATCTAGTCTATAGACCCATTAATATAGTCAAACTTACATTTTTAAGGCATCAGCTTTAATTATTGTTAAGCATTCTCTTAAAAGTCAAGGGTATGTTAATTCAATGAATAGTGAGAGAGGATTGTGAGTTGCTGGGTGAAGATTATTCTTTCTGCACCATATATTCTGTCAAGTCAAGTAAAATTGTAATTTGTGACCAAACACCATGCTCATCTCCACATAAGAGAGATGGTCTATAGAGCTCCTAATTGCTTTATATTTCAGAGGGATTCTACTACGTTATTTTATAACTAATCTATGTGGTTGGTCTGGCTCTATTTCTGCTTTGCTCTGTGAATTGCAAAAGTCACTTACCTAATATTCTTGGAGTAAGTGAAGTAATATATTATCTGTGACAGCAGCAATTTCTAAGCTACAGATCCATTTAATATGAATTATTATCCTTAGAGTCTTACATCACCCAAGATTCCCAATTAGATTCCAGGAAATTGATGAAGAAAATCTGAGTTACTCTCTTACTTTCCCAGAGAATACTACCAGCTCATCAATATTTAGACGAGTTTCCGAAGAATTGCCCCAAATCGTATGTGTTAGATGCCCCCAGATACAACAAATTAGTGATTACTCTTCTAATGAGACAGATTATATTGCCCTACCCACCTCACTTGGGGCTTGTGAGAATCGCATGAATTAATTTATGGGAAAATGCATGGAGTGTTATTTTAACATTAAATACTGTTCTTAAAAGTAACAGTTTAAGTTACACATATGATCAGAGAATTATAAATCTTGAGAAACCATGTAATATTATTTTCTGATAATAAGTAGACATATATTCTATTCACAAACTAGGAGGAGTAGGTTCCAAAGCTTGGTCATTCATTGTCAAAGTGAAATCAACCAAGCTTGGAAACCTGTCTTAAGGTGAGCCTTCTTGGGACTGGACTTCAACTATCTGAATTGTCCCACTTCCAAGGCCTTATTTAAAGTTCCTAGGGAGGGGGGCATCTTTTGTTAAGCCCTTATTTGGTCTTTTCTCTAAAACAACAGTCAATGGTTGCAACAGACTCAGCACTGGAAGGCTACAGGGTTGGGGGAGGCATCCTGTGCTCCATATAGCTGTGTAGGTTGTTTAGGGCTGGATCCATTCTGATTGGTCAGAGCCTGTGTTAGACATACTAGGAAGTCAAGACATTGTTATTATCATCCCTATTTTAAAATGAGGGAATCGAGAGGTTAACTAACATTCTCAAAGTCATATAGCTAGTTGGCGCTAGAGCCAGTGTTTGAACTCAGTCTGTCTCCAGGTTCTATGTCTTCACCTTGACACTATTGACTAGTAGTTGAGTGCAAGGACTTGTGGAAAAGACATAGCCAGGATATGTGGGGGAATCAGATGAATGGAGAGGGTACAAAGGGGATATGGCAGGACCCCAGAGGCAACTCTGTCTGCCCTACCCCTGGAAAAGGCCTGGGTAGAATATTGGTAACTGAATACGTATTCAAGGAGCATTTGAACCAGATGCGACCTTGAGAAATAGCCCAATGTCTTCCTTTTACAGGTGAAGAAAATGCAGTACTAGAGAGGATATATGAATTGCCTAGGTGCACTGCTCATTCCTTAATTTAATCATTCATTTAGTCAAGTATTGTACTAGGTGTTAGGAAAACAAAAAAATTATGAAACAAAAAGTTATCAAATCAAAATCAAATTATGAAGCTAAAAAATTATAAAAGACATACAGCAAAATGTGTGGGAATCCAAGACTCTCTGGGGGAGTCCATGAAGACTTCCCAGCGAAGCTGGGATTTGGGCTGAATCTTGAAGGATGAACAGGAATTTGCCAGAGGAGAATGAGAGGAGGATCATTCCAGCAGGTCCAACTGGTTGGTGGCTGAATGCAGTCTGAACCCCTATATGCTGACCCAGCCCAGCACTTGTCTTTCCATTCTGCAGGGAAAGAAATCCTTGTCTTGGGAAGATTCTTGACAGGAATCTGGAGAATAAATCAGGAAAATATATACAATTGGTGGTACTTGTGAAAATCTTAAATCATTTCTACTTTCCAAATGCAAAGATTTCACATCTCTTACTACTGACTTAATTATAACTTGCATCTAAATTGTAAACTGTATCTAAATTACATTGGAAGATATTTAAATACATCTATTTTTTTCAATTTTAAAACCACAGAGATGATTTACTATATAACTGTGTCAAATTACTTCTATGGGTTTTTTTCTTGCTTAAAGATTTCATGAGAAAATTGTTTTTTTTACCATTCTTTTGAACTTCATTTATGATTGGTGAGAGTGACCACTACTTTTCAATTCTGATCTCTGTTCAGCAAAGCATTTCTTAACATTTCCTCTAAGAACAAGAATATATTTTGTTTTCTACTAGGGTCCTAACTCTCTTTAAGAAAGTATGACTGGCCAGAGCCTCCAGGATTTAGTCTCCTTGGTCTTGACTAGTTGCAAAAATACATGTAAAATCATGTACTTTGTTATTTTTTATTTTTTATTTTATTTTATTTTTTTTTTAAAGATTTTATTTATTTATTTGACACAGAGAGAGAGATTACAAGTAGGCAGAGAGGCAGGCAGAGAGACAGGGAGAGGAGGAAGCAGGCTCCCTGCTGAGCAGAGAGCCCGATGCGGGCCTCGATCCCAGGACGCTGAGATCATGACCTGAGCCGAAAGCAGAGGCTTTAACCCACTGAGCCACCCAGGCGCCCACTTTGTTATTTTTTAATTAAATGACAATTTTCTTCCAAGTTGTTGTTTTCTTTACACTAAACAGTAACTGATTTGGTTAACTGTGTTTTGAGTATATGTGTTAAGCTTGAATAAACCCTGATAAGGGCTTCTGGCAAAGGAGATGAATTGGAAGTCAAGTCCAGCCTGAGCCTTGTAAGGCCCAGAAAATGAAGACTTCTCTTGCTTCACACATAGTGGCCAGTTGGGCCAGTAGTCCTTTTGATTACCCAAACCAGGGTTGGTCTTCTGTGAGTATGTGGGAAAACTTAGAACACCAATTCCAGTTCAATGTTTGCCCTGTAGAGGAAGGGTTTTCACTCAGGGCTGGGTTATTTTATTTTATTTTATTTTATTTTATTTTATTTACTTGTCAGAGAGAGAGAGAGAGAGAGAGAGAGAGAGAGAGAGAGAGAGAGAGAGAGGAAGCAGGAGAAACAGCAGGGAGAGGAAGAAGTTGGCTCTCTGCTGGGCAAGGAGCCTGATGCAGGGACTTGATCCCAGGATCCTGAGATCATGACCTGAGCCAAAGAGAGATGCTTAACCAACTAAGCCACCCAGATGTCCCAAGGTTTGGGTTCTTGTTACACTACTAAATTAGCTTTGAGGGGCGCCTGGGTGGCTCAGTGGGTTAAAGCCTCTGCCTTCGGCTCAGGTCATGATCCCAGGGTTCTGGGATCGAGGCCCGCATCGGGCTCTCTGCTCAGCAGGGAGCCTGCCTCCTCCTCTCTCTCTGCTTGCCTCTCTGCCTACTTGTGATCTCTCTCTCTCTGTTGAATAAATAAATAAAATCTTAAAAAAAAAATAAAAAAATAAATTAGCTTTGAGCTCATGGGTGAGCCAGGACTTGGACCCAGACAGTCTGACCCCAGCACCCTTGATCATAACCATCAAGGTGTGTGGACTCCCACTGTGCCCCTCTGCTTCTGGCCTAAATTTATAAGTCAAATCACATGATAGCACTGGTGGCCTGAATTTCCCATGCTTGTTGTCTGCCTCCCCCTTCCCTTGCCCATGAAGTAAAGAACTCTTCTTCCCTGTTTCCAGCAATTTGCTAAGGTAAGGGATGGGGGGACAAAAGTGTTCACATACTTGCTTTTTGGCAGCATTGAGTCTGTTCCTCCTCTTCTGTTCCCATTCCCATCATCAATGTTTACTGTCTGGGAAGGTGCTTAAAGGTACCTCATAATTGTCTCAGACCATGGTGTCTTCCAAAGAGTGTTATAAGCAGAAAATATTTGTATAGCATTTACTATGTTCTAGACACTATTCTAGGGCTTGGCACATGTAATTCATTTGAGCCTCTAAACAGCCTGGTGAGGTAGATGCTATGTTAACCCTCCCTTTTATAGCTGAGGAAACTGAGGCATGGAAAGGCTAAGTAACTTGTTCAAGGTCCAGGAGCAGAGAATAATGAAGCTAGTCTGACTTCGGTGCCCTTGGTCTTAAGTACATAGGTGTATGGGTAATATTTCAAGACATGCTCCAAATGTTTCCAATAGTTGAGGTGAATGAATAGCTCTGGGCTCCTTTGATTCGTGACAAGAACAGCTTGCTTCCAAATGGGGCCACACTCGGTCCTCTCAACCCCAGGCACCATCTGGGCTCAGATTTTCTCAAACACGTTGATGGAAACAACTCCTTGGTTTTCTTGAGTGAGTTTCCTAAGGAATATTCATGTTTCCATAAGCACAGGCAATTGTTTACCTGCACTTCCAGATCAGTTTCCTATACAGAAAACCCGGAAGCGAACACAAGTAAAGTCTGTAATGATATAGCTGCCTGTTGCATACAAAGCATTTCATGTTCATTTACTTATTTTCTCCCCAACAAATACTGATTGAGCACCTGCTCTGTGCTCCGGTGATACGGTAGTAACCAAACAGCCCACATTTCTGCCTTCACGAAGTCATATTCTTCAACGGAGCACTTCAGCTCCTTGGATTCATGCCTCAACCATGTCCACACTAGAAGAGGGTCTGTGCTCCACATTTGAATGATTAAATGGCCCCATTGCCACTTTCATGGGCCTGCAACTTGTGTAGATCCTCAGGGTCCCATGCTTAGAAGGGGTGTTTGTTTCAATGCTCTGCTGTCATCATTTTGGATTTCTTATGACTTTATGAACAAATGTCCCATGTTTTTATTTTGCACTGGGCTCTACAAACTATGTATCTGGGCCTGACTGGCCCTTTAGATTTCCCTGCTTATGAAATTGAAAACTGCTTGCAGTCTTGAAATGGGGGTTGTTTTCCCATTCACATGTCAGTGATCTCTGGTTTAAGTTTCCATTGAAAGTCAAATTCAAGGCCCCAAGATGATGGCCACAGCGTTCCTTCCTCCTTCCCCATCTCACTCCAGAAATCACAATGTTTTGCTATGTATCAGTTGGTTCCTGTAATGCTGACAACAAAGATCAGTTGAAGACATGAATTTGCATTGGTTATTGACCAATAATAAAATAAGGCCAAACTCAAGGAATAACTTCTCACCCCAAACCGTTGGCTTGATCTCTTTTGGCACATGTTATCTTCCCACTTGCAACCCATTTATTCTTTCTTCCTCTCATTTCTTAGTTGGTGATGGGAGTGCTGAGCTCCTTGTCCTTTGGATACCATATAGGACTGAGTGTATATGACAGAACTGAAAAGAGAGATACCCATGACCCTGCTTTTAGCCAGATTCTGATATAGGCAACTGGACTCAAGGTTTTTCCATGACCTTTATATCTCCTCAGTGTCCACATCACATTTGTTCTTCTTCCTTTCTTAAAACTTGCTCTGTGGAAAGTGGAAAAGAGATACAATTGACTAAGTTTCATCAAAATGCAAATGACTGGTAAGACTTACTGTGCACTTCCTCTCATGATATTTCCCTTTTAATTTTGTACAAACCCCATTTGATAATGTTCGAGGGTGAAGAGCTTCTAGGAGGATTCAGTGCCAGTGAGTGGGTGCTAGAGGCTGTGCTGGGAGCGATGGGGAGAAGATGAGAGGGGAAGAGAGAAGAAATATTTCCACTGATTATTAGGAGTGATCCTGAAAGACCTTTCTGTCTCAAATAAAATGGAATTGCTCTGCCCTTTGGATGTGTAGGCTTACACCAGGTGGAAAATGTAAATTGAAAACTAGGTTGTAGACCTGGAAGCCCAAAGAAATTATTAAATGTTTCAGATGGTGATGGGGGCATAAGCATCTCTGTGAATTAGTGTGGAAGGAGATTAGTCCTGTCAGGGTCCTAGTGAACACTGCTGTGATGATCTGTTCTGACTCAGACTTTTCTTGAAGTGGGGAGAAGTCTATCCATAGGCCTCTTGTTTTCTTTCCCTACGAGCCCCTTTGTTGCCAGCTGGTAAATTATGTCTCAATGTTGTCGTTGGTCTTCTAGGAGGCTGTGCCTGCAATTTTTAATAAAAAACTAGCACGTAGTTGTTGACTATGATGGACCAATAGTCTAAGGATATACATCACAGAGAGATAGGCATGCTCAGTTAATTCAACGGAGTCAGTTCCCAGGAGTGAATGAATTGGACTACTGTAACGTCTTTGGCCATGATTTTTTGTGTAAGTTTAGGCGAAGTGCAACTATAATGAGAGACTCTGAAAGAGATGGTCAATGTCATGGGGCTCAATTTGTCCTCTGAGCTTTGGAAAGACCCTCTGGGACAAACAGAGGAAGCAGCTGGAAGGAGAGAAGAGAGCAGCAGATGGTAGAGTATTGGAGTTGATTTGGGGGTCCAAATCATCACCTTCAAGAGAAGTGAAGTGGGGTGAACAGGACCAGATAACATGGCTGTTAGAAGCCTCATCCCTATTCAGGCAGGGTGGGGGGGCCTGGACCTCCCATGAAGAATGGGGTGGCATCCCAAGAGTCAGGGGTGGGGAACATAGAGGTGGCATTACATTATCTATTGGACTTAATATTTAGGTATCAAAACCTCATGTACTTTTTGGGGGCCCCCTATGTTCTCATTCCTGAGTGGAACTACGGGCATATTTCTTCTCACTGGGGCAGAAAGCAGAGGTTTGGTGGCAGAACACTTGGAAGATGGTCTGCCAAGGTGGTCTGCCAATGAAGCAGAGATGACCAGCAGTTTGTACATGGCAGGAAAAAAAAGAAAAGCTTCACTGGGGTTGGCATGTTCATCAGACAGGAATATAGGGGTGTGGAGGGCGGGGTAGGGGGCTGGGGATGGATTGTTGGGTATGTACAGGGTACCTATACACTTAGGAGTTAAGTAGACCTCATCTTTAAGACCTGGATGTGTGGAGCCTCACTTTGAGGCATGGGTCATTTTGGATTGAGCAGAGGTTTACAAAATTGGAAAACCTGGTCCACTAATATTTGGGGGAGAAATCATATCACCCCCAGTCTGTTGATCTATTTTTATGTCATCTTTTATTATATCTTTTTACTGCCAAATGAGAATGATCAACTCAAACCTTCCTCCTAAGATAATGTATAAAAAAAATTACTTAGCAGAAATTTGTTGCCTAGAAACAATTTTCATACATTTAAATGCTCTTGTGTAATTAAACCACAAATCAAAACTTGCCCCCTTGTGTCAAAAGGAGAGCCCCCAGGCATGTAAGATGGAAAGATGACTATGGACATCACTTTCCATGACATGACTGGGACTTGGACAAGGTATTTTGAGGGAAGAACTACCAGGATTAGGTGATTAACCACATACAGGCTGTGAGGGAGAAAGAGAAAGCAGAAGGAAGAGCCAGTTTGGGGGAGAGATAATGAATTTTGTTGCAGACATGACATGGTCAAGCTTTCATCGTGTGGGAGCATCTAACAAGCCTGAAGGGAGATGGGGACTGAAGCTACAAATGGGGGTCATTTGCTTGGGAAGTAGTTGCTGAAGTCACGAGGGTGGATGAGGCCATGAGGCAAGAGTAGGGAGCCAAAGAGGATGCTGGAGTTCAGGATGCTAGGTAGAAGGAGAGAGAAATATAGACAAAGAGGGCTGGGAAGGAGGACTGAGCAGTGAGAGAAAAACAACACTGTTGCTGTGTCCCAGGAGTGGATAAAGAAAAATGATCGAGAGCATCAAGTGACCAGTCAACTGACTAGGAAAGAAGTTCTTACACTTGGCAAATTGAACTCGTAGATGAACTTCAAGGCTACAGCTTCATTACATTCCTGAGAATAGAAGCCAGATTACAAGGGGTTGAGGCATGACTGACTGCGGAGAAAGTCTGTGAGGATTTTCTTTTGTGAAGTTTGATTTGAAATTCCAGTGCCAAAAGGCAAAGATTAAAGGTCTGAGTCATCGACGCAAAATTGGGTTTATTAGGAAGGTACTGGGGGCCACTGGAAGGCAGTCAGTGAGTCAGAGAAAGCAGGAGAGGCTTTTTTTTTCCCCCCACAAGTCTATGTGGTTTTCCCAGCCATCTCTTAGATAGTTCCTAATTTCTTCCTTCCCAGAAGCCCTGGACGGCAGGCACCAGCATTTCCTACACATGAGCACATTGAACCTCGGTGACATTGTGGTTTCCCCAGAGATGTCACAGTCAATCTGTGGCAGCACCCAAATTTAAATCCTGTGTCCTCGTTCTCTGTATTCTGAGATGTTTCGATTTACAGTTAATGAGAGTCTTTTAAGCAAAGGTCTCGGATTCTGAGCTTCAGGGTTCCTGTTTTTGGCCAACGTTGATCAAGATATATGCTTGCTTCTTGGGGATAGTTATTCCATGTCTGTTTTGGTGAAGAAGGTGGGGATGGGTCAAAAGGCAGCTGGATTAGTGTGGCTCAGACACGTGAGGTAAAGTGCATGTACTTTCTCTTACCGCAAAGCACAGTGAGAAGAGCTGCTCTGGGCAGACTCTCGGGAGGCTAAGTAGAACTTCCAGAATACCAGTGAGTACCAATAATGCCAGAGTCCAGAGTGCTTAAGGGTACAAAGAACAAGCAAGTCCTCATCAAGCAACAGGACAGAGTTACCATATAAATGGACACAAGCACTATCATAATTGCAAAAAAGCCCTAAAGTAATAGTCATTTAAAGGTTGTTTTGGCAGTGTTTGGCCCATAGTTTTGGTTCTAAATGAGTGGATGTTAGTTGAATAAAATTACAAATTCATTGAATGAATGAATGCATGAATGATAGCTAATGAAAATATTCTCGAATGAAATGAGTTAAGTGGAGAGTTCAAGAAGAAAAAGTGTAGAATGTGTATGTGTGTGTATGTTGGGAAGATTTTCTCCAGGGACTGGGGCAGCTGGGACCAAGACCCCATGGTGGTGGAGTGTAGAACACACGTAGGAAGGTGGCTTGGTGGAGATGAAGCCTGAGGTTTTCGGTAAGTGAGCCATGGAGGAGAGCAATCTGAAAGATCAGTAACCTGCTAGTTGCCACATTTTCTTCTTTTTCACATCTTTGAGGGAAGCTCATGGCACACACTTTGTTCAGGGCTAAGACTGTAACTACTGTTGGTTGCAGTTGGAATTTTAATCCCAGCACACTGCCAAGCCAATTCGCCTGGCTCTTCTTCTTCTTCTACTTTTTTTAAAAAGATTTTTATTTCTTTACTTGAGGAAGAGAGAGAGAGAATGCCAGAGAGTACAAGCAGGAGGGAGGGGCAGAGAGAGAGGGAGAAGCAGGCTCTCCACTGAGGGGGGAGCCCAATATGGGGCTCAGTTCCAGGACCCTGGGATCATGACCTGAGCCGAAAGCAGACACTTAACCGACTGAGCCACCAGGCATCCTTGCCTAGCTCTTCTGAGTCAGTTTTCACCCCACTTCCCAGTCCTGGTATCCTACAAAAACCTTGACGCTGAGTGAGAGAGGTGAGGCTCTGACCTTGTATACAGGAAGCTTTCAGAGTAAGTGGAACCATCGTTTTCTGAAAAGAAGGTACTTTATGCTATTAATAAGGCACAAAATACTTGGTTTTTGAATGTTAGTCAAACAAAACCCAAGAGGTTAATTTTAAAACAAATGGGCAAAGAAACTTCAGCTCATTACAAAGCATGGACTGTAACTCCCTTACACTTTTGTGTCTTTTTAACAAATACAATTGCCTTTGTTTTGTGGAGACAAAAGTAAATGCTATTGAAATCTTTCCTAACTCCATATATATATATATATATATATATATAATATAATATAATAAATATATATATTTCAATTTTCCCCACCAGATTAGCTTAATGGAAATAGAAACAAAAGAAAAAGTTACATTTTCTTACATGACACAGGAATTCTAATGGCAATTACATATCAAAGTGGATATTGAAGATATATTTCATCTTGATGCCAAGTTTTTTTGTTTATTCTACTCAAGGAAATGTTTATGCGATGTGAAATATATGGTCTTCTCTGATTGTATTGTTTTTCTTATTGATAAAATTCTAGAACATACAACAGGATAACAAATGCCTGTTGAACTTGAGTGGGAGGGGGTTTTAATTTATGATGACTTGCTCTATTTTACAACCTCTCATATTTTGTCAAACCAGGCTTGGGGTGTAGGCTGATTATATTGTTTAGTTCTGCCAAAACATACAGCTATTTAGAGTGAAATATTAAGTTACTTTTCCACCATAGTTTTTTGCTTAGAATATCTAATAGTATGTAAATTGGGTTTCTAGATAAATGAACTCCATGTATTCAAGGACACAGTAGGGAGTAGTACAGTGGTTAAGGGAATGAACAGAGCAGGGTTAGAAATAGAGGTTCTGAAGTCAGATGACCTGAGTTCAGATCCCAACTCTGCCATTCACTATTGGGTGCACTATTGGGGTTCTTGGATGAATCAGTTTATCTGTGCAGATAAGAGTAGTTGCCTTAGAGGGTGATTGTAAGGATCACATGAGTTAATACGTATGAAATACTTAGATAAAGTCTGGTCCTTAATTAATATTCAATTATTGTAAACTATTATTAAAGGGCTTGGTTTTATTTAATTGCGACAGATCCACCATTTATGATTCTCTGAACTTTTTTTTTAGTAACATCTTTATTGAGATATAATTCAATACTACATTTCACATAACATAAAATTCACCCTTTTTTTTTTCTCATTTCACGGTACATCTGCAGGAAACTCTATCATCACTATCTGTCTATTTGGACAGCTTTAAGCCTAAGTGATGCCTTCAGGGAAGGAGGGGCTAATCTCAGGAGTACTGTAAAGAAGGCTTTCCTGTTAGCTAAGGAAAGGATAATGCTGTGCTAGTTTTAATGTGCCTTGTAAGAATTTTTTCCCTAGGGGGGCACCTAGGTGGCTCAGTTGGTTAAGTGTCTGTCTTTGGCTCAGGTCCTGATCTTAGGGTCCTGGGATTGAGCCCTGGATCAGGCTCTCTGCTCAGAGAGGAGTCCGCTTCTCCCTCTCTCTCTGCCCCTTCCCGTGCTCATGCTCTCTCTCTCTCTCTCAAATAAATAAATAAAATATATATAAAAAAAGAATTTTTGCTCTTTGGTTTTCTGTTGTGGATATTGAATATATGAGTTTTATGGGATTTTTGTGGTGATACCATATGTGATGTGTACCACTGCTGGGAGGCTAAAATAAAATTAAGCAACATGAACAATTTCCTAAATGACTCAAAAATAGCCAGTTTGAAAAGTGTTCACCTAATTCTTTCCATGAAATTTCTTGCCTCTAGGTTAGGGGTTAGCCTACAGAGAGACTTACCTTTCCATGTCCATGCAAACTGTCCTCTGATCATTTGAAATATTTAAACTTTAGACATTGCTTTATATATATTTGGAGTACCTAATATCATTGATAACCAGTATTTCAAATGCTGACTGTCCTTCTGGTGACTCGGGAGAAAATGTTTTCAAGGTCTTAATTTATACAATAGGCAGAATCATGCCTCCTCAAATATGCCCACTTCCTGACCCCTGGGAACCATGGAACATGGTACTTTACCTGGCAAAGGGAATTCAATTGCAGAGTTAAGGAAATAAGGTTGCTAATCGGTCAACCTCAACACAGATAAATTCTTGTCAATTATCCATGTGGACCCAATGTCATCACAAGTGTTTTTAAAAGTGGAAGAGAGAGGCGTGATGGGGGGTGGTCAGAGAGAGAAACATGACAACAGAAGTGAGTCAGTGTGATGGGATGTGAGGAAGGAGGGGCCTACCATTGCTGGCTTTGTAGATGGAGGAAGGAGACCAGAGCCACGGAAGGTGGGCAGCCTCTAGAAACCAGAAAAGTCAGGGAAAGGGATTCTCCCTCTAGAACTTCTACAGGGGAACCCAGCCTAGCCAACACCTTGATTTTAGCCCAGGGAGACCCATTTTGGACTGCTGACCTTCAGGACTGTAAGATAATAGGTTTGCATTGTTGAAGCCCCTAAGTTTGTGTGAGCCTTTAATATGTGCATCCATTATAACTCTCCAAGAGATAGCATTCAGCATTTCCCAGTTTTTTGACCACAAACAGAAAACTAATATAATTTAGAAGTATTCCATACATTCGGACCGGTACTGAATACTTCACTTCTTCCTATCGGGTACCATTCCGGTATTCCAGCCTTTTGAATATGAAGAAGATATAGATATACATTTTTTAATATCTGGCAAGGTTTATGAATCTCCCTTCTGTCCCAGGGCCACAGCCAGCAATCCCTTTGATATTTGTTTCTTCAACTGTCCAAATCCTGTCAGTTAATAGCTCTTTTCCAGCGTCTGATGCTGTTTTACCCATTGACACATCTCTATAAACTGCACGAGGACACCAAATGTTAAGTTCTTTTAAATTGATTTGCCAAATGTCACTGACTCTCCAAGGAAGTTTTTGGTCTATTTTCTTAACATGGAAGACATTTTGTGATGTCTTGGTGAAAGAGAAACTTCCTTTGTCCTCTCTCTGGGCAAAACTCCTTCCCCTACTGCCATGCTATGGTACCAGGGGACGCTTGGTCTCCTCATGGTTACCGGCCCTGGCGCCTCTGTGTGGCGCACGGGTGGGCAGTGACCCAGGGTTCCGCTGGTGCTTTCAAACCTGGGGACCAAGAGCTAAAGTTTCAGTCTCTCTGGTAATGAAATATTGAAATACTAGGTACAGAAGCAGCAAGGGGGGGCGGGTGTCATTTGAGAGGCTAAGACTGAAGAGAGAATCAGGGAATGTGAGTGAATAAGAGTACAGGAGAGGAAATCCTCACAGAGTGTGAGTTCACCACTTAATACTTGAGGTACAACTGGATCACAGACCCTCCCCAGGTTTATTTATATGAGCAAATGAAGTTTTTTGGATCTTGTTTTGTTTTGCTGAACTTAGTTTGAGTTGGTTGGGTTTCATTCAGCTAGGTTTCAGTACGTAAGGAAAAGGACCCTGAGAGAAAACTTGGTGGAAAAGTGAGAGAGTTCAGGGAACTCAAGTTTGACTGACCTTCTAACTATGAGTCAGAAGTTCCCTATGTGCTAAAAAGGCCATCAAATAATTGATCAGTCACTGTTGCACATTCCCTAGAATGTTCACAAAATCCTCTCATAAGTCAGTGCTATTCTAGTGTCTCGTGTTGAGTGATTCTCAAAGAGTGTTTCACAGAATTATACTTACTAAAAATGATCTACAAGGGAAATGCTGAATGTGATCTCTTGGAGATTCATAATAATATAGAAGAACATATGAAAGACTCTAAGAAGGCTTGTAGTAAGTAAAACTTTAGTCAGATAGTCCATAAAAATAATAGAATTTAGATGTACGAAATAAAGTTCAACTTCACTTATAATAAGTAAACATACATCTAAACACACTATTTAACCAAATAGATGGGCAAATATGAAAAATTATGTGATGACACTGCCTTGGGTAGGATCTGAGGAAACAGGAATTTTCCTGCGTGATTGATGGTGGTGTAAAGTGTTGTATCATCTTTGGAGGACAACTGACAATATTTACGATAAAAATGTACACACGGGGGGCCTGGCTGGCTCAGTTCGTGGAGCATACCACTCTCGATCTCAGGGTTGTGATTTCAAGCCCCACATTGGGTGTAGGGATTACTTAAAGAAATAGAATAAAATCTTTACAAAAATACACACTTTGACCCCTCCACCCTACGTATAGAATGTTAATTTATAGATATGCTTCCGCATTTGTGCAAGAGTATTCATTTAAGCTTTCTTTTTTTTCCTAGTAAAAGACTTAACATAACCTGAATGACCACCAATATTGCATAGGTTATATAAATTATGATTCATCCATATAGCGGAAGAGTATGTGGCCATTAAAAAATGAGATAGAGCTAAACCAGAGTTTCTCAATGGCAGCCCTGTTGCTGTTTTGGGCTAGATAATCCATCACTGTAGGAAGCTGTCCTGTGCGTTTAGGATATTTAACATCTCTAAACTCTAATTGCCAGTAGTACCGGCAGCAAAATGTCTCCAGATATCACCCCTGGTTGACCACTACTGATCTAAATGAACTAACATTTCCCCTAAGCCATATTTAAGTGAACAAAAGAAGATGAAGAAGGGGGTATAATATGCTATCCTTTGTGTAAACTATTAACCTATATCTACCTATATCTTGATTAAATAAGAGACGCATGGGCACCTGGGTGCTGCAGTTGGTTAAGAGTCTCTTGGCTCTGGCTCAGGTCGTTATCTCAGAGTCATGAGATCAAGTCCTACATGGGGCTTTGTGATCAGTACAGAGTCTGCCTGAGTTTCTCCCTCTCCCTCTGCCCCTTTGTCCTGCTCTTGCTCTCTAAAATAAATAAATAAATAAATAAGTAAATAAATAAATCTTTTGTAAAAAGGAGGCTTATAAATGTATGCAATGGCTCTGGAAAGATACACAAGAAACTGGTAATAATCCTTGACTCTGAAGAATTGAGGGACAGAAGGTAAAGTGAGAAGAAATCTTACTTTGCATTCTATGCTCTTTTCTACTGTCCAAACATTTATCCATGTATATGCTTCACTTTTTAAAAGATGCCTAGAAATTGGTTTAATGTTAGCCCAACAGCTCCTGAAATATATAATTTCACAATTTCTTTTCCTCTGAATAACATCCAGAATGTACTTTGGGAAACATTTCCTTGGTTCACTTTCATTGTATTATTTTTGAGAATCTAATAGTTTTTTTTGTTTGTTTGTTTGTTTGAGTTTAGGAAGTTTAGTTTTAGAAGACTTTGATCTGAGAAGTACAGGGTAGCCCATTTTATGAACTTGATTTAAGCAGAATGACTATAATTGAGTTCAGTTATGCCAACAGGCTAAACGTTTATTAGTCTTGCCCGCCGTCCAAAAAAACTCTGCTGATGCAAATAAAGTTGTTCTTTCCATCCAGCATTCACTTTTAGTTGGCCTAACATTTTTTTCCTTCCTCTGTCTCCTACAAACCTGGCTTCCACTGGTTTTACACTGATATTCCTGCATTTGCTTGTATCCTCGCTAAACTCTTTGCTGTTGGAGATTAGTGATGGTACTTTCTTATTAGAATAATCATTTGCTGAGAGTATAGTAAGTGTCTAGTATTGTAAAAGACAGTTTGTGAGCCTTATTTTTATGACAACAACCTTGCAAAGGTGATATTCTTATCCACACTTTACTGATGAGGAAGCTAAGATTCCCAATGACTTGCCCGAGGTTACTCAACTTTGAAGGGATGGATCTAGGATTCAAACCCACATATGTTACCCTTCAAAAAGCCTGAGCTCTTTCTACTCAAGTCTGATTCCTTAGTCTAGTCTGCTGTCTCAGGTCTTCTCTTTCCTCAACAATTCTTTTTCTGCTACTTTAAATGGATCTCAAGCAAGATTTTTCCAATTCCTCAAGGACTGTGCTAAAAACAGTCAGAGGTTGATAAAAATGCTACTAATGTATGCCATACAAAGCTGTGTTGTCAAGATTCAAGTCTTATCCCTTATCCTCTGTTACATTTTGAAACAAATTTGCAAGAAAAGCCTGAATAGTTTGAGCCTGTTATTATTTTAATCTCTGTTGATGAGATACAACAGCCCAAACTGATTAAATTAGAATGCAATTTGGACTTGACAAACTTGCACGTCTAAAGGAATAAAATGTACAATTTTCCACATATGAGTTCTAAATATTCCAGCTGTCCAGATACATTTGGGTGTCTGCAGTTATTTGCAAACTAAATTGTCTTTGTTCCCCAGAATAGGGAGGATTTATTCATCTCACATTAACTAATCTCGACCACATATTCATTGTTCATGCAAATCTGTGTATCTCTTCAAAGGACTGAACTACAAATGCCTTTTGTTTAGCAACAAAGGAAATCAACTGAGCCTAATGTTAATAGTTTCCTCATCCAGTTACTTTTAACAAGATACACAGTCCATTAAGCTCTTGTTTAAGGCCTTGGGCATAAAATGAGAATTTTTCAGCAATTAGTTTGGCAGAATTTCTTGCTTTTGAGATCCCTGAAGCAACCCAGTTAAAAATCAGCAATGGCTAATTGGATAGTTTCCATTGTGTTTCTTCTCACTTTATCAGGCCCTTCTTTTAGGCATTGTCAGCTATTTTAGTCCTCTTTTTAGGTTGCACAAATTAGTGTTTTCCAAAGTACGTTCAGGAGGAAGCTAGTCCCAAGAGGTGTTCTATAATAAAAGAGTTTCGTAATCAACTAAGTTTGGGAAATGCTGCCTTCTACATCACCTTTCTGGATAGGTGCAATGTTCATGCACCAAAGAAAGGCTCTGCAAGCTCCCACAGTAGAGAGATGAGCATAATCCAGTTTTTCTGAAATTTGTTTGGTTTTTTTTTTTTTAGATTTTATTTATTTGACACACACACAGAGAGAGAGAGAGAGAGAGAGAGAGAGAGAGAGAGATCACAAGTAGGCAGAGAGGCAGGCAGAGAGAGAGGAGGAAGCAGGCTCCCTGCTGAGCAGAGAGCCCGATGCGGGCCTCGATCCCAGGACCCTGAGATCATGACCTGAGCTGAAGGCAGAGGCTTTAACCCACTGAGCCACCCAGGCACCCTGAAATTTGTTTAACCAAAGTCCACCCTCTCTTTTGTTCTTTCTCTCCCTCTCTTTTAATTTTTGTTTAAATGTGTGCCATTTCTTTAGATTTAATTTAATTTAATTTAATTTAATTTAATTTATTTGTCAGAGAGAGACAGGGCACAAACAGGGGGAGCAGCAGACAGAGGGAGAAGCAGGCTCCCTGCTGATCAAGGAACTTGATGTGGGGACTTTATCCCAGGATTCTGGGATCATGACCTGAGCCAAAGGCAGACACTTAACCCACTGAGCCACCCAGGTGTCCCTCTCCCTCTCTTTTTAAATAACACCTTTTGAATCTCACAGGGAATCTCCCTTTGGAAAACACTGACTTACACCATCCTGGGGTCAAGAGGACAATTTACTCACTAAGCCCTTCTTATAGTGAGACCGTTGAGAATTTTGGGAGATGCAAAAGTATGGTGGATTTTTTTCACAGTTAATAAGTCAAGAGTGAGGGGCGCCTGGGTGGCTCAGTCGTTAAGCATCTGCCTTCGGCTCAGGTCATGATCCCGGGGTCCTGGGATCGAGCCCCACATTGGGCTCCCTGCTCTGCAGGAAGCCTGCTTCTCCCTCTCCCACTCCCCCTGCTTGTGTGTCCCTCCCTCGCTGTTTCTCTCTGTCAAATAAATAAAATCTTAAAAAAAAATAAGTCAAGAATGACACATTACTATTAATCCAAGTCCATAGTCTATTCAAGTTTCTGTATTTTTACCTCATATCCTTTTTCTGTTCCAGGGTCCCATCTAGGTACCACATTACATTAAAAAAAATTAAATTCAATTAGCTGACATATAGTACCTCATTAGTTTCAGAGGTAGAGATCAGTCATCAGTTGCATACAACACCCCGTGCTCATCACCCTTAATGCCCATCACCCAGTTACTCCATTCGACTTCCCCTCCAGCAATCCTCAGTTTATTTCCTAGAGTTAAGAGTCTCTCGTGGTTTGTCTCCCTCTCTGATGACTTCTCATTCAGTGTTACCTCCCTTCCCCTGTGGTCCTCCGTGCTGCTATTACATTTAGTCATCGTGTCTTCTTAGGCTCCTCTTGGCTGTGACAGTTTCTCAAACCAGCCTTACTTTTCATGACCTTGACTATTTTCAGATGCATTGATTGGAATCACTTAATTTTTCCCTTACCGCTCTTGCTACCTAATTTGTGGCAATGAATTGGGGGGGGCCCCCTTTACAGTTTGGCATAAACTTGTGCACTAACTCCCCCAGATTGGGCATGTGGAACGCCGGAGCTGGGAGAGCCAGGAGCACAAGCAAATGTTTAAAAGCCCCAGAGTGCAGAGAGCATGGCAAGCGCTTTTCCATTCTTTTTGCTTGTACCACTTTGGTTTCTGCTTTTCTGCTCTTTTTTATCTTCTTTTGTTGCTACTAAATGCCTTGGAGATGAGGAAATGAGATTTTTCAGCTTTTCACATCCCTCTGTGAGTCCTGGTTAGATTAAATCTCCCCCTCTGTGTCAAGTGCACACTCAGAAAAACGAATCCCCGTGGGACCTGACTTTGGCAAACACTTGTGCTCTTGTGGTCTTCATCTCTGGTCTTTGTGTTCAAGTGGAGAAATGCTTTGCTAGGCTTATTCTGGTATTTTAACAATCCCTATTCCTGTGCTCAGAAATCTTGTCCTGAGCTCCCCAGGCACTGAGGATAAAACCAGATCTTCTCTGGTATTTACCATCACCAGGGCTTTTCTTTCTATCAGTAAAGCAAGACTTATGCTAATCAAGTGAATTGCTAGCTTTTTAATTTTTAAATATAATGCCCATGTCTTTTTCTCCCCAGCACTTTCTGTGTTAATTACTACAGTCTTTAACCTGAAGGTTTCAGTGCTAAAATTGCCGTTTCTTTCTTTTCCAGGGATCCAGTGACTTCTTCTAGATAGTTCTGGCTCTTCAGCTTGTTTGCCAGGACAGCCACATTTTGCCAAGAGTTTTGAGCTCATCTCTGTCAACTGGTCAGTTTCTAAGCTGAGCGAATACTAAATTGTGTCAACAACAGTTGCCTGGTGAACAGTTGTCTTCTCTAACTGGTGCCATTAGCTCTTTTTTTTTTTTTTAAGATTTTATTTATTTATTTCACAGTGGGAGAGAGATCACAGGAGGCAGAGAGGCAGGCAGAGAGAGAGGGGGAAGCAGGCTCCCCGCCGAGCAGGGAGCCCGATGCGGGCCTCGATCCCAGGACTCTGAGATCATGACCTGAGCCGAAAGCAGAGGCCTTAACCCACTGAGCCACCCAGGCGCCCTGCCATTAGCTCTTGTTGCCAACTTGTCAGAACTGTTATGCTTTCTTGAAGAAGACGTGGTATGACTGTGTCATTTGTGGGGAAAATGGGGAAACTTAAACATTTCCTTTAAATCTTTTCCTGACTTTTAATGGATTTGTTTGGGACAAATCTATTTACGCCCTCGTGTATCCTTCTCGCTCCCTCCTTCCTTCTTTTTTCTTGTTCTTTTTTTTCTCCTCCTCATCTACTTCCATCTTCTCCTCCCTCCCTCCTCTGCGCTAAGGTGTGATTAAGTCAAATAAAATGAAAGTGTGAAGCATGGTGTGCACTCATCAACTTCTCAGGAAGTATTTGCAGTTTGTGAATCCAATAGGAGACTCTGTCTGGGGATGGGCGATGCTGGGGGGGTGGGAAGGGGAAGAGGTTTGCTTGGGTATTTCTGAGTGAGGAGTCTTCCGCCATTATTTGCTTATACCAGGGATTGGCGAACTTTTCCTGTAAAGGGCCAGATAGGAAATATTTTAGGCTGTGCAGACCATACAACCTTTGTTGTGACTACTCAGCTCTGTCTTGTCACAGGAAAGCAGCTGTAGATAATATGTAAATAAGTGAGCAGGACTGTCTTCTTTTTTTTTTTTTTGGCTGTCTTCCAATAAAACTATTTATGGACAACAAAGTTTGAATTTTACATGATTTTCATTTGTCACGAAATAGTATCCTTTCTAAAATTTTTTTTCAACCATTTAACAATGTAAAAACCAGTCTTATCTTGTGGGCCATAGAAAAACGGGGAGAGACAAATTTAGCCTGCAGGTTCCAGTTTGCTGAGCCCTGACCAGGCCAAGAGTTCAGGATCTCCCAAATACCCGCCAACCAACCCACAACCAAATAACAAACAGCAACAAGCCATACGGCGGAGTGAAAGGAGAGAAAGGAAGGTGTGATGGGGAGGGTTGTGTCAGAAGGGGAAGGTGCTCCGCGAGGGACAGCGCTTTGTGTGCGGCCTCCTGTCTGCTAAAGCTAGAGGGTGTGGTCGGGTAGGGCCTCACCTCTTGGGCGTCTTCACACCAAAAACATCCACCCTTCTTAAAGGACTCCCTTGCGTACTAGAAATTTCTGACTTACCCCTCACGCTCCCGCACTGTGGGTGTGATTATCCCTCTATAAGAGATTCAGAGCTGATGAGCACCTTGCCAGAGTCACATGGCTGGAATGTGACAAAACCAGGATTTGAACTGTGGCCTCGCTCACCCATGGCTTCCTCCCTCCCCTCGCTCTCTGCTGGTAGGAAAGCGCGCAGAACACGAGGGCAGTAATGGTCCCCATCGCCTCATCCTGCCAGAGCTGCCCCAAATGAAGCCTTACCATGCCAAATAAGGGACACCTTTTAAAAACTGGCCGGTACCTATAAGGATCAGCAAGCTCTCTGAGATGCTGACTTCTTCTACCTGCCACTTCAAGGAAGGAGGCCAAGAGGATACCAGGAAAGAACAGTTGCTGTGGACTCCTGGCTCACTTATTGACTACTTGTGTGATTTACTCAGTCCCCAAGCCCAGTTTCCTTACCTGAAAAACAGGATATGAGAGAGTCCCTGCCTATCAGGCTTCCAAGGATGTAATGAGATGATACATCCAAGCCCCTGACATCGTGCTTATCACAAAGTAGGTACTCAGTTGCTGCTGTTATTATTCGTTCATTCAGTCTATAAACCTCTGCCCAGCATGCACCAGAAACCGTGTGAGTAAGCATGGGGATGGACAGATGAGTCAGACAGTTCCCGCCTCCAAGGAGCGGACGGTCTAGTAGAGTAATGGGCATAAAAGCAAATAAGCTTGCCAAAGTGCCACAGAGGAATGTGGGGCCGGCGTGAGAGTACAAAGGAAGGAGTGGATATTTCTAGGCGACTGGGAGAAGGGGCACAGAACAGGCTCCAGGGAGGAGGCTGCCGAGTTTATATCCAGACGACTCAATCCAATCTTGAGCAATTCCTATGGCTGGTCTCTCACCGACATAAATCTTGTCTCACGGAAAAGACTTAAAAAAAAAACCAAACAGGGCGCCTGGGTGGCTCAGTGGGTTAAAGCCTCTGCTTTCGGCTCAGGTCATGATCTCAGGGTCCTGGGATCGAGGCCCGCATCGGGCTCTCTGCTCAGCGGGGAGCCTGCTTCCCCCTCTCTCTCTGCCTGCCTCTCTGCCTCCTTGTGATCTCTCTCCCTCTGTGAAATAAATAAATAAAATCTTTAAAAAAAAAAACAAAAAAAAAAAACCAAACAAACCCACTTTTCCTAAAAGCACTTAAAAAGTATCTATTGAAATTATGGAAAGCAAAACAGGAAACTAAATTATAGGCAAGGGAAAACCCTCCTTCCTTCTCAAGTCTCTTGTGTTTGTTGCAGGCAGCACTGGAAGTTTCCTGCCAGGATGTTGACCAGAGAGAGGAACAGCCTGACCAAGAGTCATTTGTTCCTCATGAGTTTCTTTAAAAAGAAGCTGATTTCATTTTTCACATTCTCTGTGGCCTTGGGAAACACCTCCTACAAAAATAGAAATATCCAAAAGAGATTTGGGGAGAAATGATTCCTTCTGGGTCTTAAGTGTCCATATGTGACAATGGCAGGCTGCCTTTGAGTCTGCAGAGAATTTTTTATATAAAGCACATTTATAGCATGAGGGGGCTGGGGCAGGCTGCCTGAGGTTGCGTTCTGGCTCCCCTATTTGATAATTACGTGACCCTGTGGCTATTGGGAGAAATAAATGGGATGGTGCATGGAAAGTGATGACCACAGCATCTGAAATATTAATGCTTTATTATTCGTCTCCCTTAGAATTAATCTACTGCAGCCCGCGAGGCTGAGCACGGTCTGTTCCATCTTCCCCATGTGGTTTTGCACTCCCTGTCATGCTGCCCTTTTTTTGTTGTTGTTCAACATGCCACCTTCTCCCCCCAGCTATCTTTTCCCCTGCTGTTCCTTTATCATGACCAACTCTCACTTTCCCACATCATTGGTCTAACTCCTACTCATCCTTTGCATCTCAGCTCAAGTATGACTTGATCAAGGAAGCTGTCCCTGACCTTACGGTCTGGGTTAAGTACCCTGGTGAACGTGCCCGTGAGTCTGGGAGCTTTTCCATGGTGACACCATGACACCTGTACTTACTTGTTCACAACCAATTTCAAAGTAGGATGTAAGCTACAAGAGAGCAGGGACATATTTGTCTCACTCACTGGCTCCATGACCTGGACTATAATGGAGAGTTTCAGATATCTGCTGACTGAGGGGTAGGCTGGTGGAATTATTATCCCTCTCATAGATGAAGAAACCAAGTATCCACAGAGTATAAGAGATGGAGTCAAGACTGCACAACCAGCGGTCTCAGGAGCCTGGACTTGAATCTTGGACTGCCGGCATGAAACAGAGTGGCATTCTCAGGAAAAAGTCCCCAAATCTTGAAGCCTTTGTTTAGAGTGCCTGGACTCCATCATTTCATCTACAAATGTACAGAAATATCAAAGACCAGCTACCAAGCACAGAAGTATTGGGGAGCTGAGCCTTTCTTCAGGTGAAAACACCACTTCCTAGTCCCAGGCAGGGTCCTTTCCAGCCCTTCCATTCTTACTGATGACACAAGTCCCAAGGATTTCTCCTGCTTACCTCTTCTTTCCAGGCTCCCAGTGACTCTTTCCCTTGAGCCCTCTCTCAGCCTAGACTGATTCTGAGGTAACATGGAAGCTCTGCATCTCACCCCTGCTTCAGCCCCTACTGTTCCTATCTACCTTGGGTACACAATTTACCTTGGGTTTTTAAGGGTTTTTTACTGCTCGGTGGAAATAGACACACACACACACACACACACACACACACACACAGGGGAGGTAACAAAATTTCAAGAAATCTCAAAAGTCTCCAGGAGTCATTTTTCCTGACTTTCACCCTTTCCTGTCAGTTTTCTTTGGAGGGGGCCATCCTGGAGGGTCCCACCCCCACCCACATGCTTATGTACTTGACGGGGGGGGGCAGGAAGAAGGGATCAGTCACGGTGCCACTCAAGGTTAAGTTCACAGAAGAAGGTTTTGTAATGTAACTCAAAATCAGAAAGGAGAGACACGTTTGTATAGTACAATAAAGTCCAAAATTTAGGTTAACAGGAAGACATATGACTTAGTGGGTGCTAATGGCAGAAGATTAACCAGAAAGATGATCCTTTTAGTGACAGCCTCCAGGGGAGGGGGGAACCTCATATGGAGATGGCTAGAGAAATAGTAACACAGACTCCTGGGTGGAATTCCCCCTCTCCAGAGAAGAGTTACAGACACTTCCTCCAGGTCAAGGATAAGGAGCAAAGCCCACCAGGGAAAGGAGAGGGGAGGAATTAAAGCAAAGGAAATACAACCTTTCACAGATTTGTATTTACGTCCTCCCTTCTTCCCTTCCTGGATTTCCTTGGGACGGCTGGTACACTTTACTCCTCCACTCTTTATTCCTGATAGTGGACCTTCTTTACTTACCAGATTTTCATGCAAGATACCTAGACAATCCTGTTAGGGTAAAATAATAGGAGCCAACCAGTAAGTGTTCAACTGCCCCAGATCCAAGTTTCATTTTGTTTCAAAGCAACAAGAGTCCCTCTCTCCCAAATCTCTCCTGTGGTCTACAGGAGTCAAATTAGGCCATTTCTGACACATGATTGTTAGAGTAAGGAAAAGGGGAATGATGGACATTCATCTGAATGTCTTTTGCCTGTTTGTCTAGTAGGACCCTGAGGTATAGCTCCCATCCCTGAAAAGTGTGGCAATTCCCAGAAAATATTCTATTCCTGTGGGCTGATGTCTGGAGGAGTGTAAAATATATGAAAGGGGAAGCTCTAGTCCCCTCCTAAGCAGAGCAGGAACCATGCCTTAATCTTTATATCCCCACAGCCTAGCATCAAGCTTGATGTGAGATAGTCTGTCAATAAAGATCTGTTAAACTAAGCAGACCTTTGGAAACAAGGAACTCTGTCAAGCACTGTGATTCAACATAGGTTGAATGGCCTTTAGGACCTGTCTAAACAGAAGAGGAAGCATAAATTAGAGCCACTGACTAGAGGCCTGTGTTCACAACAGGGGAAAGGGAGTTTTGGGAAATTTATGTGCACAGGATACTAGGGAAGGATCACCACTTATAATACCCAAGGTCATATGGAGTATAGTCTGGCCTGAATGTATGGGCTTAACCTACACACCCAGATGGTAGGACCATAATGCCCTCAGTGACAAAATCCATGAGACAAAGGACCCTTGGTTGATCTGGAAGAATGGCATTAAGAAGTAAATCTAGTATGAGCTATAAAATTTAAACTGTAAAAAGTAGTTTAAGTAATGAGATTATGTACTTCTAGGGATGCTTACCACTGAGTATGTGTTAATCATAGAGGACACCATCCAAGAGAGATCCCAGGGAGAGTAGATGGAGAAAGCTATGTTAGAAAACAGTGTGGCCTTTAAAAAAGAAAACCTTCTACTTGGCAGTACCCATAGGGAATTTATTGGCGATAAACCTTTCTGTTGATGGTGCTGTCCTTGGCATAATTCCCAACCCCATGTTCCCTGGGGGTACCCTGCAAGCCTCAAACCAGAAAATGAACAGATCTTAATCTACTTTAATTCCAATTTGGAAAGTGGTAGGATGTAC
Organism: Ailurus styani; assembly: GCA_002007465.1. NCBI lineage: Eukaryota > Metazoa > Chordata > Mammalia > Carnivora > Ailuridae > Ailurus > Ailurus styani. The sequence continues at coordinate 3,141,058 of LNAC01000064.1, read as the reverse complement.
TCATACAAAACCAAACAAGAACAGATCTTGATTAGCTATAAAAACGTTATTTGTCTTGGAGTGTTGACCACATAGCATCATACTTGTTAGCGTCATAGTGGTTTCTGATTTAAATATATCCATGTAGATGTCCGAAAACCTTGTCTAAGTTATGATCATGCCCTTTAAACATTTTTGGCACTTTGAGCCCTTTGGTGCTGCACCACCTTTTCACAATATGGAAACCAAAGAGGGGCTATATTACTTCCTCTCTGTGGTTAGTGGACATCTGGGAGCTCTGGGAAGAGCTGAGCATGATCCCTGAAAAATAACGCTTGGGCAACTGAGAAGAAAGCTGGGGACATCAGAGTGAGTGGTAGGCCCTGAAAATGGAAAAGAAAAAAATGAGGTTGGGGAAAAGAAAATGTGATCCATGTCAAGGAAGAAGTAACTTGACTTCGTTTATTCATTACTTCAACAATTATTTTAAATAATTCAGTGAGTGTGACACTGAGCTCAGAACTATTGGGTGGGGTGGGGAGGTGACAAGAAAGGAAATAGAAAATGTGTTTAAAACATGGTTCTTGATATTCTTGATATCAAGGGGCTACAATTTATTAGGTTATGACAATGAATTATGTAAGGCTGTATCTAATTATTCTCCCCACTGCAAAGGGCTCTGTTTCAAGAAGAACTAGAAGATAGGAGAGACTGAACAATAAAATCTAAAGCAAATGGATCGGCAATGAATTGTATCGGTTTCTCTCTATGCCAAGAAGCCTTGGCCATTCAGTTCCACAAATAACTATTAAGTATCTGCCCTACACAAGAGTTATGCTGAGGGCACTAGAGATTGCCCAGATGAATAAACATAGTTTCTGTTTTCACAGTACTTGCCGTATAGGATGGGTTTAAAAGAAGGACAGAGTAACGAGAAGGCAGAGGGTATAATTGTCAGGCGAGAGAGATAAACAGTGCTATGGATGCAACAGAGAGAGAGGGATCCCATCCTGTTGAAGGAAATGAGGAAAATCTGCTTGGGAATGGCGATATTTGAGATGGGCCTTGAATGACACAGAAAACAGTGACAGGCAGAGACGGGGATAAACATTTCAGGGGAACAGGGGTCATTCCAGCCAAGCAGAGGGAGGGGTGGGAAGAGAAGGCTGGAAATCTCTTTAAGAGGACATTTGTCAGTGATATGTGGGACAAACTGTAGGGAAGAAAAAAATGAATGAGAGAAATGTAAAACTATTTTTAATAGGAGAATGAGAGAATTTTATTCTTTGTATTGCCGAGGATTAGCTTCGACTGCAAAACTCCCCAAAGAAAGACTCACGCAAAATGTGAGATTTTGTTTCATGTGAAGGTCAGTTAGGCAGGCCTGGCTGGTACGACAGCTCTGTGAAGTCTTCAAGTCCCCAGGCCCCACTGGCTCCCTGCTCTGCCAGCCCTAGGGGTGGCCAGCCTCCTCATGGCCCAGGCTGGCCACATCAGGGTCCTAACAGTAAGATGGAGGACAGGTAAGCAAGATGGAGGAAGGGAGAGAGGGCAAAGAGCAGACACTGGTGGCTTTTAAGGGAAAATTCCTGGAAGACTCCACATGATACTTCTGTCCCCATCTCATTATTCAGAACTTAGCAACAGGGTGACATCTAGCATGAGAAGCTAGGAAGTAAGGTATGCTGTCTAGGGGTCCGTATTCCCCACTGAAAAACCAGGGGTTTTGTTACTGAGGGAGATAAGAAAGGATACTGGGGCTTCACTGCCTTTCCCTGCCATAATGTTGTTAAAAAAAAGAAAAAAAGGCAAGGTTAAGAGGTTGTAATTTCATAATACCTAAAAATTATTCCCCAGATCTTAATAAAAAGAATTTTTTAAATGTTTCCATCCTAGAATCTTATCGTAAAGCTGATTTCCCTTGAGACAAAATAACCCCTTGACCTTTCAAATAACACTGGATTTGACCTGATGGCCAAGGCCACCCAAAGCAGTGAGAGCATTGGTTTGTCCAGGTCTTGGTGACCCTGCCTTAGTAACCCTCTCCCAGAGTTCTTTTGAAAAGAAAAATAAATCCATGATCATCATGACAGTGTTAAATTCCACCAACTGTAAGCTGTAAGGAAGTTCCATCCTCCCTGGACACAATTACAGCTTCATAGTCATTTCCACATGGCATTTCTTCGGCCCTGAGCTCCAGTAGCCAAGTCCCTTCATTCCTTTGGCATCGGAGCCCATCCGGAGGCATCTCTCCCCTCTCCTGTCCACCTTGCCCACAAATGCCTGAAGAATCCTCTGAGGGCATCGGGGACAACATGCGACTGGGCTCAACATGTGACCCCAGGGCTCTCCCTTGCTCTAAACCTTAAGACAACTCCTTGGCTTGGCCTGCTGGGATCCTTCCAAACCATACCCACTACACAAACTCAAGCAGATTTTCCTTTGGGATGCTGCTACTGCATCCTGGTACTTCGGAGGAAAATGGGAACAGTGCTTTGTGCTCTCCTCTTTCGCTCAACGACTTCTGCGTCTTGTTGTTATCACTAGATGACTCGTAGTTGGCTCACCTACGCAATATAATGGACTCTGGTTAAAACAGAAGTGGGGTTCTGATGGGAATGTTAAGAATTCCAGAGAAGTAACACACTGTATTTAAATGGATTAAAAATATTTTTTAAAATGGTAAACACATATTCATTATTAACATGGGAGGTAAACCCATGTACCAACTAGAAAAAAAAATTTAAGTATAAACCATTCTCCCTCTTAAATGGTGGTAAGAACACTTAATATGAGCTCTACCCTCCTCTCTCTCTTTTTTTTTAAAATAGGCTCCACAACCCAGCTTGGAGCCCAACGTGGGGGCTCCAACTCACAATGGTGAGATCAGCACCTGAGCCTGGACCAAGAGTTGGACGCTCAACTGACTGAACCAACTAGGTGCCCCGAGACCTATCCTCCTACAAACTGTGAAGTTTAAGACACAGGATTATTAACCCTAGACACTATGTTGCATAAGAGATCTACAGAATTTATTCATCTGGCATAACCACAACTTTATTATAACTGTTGGAAAGCAATTCTCCTTTTTCCCTTCCCACAGCACTTGCAACCATTCTACTCTCTACTTCTGTATAACTATGTTAGACATCTCCTGTCAATGGAATCATGCCGTATTTGTCCTTCTGTGACTGGTTCATTTCATTTAGCATAATGTCCTCAAGGTCTGTCCATGTTGTCATATATGACAGGATTGCTTTCTCTCTTAAGGCTGAGTAATATCCCATTTCATGTATGACCATTACTTCTGTCTTTACCGGGATAAATCTCTTTGACTCTCTCTTCTATCAGTTTTCACTTGTGTTAATCCAGGAAGGTTTGGGAATTTTATTTTCATATCATCCTTACTTTTCCACTGCTGATACTACCTAGAACCATTCATTCACTCAACAAATTCTTACCAGTGCCAGTTATATTCCTACCAGTTGATTATACTTAGTCTCTGTTCTGCTCTATGTCTCAGCACCAAGTAGCCAGATATTTCCCTTATGGTTATAGCCACTGCCACAAGACTCTCCCTTGTCCTCTTACTCCCTGCCAGAATTACTCCATTGACGCAAGGCCCTGGAGCCCCTTTGGAATGCTGGTCAGACCCATTTCCTGGGACCAGGACCTGCCCCCACTCTGTTTTGCCCTGCTCTGGGGAGAATTCCTGGAACGGTCTCTACTCTACCTGTCAATTCCACTGGCTCCCCAGGAGCCTCAACACAGCTCAGTCTTCAGTTCTCCAGACCCCCCCAGCTTCCTCCCCATTCTGCCCACCTCAGCCTCTCTAGTGCTCCCCATGGAGGCTCAGCTGAACCACCTCCCTTTTGTGGGAAAAAGGCAGCACCAACCACCAACCAGCACCAACCGAACCAGGAGGCTTGGGTCAGGTGGTATTTGGGCAGAATCATTCCTGACTTCTCCAGAGTCGATCTGTGAGGCAACATTGCTCTGGAAAATTCCTGTAATCTTTAGGATACCTTAGGGACTGAGACAAAATTAACTTCTTTGGTCATAACCAAGCTCATGTTGCTGACTTTGTGAAAATTTAATGTGTATATAATATAGCAACCCGTTGTACCTTTTTTTGATTTCCAAGTTGTGGTCTTGTGATATGTAGAGATTATATTTTGGCTTTTTTGGTCTTTTTTTTTTCTTTCTGAAGATACCACGGACCAATTTCTAGCCTCATACCACTCTTTGAAAGAAATGAATTTGTTTAAGTGTTTTTGGTCCTGCATTTTATTAAATGCCTACCACTCTCATTCCTCTTCTTTACTCCTACCAGTTGAGGATTTGTGAGAAATTTGTGAGCAAAATAAACTACTTACATCTACTCTAATTAATTAATATTGTGGGCGCCTGGGTGGCTCAGTGGGTTAAAGCCGCTGCCTTCAGCTCAGGTCATGATCCCAGGGTCCTGGGATCGAGGCCCACATCAGGCTCTCTGCTCAGCGGGGAGCCTGCTTCCTCCTCTCTCCTCCCTCTCTGCCTGCCTCTCTGCCTACTTGTAATCTCTCTCTCTGTGTCAAATGAATAAATAAAATCTTTAAAAAAAATTAATATTGTTTGTTCAGCTTAAGTCTTCAAACTTACTCTATAAAAAAATCTACAAATTTATCAATTTATTTGATTAGTAAATATAGAAATTTTTATGTAAGAACAATTGCTTTTTATTGATTAGTATTCAGTTAGCTTATAAATTTAAAAAGATCAAGCTTCCTCAAAGAATTGGCCATGTAATTAGGTTTCCTGAAATATTTTTGACTGTCCTTACAAACTTAATATATTTGATTTTCTGAGACAATTCATATGCCCGAGGGCAACACAAACCTAGCAAGTAAAAACTTCCTACACCTCAATTAACTTTTATGAATCTAATAACACTAATTTATATGTGTGGTACATTGGGGTTCCCTTCAACACACAAACACTTTTCACAAACATATTCAATTACTTTACAACTTTCAAGTGGAAAAAAATCACAAATCGAGCACCAATTCATCATTTGAAAATAAAACCACAAAGCTAATTTGTTAGAGTCTCTTAAACATTTCAAACCCTTTAAATAACAAACACAAACTGACAATCACAATGGTCACAAAACTTACTCCTTAAACTTAACACAAGAGTAATCATGCTTCTGAGTTTGATTGGCTTTGCCATCTGCACACTTTTTCTGCATCTTCTTGAGACAAACAAAGTCACTGTCACCAGCCACAAGGAGTGGGGAGGCATTCCGGGCAGGCTGGAGTTCTTTGGAACTACAATATTGATTATCAGCAAGATACATGAAACTGGGAATTTTCCCAGGAGAATTCTACCTGAGCAACAGGTTAACACACTGAGCTGCTTTTTTATAGTTGGATTGGTTCTGTCCGCTGTGTCACCAGAGGAGGAATGTGTCCATGTGTCCCCAGAGTGTCTTTCAAATTTCACCCTTATCTTATTTTTATCATAGCCTCTTTCACTTTTTAACGCATGATTTGGGGAGATAGAATTCTACAGTCCCCCTTGGGGTGTAGCCTATCTTCTCACCAAGTGATTAGAGTTAATTGAATTTTCCATCCCTCTTCAGGTTATAAAACTCGCTGTGCCTTCGACTTTATCATTTTCACTGTGGCAGAGATTGGCTAGGGCTTCATCTACCCTGTTCACTCTTCTTTCCAGGCTCAGGGCTCCATCGCCTCTCACAGCTTCCCTGGCACTTTGGTGTGGCTGTGGGGCTGACTTTTGGCCAGTGAAATGTGAGTGGCCTGGCCCCTCAACCTCCCTCCTCATGATCTTTCCTCTTCTGCAGGCATGATGGCCAAGCAGCAGGGGAATTTGGGAAGCTACATAGTCAAGGGAATCTTGACTAGGCATGTCCTGAGTCCGTGCTGGGAAACGTCAAGTGGAAGGTTTGGGTACATTATTAGCCAGAGTCATTCTTGACTATTACATGAAAATCTGACCTAATTAGCTCATTCTTTGCTAATAGGAACTAAAGCTGTGAGACTTGCGTAACTTTTTGGATAAACTTTTTTTTTTTAAGATTTTATTTATTTATTTGACAGAGAGAGAGAGAGAGAGAGAGAGAGAGAGAGCACAAGCAGGAAGGAGTGGCAGGCAGAGGGAGAGAGGGAGAAGCAGGCTTCCCGCTGAGCAAGGAGCCTGATGCAGGGCTTGAGCCCAGGACTCTGAGATCATGACCTGAGCCGAAGACAGAGGTTTAACCAACTGAGCCACCCAGGTGCCCCTAAACTTTTTTTTTAAAAAACACCAATAAAACAAAAATCAGCAGCTCAATGACAATGAAATCAACTATAATATTCATGGGATAAAAACAAACCCATTGCTTAGCTCTAAATATTCTTGGTTCTGTGATCGGAAGAAGATTTTTCCCAAGGGTCCTAATACACAGGAAACCCCATGATTCAGTGGACAATATCCTTAACATATGAGCCACCCAGACTCTCTTAAACAGACCACAGGCATCCATGCAAGGGATGAATTTGAAAATGATTAAAAGTAGAGATTTTTTCCTTCTCAAAAATATAAACATTAAAATTTTAAAGCCTAGTACTGTAGTGAAGATCAATTGTAAGCCCCCATTTTTTCTATGCTGGTATTTCACACTCGGCTTTTGGCATTTGAGGTTGCAAAAGGTTATGGGTTTCTAAAAGAATTGTCTTCATGCACAAATAGATCTATGGTCAGACAGCTTTGTGCTTACTGCTTTGGTCACAGTTTCCCTTTGTCCTTCTCCCACACCAACCTGATCTACTACGTGGGGGTTGCAACTGCCCCAGAAAACATTTGTGACTCAATGGAGCAACACACGTTAGATTATGAAAATGAAACTCACTCATGAATATATGTCTTTCAAAATGGACTTTGTAAATCTGCCTGCCCCCTCCCCCAACTTAAAACTTACACCTCTATTAAGTTTCTGTGAAAATAAATGAAATGGGATAAAATAATAAAAACAATAATAATTGCCCTTAGAGAATACTGGAACACACAGGACAGAGAACAAGGGAAATGGTGAATATTAAGGTAAAAGGAATGTTTGCTCTTAAATATTAGTAAGGCAGAAGACAGGTATGTAATAACATTCTTTCCATAAATTGTTGATATTAGCAGTGCATCAAGTAGGGAAAATCATGCTAAAAGGGACTTCAACAAATATGGGTTTCAAGTTCTTAATTAGTTTGAAGGCTATAAGCAGGCAGTGTTGATTCATCAGCTCAATGATATGATGTCAGGGCTAACATCTCAGTGAGTCTCTTGACCTTTCCTTATGAGAGCAAGATGACCTCCCAAAACAGCTGCTGTAGCTCCAGACATCACACCTTCAGAGGAAGAAAGGGAGAAGCAGGTCACAGTGGCAACAGTTACTCCTCTCATTGGAAAAGCAAAAGCTTCCTCTCTGTGTAACTGTGTCACATGGCCTTTTCTAGGGGCAGAGGAGGCTGAGAAATTGAGTGGTTAATGACTGTAATAGGTAAGAGACAAGAGGAAAGGCATATTGAAGTGTCAGCCAAACATGTGCCTGCAGAGTGGGTGGCCTAGAGTGCTCATGCCTTGTTCATTTCCTGACAATGAGTTCTTAAAGCCAAATAATGCCACATGACATGCTTTTCCTAGTCCATGTTCATCTAAGAATCACCAGTAGAACTTCGAGTGTTAGAGAAAGATGATGCTGAACTCTCTCTCTGACTGTGTCCTGCTCTCAAGCAGTGATGACCATTAGCACATCTCCTTCCTGATCTCAAACCTTCCAACACTCACCATTAAATTCTACCTAAACTCTCTAAGAAAACATGCCAAATTATCCATGAACGTGGATGAGGAAAAAACCTCCTCATTTCTGAGCATTTAATCTCTTCCAAGGAAGAACTTTGAAAATCAGCTAGCAAAGGAATATTTAGAAAGTGACAAATATAAAAAAAGAAAATCACAAAATGCAAACATTTGGAATGTCCAACATAACCTGTTAAAAGAGATTTGGGCTCTAAAAAAGAAAGTCATCTTTCCCTTTTAGACTGTGATGGATAATAAATACAGCTATCATGGCCCTAAGGGGACCACTGCTTTCCCAGTGACGGAACCTTCACGTTTGGGAGATTATTTTATAATACGAGGAAAACACAGCAACTTCCCTCTACAAAAGAGCAATGGCAGCCCAACCTCTCCACCTCACCCGCCCCCTCAACCCTCCTGCCAAGCTCCGTTTCAGTGAGTTCAGTGAATTAATATTTCACTGTGGCTTAAATGGATCTGGTTTAACTCTGATCCTGAGCTGGGTGGGCGGCAGGGTATGCTGCTCAGTGAACAAGTGAACTGTTCCTTGGAGGAGTGGGCTTGGTAATCCTGGGCTATGTTCAGTTGCCATGAGCAGAATGTCTAACTGAATTTCTCCTCTGTGCCATCTTATCTTTAAGCAAAGGAATTAATTGCAAGACAGCCACTTGCCTGATTGCACCTCTGGGTTACATTCTTGCTCAAGATGGAGCCTCTGAAGCTGAAGAGAGGAAAGAGTGTACAGAGAGGGAGAAAATCGGGTCCATTGAGTTGTGCACAATGAAATTGCCTTCTAGAGAAGGGCTGCATGTTCCCTAGGTCAGACGCACCAGGGATAACTCCAAGAAAAACCTTCAAAAGGAAAGACTTTTTTTTTTTTAAAAGGAAAGACTTTTATCTGTCAGTCTAGAACCTACGCTATAAAGCCCATCCCTGTAGCTGTACAAAGGAACGAAGTCCTGAACGCAGGCCACGGTACGGATGAACCTTGAGAACATTGTGCTAAGTGAAAGGAGTCAGACACAGAAGGCCCCAACTGATAAGGAATGTCCAGGAAAGGCAAATCCATAGAGACAAGTAGTGGGTGAGTGGTTGCCAGGGTCTGGGTGAAGGGGAGAATGAGGAGTAATTATGAAGTGGTTCAGGGGTTCTTTCTGGGGTGACGAAAACGTTCTGGAATCAGAAAGTGCTGGTTGCTGTATAACATAGTGAGTCTACTAAAAACCGCTGAAGTACACACTTCAAAACGGTGAACTGTATGTTAGTGACATGGATTTCAATCATTTCAAATGCTAACAAAAACGCAGCTCCCTGTAAGAGGATGATAATTGAAAAAATCAGTAATGACTATTCTATTACACAGCAGGATAGAACAATACATATTTCATGAGGCTGAATGGTGTGGTAGGAAAGCAGTGGGCTGGAAATCAGGAACCTAGGAACTTGAGGCGTCATCTAAACTCTCTGGGCCTCAATTTTCTTTTCTGTAAATAAGTGTATGTAGGTTAGAGAAACCCTATTGGATGATTCCAGCATTTCCTTTTAGTGCCTCGACCTCCCCTGTGCCCATGCCCTGCACCTGGAGGCCTGGTCTTCCTCTGTGCAGAAATCCCGGAACACCAGGTGGGAAAGCCACGCTCCAGGAAGGGGGCAGAGCCTCCTCCTGGAAAAGGTCTCTCCTTGGAATTTGCATTCTTTTTTGTGTTCCCTGGAGTGGAAATTTGGCCTGTACCCAGGAAGGCAAAAGACACTGCTGCTTCTGGGGGCCAAAAGACTTTAGGCTGGATCTGCTAATGACTAATGATCCAGTGACTGCTGGGTCAATGCTGTATTATTTAACACAGAGACACGTGGAAATATGTCAGAGTTTGCATGGGGGAAAGTTGGTTGACATTTTTGCTCATGATCTTGAACTGATTCAGGGAAACTACCAAACGATGCCTTATAGTCTTAGCTTTATCTTATTAGAAGGTCTAAAGGGATTTTAGTTATAAACGAAAAATTAAGAATGTCTTAAAAAAGGGGAAACATGAATTTTTTACTCTTGGATTATGTATTTTTTTTCTGTTTTATTTTGCACTTTCATCTAAATACTCCATTGCATACCACACTAGAGATCCTCATAGAGATCCAACCTAATAAAAACCAGGAGATAAGGTTCTAGGCTGAGGGTCTAGAGTCAGGCTTTAGATTTGTACCTGGCGTGGGCTCTTAAAAAATTCCATCTGTTGTGTGATTCATTCACTCATATGTTAGAGAAATGCACTTTTCAGAGGTCTTTGTGAATATCCAAGAATATACCCGAAACAGAGTGAGTCCCAATGAAAAGTATGCTTAATATCCATCTTGTTACTCTTCTCATTATTCACGTGGTTTTTCAAAGACCCTTCAAAACCTTCCCCAAAATCCTTAAGGGCTTCTCATTGCCTATAGATCACAGCCCAGACTCCCTGGGGGCGGTGGGGGAGGTGTGGGGCCGTGACATTCAAGACTATCAAGAGTGAGGTTCCACTAACCCATAGGGGGTCTTTGTGCAAATTAGAGAAGATAGCCCTAAGACCCATTTTAAAGACTTTTGATAAAAATCACTATACTGGCCTCCAGAAATGCTGTGTGCTATGCTCAGAGGAACCAAAGGATTTTTGTATAGCTAATTAACCATTGCTTTAACAACTTGCATGGTAAAATACTTTATGCTCTGCAAAAATAATAATAAAAATAAAAATAAAGCATCTGCCTTGGGCTCAGGTCATTATCCCAGGGTCCCGGGATTGAGCCTCTCATTGGGCTCCCTCTCCCACTCCCCCTGCTTGTGTGCCTTCTCTTGCTGTCCCTCTGTCTCTGTCAAATGAATAAATACAATCTTAAAAAAAAAATAAAAATGAAAGAAAAGACACCCCTTTTGGCAGATGGCTGCCGCCAAGCTGATAAGCTGGCAGAAGGTGGGATCTTGTTCCCCAACAGCCCACGTGGAAGGGCCCCTCGGTGCCAGGTGCAAACTGCACAACTAGATATGGTGAAGATTTGGTTCCACATTCCTTTCTGGCCTTGCCTCCTGCTGTGTCCTTCTACCTACTCTTCCCTGTACAATTTAGGACTTTCCTGTCTCTGGGAACTTTCCATGGATACAAAACAACTTCCTTATTCTCTATCAAATCCCTTTTCATTCTCTAAGGGTCACCTCATCCTCTTCTCTGAAGCCTGATTATCCCTGCAGTCAGAGCTCCCAGCATGATATTTACCCACTCACTCCCCCTTTTTTTTATTAGAGAGAGAGTGTGAGAGAGTGCAGGGAGGGGAGGAACAGAGGGAAAGGGAGAGAATCTTAAGCAGGGTCCATGCCCAGGGTGGAGCTGACACAGGGCTCAATCTCACAAGCCTGAGATCATGACTTGAGCTGAAATCAAGAGTCTGACACTTAGCCGACTGAGCCATCCAGATGCTTCTATCCCTCTATTTTTAATAGTTCTAGTTTGCATTATTGACTGACATTTGCATTATTGACTGACATTTGCACATACTTCTTTCTCACCAAATTCTAAAATCAGTTGTTTCAGGATTTACATTTAATTCATATTGATAATCTTTACATGGCCTAATAGAGGACTAACCCATAATAGGTTCTTCTTATTTGTTGGTTGAATAGAAGTGAATGGGCAATATTTCAAGGCAAAATATAGAAACTGAATAAAACACAGTAAAAGCTCTGTGAGACTTCTCTCCCATCCCTTCTGGGCAGGAACCTCAGCTTCTTTTGCTGAGATTACAGACACACAGTTCCAACAAAGTGCGGTTCTAACATGCCAGGTGTAACAATTAGGAAGACTGACTTTCACTAACAGTGGTTATAAAAGAGAGCCTCCAAATGTTGGCATTGGCATTATGGATGGAATAAACGTGTAATAGTTATGCATTGTTCCCTGGCTCAATAGAAGGCAGCTTCATACTCTTTTATTTCAAGATCCAATGAAATTGGACTCATCACCCATCCACCAGGGTTGGCAGACATGGTGAACTGACCTAAGCCAATTTGGACATTCACAAGCACTGGTTCTTATTGGTAGAGATCTCAGTCTTCAATAGTTCAGTTAGGTGACAGCCATAACCACACCCTTTTTTACAATTAATGTGAGTTTCAGGCTGGAATCTGCCACCCATACATTTATTACCAAGCAGGTACAAAAACAGTCATGAAGTTATTTTGCAGGGTGAAATCCCAGATTTCTGATTTTTTAAGATCTTTGAAAGGATCTTGTTTGAAAGTTTCATCAAAGGTGGATGTGACAGTATTTTATGGCTGGAGTCAGCTAACCTCCTGTGTGGTCTCCAATAAGCCTTACAGGACCAGTGTCATACTGAAGGGTGTAGGTACAGATTATTGGGCTCGCTTGACCCTCAGTCCTTGTTTGTGCAAGGGCAGGTGTGCCTGTGCAGATTTCTAGCTGGTCCACACATCCTGTTCACCATTCACTTCTCCAATGAATAATTCTTCCCAACATCCATTTTGCCAATTAGCAAGTCTCTAGTATTCCTGAGACAAAGACTATGGGAATGTGGGTTTCTAATAAGAGTCTTTCAAATGCTAACAAACTATTGTAGAGTTTATATTCTGGTTCAGATATTTCAAGTGTCAGCTAACTGCCCCTAGGGTTTAGAATAAAACTAATGCATACTGTCTGTGCTAAATTGTTTTAAAGAAACTTACATACACTACGACAGCGGGTTACATGGGAAATCCAATCTCAGTCATGTGGTGGCAGTGAGGGGTGAGGATTGCAGGGGGAGAGAACCCCACCTCTTTGTTAAGATATTACTAGAACACTGAGGCTCACGAGACCCAGGAAAGTTGAGAAAGGGTCTCTGGTCTCGAGTCCACCTTGGTCATCACTGATATCAAGATGCCATTAGCCAAGCGGACTTTGCCCATGTGAAGGTCAGCGCTCATGGCATCTGCTCTGTCTGCACCAAACTTGGCCTCACAGAAGTGTCTGGTCCCCAGGCATCATATAGACATCCTGGCAGAGATCCTAGTAACTTTAAGATGCTGTGTGAGCGTATACCTTTCCAGAAGGGTCAAGTACTTCTGGGAGCCAGACCATTTCCTTCCTTCTCTCACAGCTACTATCCCCTTTCCTCAGAGCAATCCAATTGTATGCTTCTGACTGGGGTAGCATATCTGAGACCAGTGGTCAGGCACAAGATTCACCTTCAAGGTTTTACATGTTTTGAATTTATTGACAATGTGAGAGAATTTGGAAGATTTCACAATCAAAAAGAAAATCTTTATCATTAAGAGTCTCTTATGGTTTGCTTCCCTCTCTTTCTCCCCGTTCCCATATATTCATATATTTCGTTTCCTAAATTCCACATGTGAGTGAAATCATATGATATTTGTCTTTCTTTCATTTATTTTGCTTAGTGTAATACATTGTAGCTCCATCTACATCATTGCAAATGGCAAGATTTCATTCTTTTTGATGGCTGAATAATATTCCATTATAAATATGGAGGTGTGTGTATACACACACACACACCCCACATCTTCTTTATTCACTCATCAGTCGATGGACACTTGGGCTCTTTCCATGGTTTGGCTGATAATGCTGCTATGAACATCAGGATACATGTACCCCTTCGAATCTGTATTTTTGTATCCTTTGGATAAATACCTCGTACGGTAATTGCTGGGTCATAGGGTAGTTCTATTTTCAACTTTTTGAAGAACCTCCATACTGTTTTCCAGAATGGCTGCACAAGTTTGCATTCCCACCAACTGTGTAAGACCGGTCCCCTTTCTCCACATCCTGACCAACACCTGTTGTTTCCTATGCTGTTAATTTTAGACATTCTGACAGGTGTGAGGTGGTATCTCATTGTGGTTTTGATTCACATTTCCCTGTTGATGAATGCTATTGAGCATCTTTTCATGCATCTGTTAGCCATCTGGATGTCTTCTTTGGAAAATGTCTTCTGCCCGTATCTTAACGGATTATTTGTTCAAAAAGAAAATATGAATTTCTGGCTTTTTTCCTCCAAAGATGAAAGTTCTGGAACATTAGACCACATGCCTCCATGACAGTGACTAGCTAGCGCTAAACACTGGCTGCTTCCATTTAGATGGGGCACAAGCTCTATAACTGTCTATAGTCTTCACCAATCCCTATTGCTCCTTAGTGCTGGGGCTGGCCATTCATTGACATTATTAATCACACTTGTTTTATTTCTTATCTTATGGTGAAGAGAGTGAAATATTTCTTGTACTTCTATCTGTATTGAAATTTTTTTTTACATCTGGTCCACCTCACTAATACAAATGATCTGCCTGCTCCTGGAAGCATTTGTATTTGAGATTTTTTGGCCTAGACTTTTGATAGTAAAAAACCTATCCCCTGGAGAAAGGGAAGCCCAAACCTATAGGACACAAAGCTCTGGCTACCATTTTGGGCAGTGGTTCTCACAGGGGAGACTTTGTCCTCCAGATACATTTGGCACTGATATCTAGCGGATAGTGGTCAAGGAGGCTGCTAAACATCCCGCAGTGCACACAAATAGCCCTAACAACAAAGCATTACCTGGCTCCAAATGTCACTAGTGACAACGTTGAAAAACATGTCCTAGGGAATGGGTTAGGTAAGAAAGGGGGAGCAAAACATGCTTCTCAGTCATAGCTAGGAAATAATACCTTATTTTCTCAATCAGTTATCATTTCACAAGTCGGTAAGTTGCTCAGTCCAGGGACTTCTTTGTAGGGCAACTCGCATTTAAACATACAAATCTTGACATATTAAAGAAAACATTAATTATTACTTATTAGTAACACTTTAGTCTTTTGAAAAAAGAAAAGCATTAACCAGACTGATCACTGCCTTCACTGAGCCATCAGACTTGGCTCCCAGTGACCTCTGATCATTTCGAGAAATCAAATCTGCATTCAAAAATGATGATTTGTAATAATTTGCTACCACTGAGGATAAGCAAAGTAATGGGATATATATATATTGTAATGAAATATTCAACGTTAATGGGATTTTAAGTATGAGTGGCTAATATAAAATTATAATAACTTTAACTCACTGAGATTGGTTAGATCAGGAAAGCATTTGTATTATTATAAGAATTATACAGCTATTTCTAGCTCTTATTTATTAATCACAGTTTCTTGTTTTCTAAACAAGTGTGTAAAAACAGATATATTTTGATATATAAATTTGGTCCCTATAAGTTTTATGCATTAAATTTAAATAAGTGTGTTTAGTTAAGTAAAATATTAATAAATTTAAAAAGGAGAAATGTAAACAATAACTGAAAGATATTTCAAGCAAATGTAGCAATGTCAGAATAAACGTATAGTTTCTCAAGATGACCAGCTTGAAAGGGACAATAAATATTTGTTTTAACGTGTAAATTTTGAATCCCCTGTCAGTTTATAACAGCTTCCAAATTCCATAAAAAGTTTAATTGAAAGAATGAATTCATTACATCCTACAGAAATAGATTTAATGACACCTTTGCTTTTCACAATACTTTACAGCTCTCACAGTGCTTTCATGTAGATTGCTTCACTTAATTATTTGGCAGTCTCAGGTAGGCACCATTTTTCTGTCAGTAGATGTAAGTTAAAAGCTCAGAGAGGCCCAAAGCCATGCTGACTTCAAGTGGTAGAGCTTGGAGGTGGGGGTTGGGGGAATTGCTAACCTTTTTAGTTTGCTAACTTAAAAATATATTTTTGGGATGCCTTGGTGGCTCAGTCAGTTGAGCTATTGACTCTTGATTACAGCTCAGGTCATGATCTCAGGATCACAAGATTATTTTTATAATCCTTTTCAGATTATTCATTCTTCATATATAGAAATGCAATTGATTCTTGTGTGTTGACTTTGTATCCTGCTACTTTGCTAAATTAATTTCAATTAAATTCATTATTTCTTTTTTTTTAAAGATTTTATTTATTTATTTGACAGAGAGAGAGATTACAAATAGGCAGAGAGGCAGGCAGAGAGACAGGGAGAGGAGGAAGCAGGCTCCCTGCTGAGCAGAGAGCCCGATGTGGACCTCGATCCCAGGACGCTGAGATCATGACCTGAGCCGAAAGCAGAGGCTTTAACCCACTGAGCCACCCAGGCGCCCTAAATTCATTATTTCTAAGAGGTTTTTTTTTGTGTGTGGAATATTTAGGGTTTTACACATGATATCATCTGTGAATAGAAATACTTTTACTTCTTTTTTTCTAATTTGGATGCTTTTTATGATTTTTTTCTTGCCTAATTGTTCTGGCTAGAATTTTCAGTACTGTGTTGAATACAAGTGGTGAAAGGAGACATCCTTGCTTTGTTCCTGATTTTACAGGAAAAGCTTTCAGTCATTAACCAATGAGTATGATGTTCATTGTGGGTTTTCATATTTGACTTGTATTATGTTGAGATATTTTCATTGATCCCTAGTTTGTTGGAATGCTTCACCATATAGAAATCAATCGATGTAATATGCTCTACCAACAGAATGAAGAGTGAAATAAGTCAAGTAGAGAAAGTCAATTATCATATGGTTTCACTCATATGTGGAACATAAGGAATAGCATGGAGAAATTAGGAGAAGGAAGGGAAAAATGAAGAGGGGGAGATGAACCATGAGAGATTGTGGACTCTGGGATACAAACTGAGGGTTTCAGAGGGGAGGTGGGTGGAGGAATGGGTTGACCCAGTGATAGGTATTAAGGAGGGAATGTATTGCATGGAATACTGGGTGTTATACATAAACAATGAATTTAAAACTCTACATCATAAACTAATGGCATACTGTATGGTACCTAACATAACACAATTAAAAAAAAATAAAACAGTTGAGAAAAAAAGAAAAAAGAAGAACAAACCTCATATGATCATCTCACGTGATGCAGAAAGGAATTTGGCAAAATTCAACACCCTTTGTGATGTAAGCACTCAACAAACTTGAAATAGTTTGTAACTACTCTAGAAATCTGGAGTCTCTTGAATTTTCCCAAGTAAGAACATTAAGACAAACCTTAAAACAAACAACGGGCATTTTAGCATAAGAGTCATTTGGGAAGGACAAATTCTTATTCATTCATTCAATAGATAATCAATAGATAGCACCTACTGTGTTCCAGGAACTGTGCTAGATGGAGAGTACAATGGTGAATGAATAGGATGGATATGTTTCCTACTCTCTTGGATCATTAATCTGATGGGGAAAAATGGACCTGTTTTAAAAAAATCACATAAAGCAAACAAGTATATGAAATAATCTCAAGTCATTTAAGCGTTATGATGGAGATAAACCAAAAAGCAGAGTGGAGCTGGTGGATACCTAAGTGTCTCTTATTATGTTTTGTACTCTTCCATATGTTTCAAATATTTCATGATTTGGTAAAAATTTTTTAAAATTAAAGTAAAACGAAGAGGGATTCTACAGCTTATCTGTTTGCCTTTTTCTTTTTAGCCCCTAACTCAGATTGCACAACATTTTAGAACTTTATTGTGTGAGAGATGGTTTCCAACTTTACCTGGACATCGGAATCACCTGGAGCACTTGTTAAAAATACAGATTCCCCAGTCCCATGTCCAGAGATTCTGATTCTGTAGGTTAGGCAAAGGACTCAGGAATCTGTTTTTAATAAACACCCCGACGATTCTCATGTAGCCATGTAGAATTCTCATTTGGGAAACACTGGGGCAAAGCAAGGAGCATTGCTAGTTGTGTACCTAGAAAGATGCACATATTTTTTAAAGAGCTTGCTAGTTAAGAGAAGAAGATAATTTTTGTGAAAAGGAGAAATCTTTGTAACGTGAAAAATTAGGTAATCATTTCTATGTGTCCAAATATGTATACGCTGTATTTGCTTCAAAGAGGACACATGTAAAAAGAAATTGTCTAGGAGCATTTCTCCAAAAGTGCAAGTTAGTCCCTGTAATGGATAGCCTATCCATTAATTTAATCTTAAAACCAGTCTGGATATGTTGAAGTAATGCTTCAGTTAGTATCTTTGGTTAGGTCACAGAGGCCTATGAAGTTAAGGTCACAAACTCATCTCTTGCATGCACCAATTAGCTATGTTGTTTCTCTGGCCACGCCCAGTCCAAGTACCCTACAGACACCAACTGCTTGCAAGCCTCTCTCTGATGGTGGCGTCATGGTGTCCTGTCTACTGGGTTTTCTAGATATTACCTTTCTGGGCTCCAGCAGTACCCATGCTCTTTTCCCCCACACCCCCAAATCTGTTACCCTCCCCATGCCTTGACAACCAGAAGGAACCTAGATAAGCTTCCAAAGGACTTTGCTAATATTTGGCAAATCAAAAGGGTGAATGCCAACCAGGAGTACAATGGTCCTTATAAACTCAAATTTTAAATGATTGTGCTATTTTAACGCTGTCACTTGTTGCTTTGTTTTGTTTCTCATTAGTGTTTTTCTGTTGCCTTTTCTTCCCTCTCCTTCTTCTATACCAGGAAGCTGAGCAGGGCAGCCTGTCAGGAAGGGCTGCTTCCTGCTTCTCGGTGAGTGCTCTCGGTGAGGAAAGCCCTGTTCCCAAATTTCTGAGTGCGTTTGAGCCTCCAAAGGATAGCCCATATGAGAGTGACTGCTTGGTAATTGAGCTAGCAGATGTTCCCCAGTTCAGGAAGAAAGGCTGCCCTGGGCTTTGTCACTTTGTTGAGAGGCAGCTGTATGTTTGCTGGCTCTTCCTCTCTGCTGAGGGAGGGAAGGAAGGAAGGAGCAACAATTCTTTTCTCCTCCAATTGCACCCAAACCTGTAACACACAGGGCTTTCTCCCAGAGTGACTCAATTTCAGGTGTCAAACACATGTATCTAATGCTGCCTATTAATTTTAATGAGTTAGACAAACGATGGTGGAGAGACACATAATTCTCTAATCAATAAAATTGATTAAAAATGTAATAGTCTAGATTAATACATAGGTGTTTATCAAATAGCTGCTAAAGTGAGCTGGGGGCACCAATGGTGTTCGATATAGTGCCGGAGCAGAGATCCCTGGATTTGATGCCTTTTGGTTGGGCCACTTACCTGTGTATGTATGAGTAATTTCCTTGACTTCTCTGAGCCTTGATGTCTGTATCTGCAAAATGGAAATAATATTACATGCCTTCTAAGTTTGTTATAAAGATTAAATAAAACATTATACAAAAGCATCTAACATAATGTCTGGCACCTATTAGGTATTCAGTAAATAATAACTCATGCATAATGCCACCTATAGACAGCGCTTTACACATCTCACTTTATTCAATCTTTACAGGAACTCTGTGAGGCAGGTAGTGTTAAGATCCCCATTTTACAGATGAGGAAACTAAGGCACAAAGAGGGTAAAGAAGCTTGTCCAAGGTGTGGGGTAGGGAGGGGCAGAGAGAGGGAGAGAGAGCATCTTAAGCAGGCTCCACACCCAGCATGGAGTCTAATGTGGAGCTCAATCCTAGGACCCTGAGATCGTGACCTGAGCCAAAATCAAGAGTTGGGTGCTTAACCAACTGAGTCCCCCAGGTGCCCCCCACTTTGCACTTTAATACATATTTGCTTTCTAACCACTCTGCCCATGACTACAAAATGCAAATTTTCAGGCCTTTTCAGGACACACAAAAAACAGATGCTTGCTCTGACATCATGACACACATTATCTATAAATTGAATAATATGTCACAGGGGCATCAAGGACTAGAATTATTCCGGCCACTGTGTATCTTGTTAAGTCAAATGGCCAAGGTCAAAAAGACGTGTGGCTCTTGTTTTCCTGTTCTGGGACTTTAGATTCTGTGCCTTTCCCTTCCCTTTCCCCTCCTCCATCTTGGTTTCAGGCACCCACCTTACAAAACATATCCCTCAGTCACAAAAAAATATAGGATTGGAATGTGTGGATGAATCCATTCAGACTCATCACTGCTAGAGACATCTTTATAGACAAAGAATACATTACAGCAAAAAATGGGACCCCTTCCTGATCCCCACCTCTGCTTATAAAAAAAAAGGTTTCAGAAAAATTTGCTCTGCCCACATCGTCTTTTGGTTCCCTTGGGTTTTTGTTTTTGTTTTTCCACTGTGCCTGTCCTTCTATCACAACTTTTTTGGGGGGCATTTGTCATTTGTCTATGATTTATGAAACACTGAAGAAATCTCTGGCACTTATTTCAGGGTTACTTAATAACTATTAGAATCAAGTGGAGTTAAAACAGGATTTAGGAACTCAAAAGATAAAGCATAACATCTGGCTATCCCTATTTCCAAAATTATGTCTCATGAAAACTCGTTGTCTCATAAAATGTCATTATAGCAAATTATCCCAATAAAGATCAACTCTGGGGAGGGAGTTGCAACAAGGCATGCCAAATTTTGGCAAGGCTGGATCTGTATCAGGCAGCTATACACTTCAAAAATTTTATTGTGAAAATAACCCCACAGCCCCAAATTTAATGGTATAAAATAATAACAAACACACAGTCCTCATAACAACTGGTTAATGTCGAAGCATGTTGAGTGTTGCATAGAAAAGAAAGTGGACCTAATGGAAAATTCTGATTCATGCCAATTTTGAGTCTAATAAAGTTCCTTTGTTAGCTGCCTAAGTTATTAAAACTTAAACTTAACCTATGAACCTTTGGCTTTAGAAAATACACCCCTATGTGGACATTTTAAAAATATTGACTCTCAATTGCTGCTTTTTGAAGTCTTTTACCTCCCCAAAGTCTTGGTTTTCTAGCCTGTGATGTGGTGTCCTCACTTCTTGTTGGCTCTTGAAGCTGCATTGTGATATGCTTTCTCTTCACCATTATGATAAGACTGGATTTTCTTTTTCTTTTTCATTTTCTTTTCTTCTTCTTTTTTTTGATATTGGATTTTCTACGTGCTCAGACCCATGTGCTCTGAAATGGCCTAATGGATGTTATGGGGCATGACTCTATTGCTTCAAAATGCTTTAAGAAGTATTTCCCTTGTAGGATCTAGCAGAACTCTTAATCTTTTCTTTTTTAAAAAAAGATTTTATTTATTCATGAAAGACAGGGGGAGAGAGACAGAGAGAGAGATGCAGAGGTAGAGAGAGAAGAAGGCTTCCCACTGAGCAGGGAGCCTGATGTGGGACTCGATCCCAGGAACCCAGGACCATGACTCTTAATGATCATGTCTTACTGTTGGTCAATAACTAAGAAGTAAACAAGAGAAACACAAAGCTCTGTGAAAGTAAAGAAAGAAGTTAAAGTAAGCACAGATTTAAATTGTTAAAATCCATTATGTGTTGTTGATCTCGTAACAAAATGAATTGCCATAAATTCTTTTAGGAATGGAAAAGAATATATTTTAACATTTAAATCACGTTTGCAGATGTTTCAAAGAACTTCTTCCCAGCTGGGAATCAAGAAGAACCTTTTTTCTTGTACCCTTAGAGCTCAAAAATTATCATCTCTTTGTGTAAGATCCTAATTCTCAATGACATGGTCGGGAGGGGTGTGGGGGAGACCATGACAAAACAGGATCTAAGTGGTCCAAGAGGCATGTCTGAAATGAACCCTTCTTATCAGGGAGCATCACTGGGAATCAATAAGATTTACTTACATCTTGGAAGAAACTCAATATTTCTCCTGTTCTATGCAGGGGAATAAAAAATTCTCAGAGCAAGGCCCTGGGAGATTGCCTACAAATAAAATATACTCTCTTTAGTACATAAAGTCAATGCCATGTACTTTAGCTGCCTTTTAAAGGACTCCTGGTTCTCGGCACTGCTCTGGATCATTCGAACTACAGTGTAAGTGTTGGGAAAGATAGTTTTTGGTGTTAGTTAGATAAGGGTTCAACCCCATTTCAGACATTGCTGTGTGGGTTGGGCAAGTCTCTTCCTATCAGCAAGTTCAGTGTCCTCCTCTGTATGGCCAGGGTGATAGTGTCATACCTACAAAGCTCACAGGATGGCTGTGTCAGTCCCATGAGAAACTATATGAGGAAGCACAAAAAAAAAAACAATTCTCCTCCCAATACTCTTCCATCTGAACAAGTGAGGTGATAGTGTGTTTGGGGTCCCGGTGCAAGGAGGTCAGTTAACAAAAGGGTTAAGTTGGCATTATTAAAGTCCAGGCCAACATTTTCTGTGCCACTCTACAGCAGTATTACCTCCTCTTTCCAAATTTACCACAGAGGCAAATGCCAGGCCCAGATTGAGTGTCTATTCCTGAACCCACAGTAGGCTAGACATGTTCAAAACCATATTCCCGTCAGCCTCCACCTCTGTCTCCCAACCTGGTTGAGCACATTTGGGGAAATAGGTTAGAGTTCTGTGATCCATCTGCTTCAGCTCTCAGCTAACCTGCTTGGCTGGCCATGCTGAGTCACCAGAGCCTTCCTCTTGACTTCCAAGTTCTCATCCCTGAGGACTGGAGGTGGTGTCAGTTTGGGATCATGAGGAGGAAGCTGGTGGGACAGAGCTGCAGGAAGGGAGCCTGGTGGTCCTGCCACAGGACCTTTGGCGTGCTTGTCATGTGCAGCACACTGGGCCCAAGGCTTTGATGACATATCTCAAGTCACTCTCTTACAAACTGGGCTTAAATCTACATTGGTGGATTCCAGGAGTCAGCACTCTTAAGAACTCAACAACTGGAGAAATCCAGAAGTATCATGTGAGAGATTTTCCTAGGTTTTCCCTCTGCTCTGCTCTTGGGCTGTAGTCTCAGTATCTATCTATCCGAGTACTCTGCATGTTGTATTATTATTTGTTCATACTTTGTCTCAAAGCCATCTTATTGATCTTTGTACAACCAGAATCTAGGCACAATACTGGAGTTCTTTGGATAGCGTTATGCAAATAATGTCTTTTCTTTGGGATTAAAGAGAAGCAGACTGGAAGACAGAAATTATGGCAGCCCTATTGCTGTGGCCCGATGTTCTGAGAAAGAGTGACATTCAAGGTCTTGTCTAGAAAAGACAATCAGAAATCTCCTGGGGCCTGGATTCCTGAGTTATGCCAGTGCAACTTTTAGCATCAGCTCAGTGGAGGAAGAGAAATATACCAAAGTGCCAGCCATGGTCATCTCTCTGATAATAAGCTTGTCTTATAATCAATAAAGATAAGCATGTATAAAAAGTAAAATTTTAAAAATTTAGTTACTGATTAGGGCTCCCATCATTTTCTGCTCATACTATCCTAATTAGTGGGAGGGCTTGAAAATTCTGCCAATGTTTCCTAAGTTGTCTCCACAACTGATATGAAGTGGGAATTTGATAAAGTTTTCTGAGTAACTGGAAGACAGAGGAAAAGAATGTCTTTTAGGACATAAACAGTCTAGGTTTGGGAGCCCGAGCTCTCTAGGGACCAAAGTCTGTGTCAGTTAAGACATTTTTAGCCACATCACACACACACACACCCTTTTTTTCTATGAGCAATACTGTATAACATAGTACTATGTATCTATAGTAATTACTATTATGTATGGTAATATCACTATAGGAATAATATAGTAATATATGGTAATATAGCCTTAGTGCTGTAGACTAATATCTGTTCATTGTAGAAATTTTGAAAAATACAGGAGATAAAGGAAAAACAATCATCTAGATTTTCACCCTCCTGAGGAAGGCATTATCATCAATTGGGGAATTTTCTTCCAGTTTTAGCATATACACTATAAACAAATATGGATTGTACTATAGACATTGCCTTTAGACAGACTACACAATATTTAAAGATTTTATTTATTCATTTGTCAGAGATAAAGAGAGTGAGCAAGTGAGCACAGGCAGGGGGAGCTGCAGGCAGAGGAGGAAGTAGGCTCCCTGCTGAAGCCCAATGGGGGACTCGATCCCAGGACTCTGAGACCATGACCTGAGCCGAAGGCAGACGCTTAACCGATGGAGCCACCCAGGTGTCCCAAGACTACACAATATGTAAAGGATGCTGCTGTGGGTGTCCAGAGCTCTTTATTGACATGACTACAGATGTGGTACAGAACTAACTGGCAAGCTCCAACTTTGGGAGTTTGGGCATAGGGAAGGGAAAGCTTAAGTGATCCAGTCAAGGGCTTTAATTCCAGCCTGAAGAAGAACTTTCCCGGGTGACTTCACAGCAGTGGTGTAACTCCAGCTCCCTGAAAATGATCTCTGGCCACTGCCAGAAAGGACAAGAGCTAACCCAACAAGGTATAGAAAACTCCAGGGAATATATAATGACAAATGTTTTAGCTAATACTGGTAGATCCACTAGAAAATCAGATTCCTTCCCAACAGATGCTCAAATGAAGGCTACAATGCTCTCCAGAGAGACACAGTCTTTCCGCACAGAGGGCTGTATTGAGAAAAATGAAATATCATGGGGTTTGGAACTTAGCTATAAAATGCACACTGTTGGTAATGGTTTCTCCCCATACTCTAAAGACGTAAATCTGTACAAAGAAGGGGCTGGACTAGTTTACTAAGTGCAAGATCGAGAGCCAGGAGCTCCGATCAGGCCTCTGCTGCTGACTTAGCATGCCGTCCTCACGTGGTTATTTCTCAATCTCTTCTCCAGAAAATCTGTCAGCGTTGACAAAGTGATCACTTGTGGGTGGCTTGTCTCTGGGAAAGTTTTGGGGTTCAGTCTCTTATTGCGTGAGTTCTTCAGGGCTATTTCCAGAGAGCATGTGGTTTTGCACTAACACAAGATGAAGTTTGTGGCTGAGCACTTTGGAGGAGGTTTTGGCCAAGGCATCAGTCATAAGACTGTTAAGGCTCAGCTCAGCAATGCTCAGCTTTCTGG
Organism: Ailurus styani; assembly: GCA_002007465.1. NCBI lineage: Eukaryota > Metazoa > Chordata > Mammalia > Carnivora > Ailuridae > Ailurus > Ailurus styani. Next base: position 3,116,507 of record LNAC01000064.1, on the reverse strand, counting down.
AACCTTTCTCTAAGAAATGTGTACTTAGTGTTAGCTCAAGGAAGCTTTGTATAAAGAAAAAGGCCTTCGTAGCACCAGACCCAAAGCAGTTCCTGTAAGCAAGGGAGAGGAAGATTCTGTAGTCCATTTGCAGGATACCGGCCAGTGGAGACCTCGGATTCCCCTTTCCCAAGTAGGGCTTGAAGCAGTGTCCACAAGTGAGCAAAGAAAAGCATCTGCTCTGAGCCAGCATTTCGGTCTGTTACAGATGATGAAAAATGTGCTTGAGGTTTGGAGTTGGGGAAATGTGTTTCTGTTCACTCAGCTCCCATTATAACCACATCTGTTATCAGTACGGCAGGCGGTGTTCGTATTAATAGGCACCACTTTCTGAAGCCCGCAGTTCTCCTCTGTGATGTTTTGGCTCAAAGAATTAAACAGGGTTGAGAAAAACCAACTCTCTGGGCTGGTGATAGTGTCTCTTGGATTCTTCTGGAAGGCCTTAATGCTGGGCCTCACTTGATTTATAGTCTCGTCTTTGAAGAACCTAATCTAAAAGTGAATCAAGGTAAAAAGCTGTCCAGTCTTTTGTTCCTGGCTACTTGATCATGCTACCAGGTGCGATCAGTTCAAAATGTCCCACTTTTCACCTTTTTTCTCCACAGATGGGCTTAGGTTTCCTTTGACATTCCCTCAACTAGTATTCTATGGCTAAATGGTTTACAATACTAGGATTATCCAGTGTTAGTGTGGGACATGACCTTAGAGATCCCCCAGACGAGAGGCTCTCAGAAACTCTACTTGTGGCAGGAGGTGACTCTGAGATCACCAGGGGAGGGGAACATAAGAAGAAACCAAGAATATACCTCTGACATACAACACATACAACACACACACACACACACACACACACGTACGCACGCATGCCAGCACATGCGCACTCACCTCCACCTAAAGCCACCCCTCAACACTTCATTGGAAAAAAGGGTGATGTGGCTAAATAAAGTTTGAAACCCTCAGTACATTTTACCCCATAACTTTACTGATTAAAAAATAAATTCCCAGAGGGGCGCCTGGGTGGCTCAGTCGTTGGGCATCTGCCTTCAGCTGAGGTCATGATCCCAGAGTCCTAGGATCCAGACCCTCGTGGGGCCCCCTGCTTGGCAGGAAGCCTGCTTCTCCTTCTCCCTCTGCCTGCTGCTTGTATTCCCTCTCTCGCTGTCTTGCTCTCTGTCAAATAAATAAATAAAAACTTAAAAAAAAAAAAAAACAACAGGGCGCCTGGGTGGCTCAGTGGGTTAAAGCCTCTGCTTTCGGCTCAGGTCATGATCTCAGCGTCCTGGGATCGAGGCCCATATCGGGCTCTCTGCTCAGCAGGGAGCCTGCTTCCTCCTCTCTCTCTGCCTGCCTCTCTGCCTACTTGTGATCTCTCTCTCTCTCTGTGTCAAGTAAAGAAATAAAATCTAAAAAAAAAAAAACAAAAAACCACCACATGGGCAAATACCCGTTAAAAAAGAAAGAAAGGAAGAAAAGAAAAAAGAAAAGAAATTCCCAGAGAGGTTAGTTGACCTACCTAGAACACTTGGTTACTTTGCAACAAAGCCAAGAGTAGAACCCAAGCATTCTTCCAAGCTTTCATCCATCCATCCATCCATTCATAAATGTTTCCCGGCCCAGTCATTGCACTAATTGCTATATCCAAAAAGACTTATTTAACAACTTAAATCTATCATATTTATTTGAAAAGATTTTCTGTGAATTTGAGCATTGAGTTACATAATAACTTATCTTGCAGTGACTTCGTTAAAGGCCTTTCCTCATTAAATATCACATTTCTTCTGATTGCACTGAGGAATTTGTGGTAAAGTCATATTACCATTTAAAGTATGTGGAATATATTAACATTTGCAAGTTCCATTTGTTTTAAAAGCATCTTTGTAGTTTGTGTTAGCGGGGTCATAGTTGGCACATATTTAACTATATAATACCACTGTGTATTAAGTTTCTTTCAATGAAGGCAACATTTTCAAAATGAACCATTTTTTATGAATATGCTTTGTATAGTCATGATATGCCGTGTATAGCTCAGTCAGTACACTAACCACATTATTTTACAACCATCTATTCATGTGTTGCTTCTCCCAATAGACTATGAGCTGCTTGAGGGCCGTGATGGTCTCACTCATCTCTGTATCCCCACAAGAATTCAGAAGGGATTCTCAATAAATGTTGGGGGTGGGAGTTGAATCATGCACAACACTTCTCTGTGCATTTTTTTCTGACAAGGAAAACTTTATGAAAGATCGTATCCCCTGTTGAAACCAATCCTCCTAAAGTATAATACAATATCACTGGTCTTGAACAAAAGAGTCTTATGATTAGGTTTTTTAGATTGAGACCAACCTGGAGGTTTGGGTAGCTCAATCAGTTAAGCATCCACCTCTTGGTTTCAGCTCAGGTCATGATCTCAGAGTCCTGGGATTGAGCCCCTCATTGACTGCTCAATGTGGAGTTTGCTTGTCCCTCTCCATCTGCTCCTCCCCCTCCCCTTAATAAATAAATAGATCTTAAAAAGTAAAAATTAAAATAGATTACGACGAACCTTCTGAGTGAAATTTGTTTAAGCTTTGAGGGAGATGGAAGAAAGTGCAAGGGGGTTCTCCACTATCTTTCCTCTAAGTATTTTGACTGCAAAAAAGAAAATCTAGCAGTCTATTCTCTTCTTTCAACACTTGTCTTCTCTAGGGAAACTGTGATACATATGGAAACTCTTTTAGGTTGGACATTTTCAAGCATGCACAGAAGTTGAGATAACAGAATAATGGACATCCTGTACCATCAAGCAAATTCAAAAATTATCAACATTTCACCACTCCCATTTCATCTAGCCCACATTCACTGTTTAAGACTATGTTAAATTAACATGACAGAATATTAAAACTACAACTATGTGAATTACAACCATATTGGCAATGTTTATATGAAATAACATTTAATTATAACCACTCAAGTAACAAGTAGACATTGACCGTAACTATATAAAATGATAAGTTTAACAAAGATAGGAAGAAAACCTGAAATGTTACAAATTGTTCATGTTTGGTATCTTTGTTCAAAGTCTTATTTTAAAATATCTCATGTAAAAGCATTTTAATGTTTCATGCTCATTATAATATGAAAAGTTTTCCAGTTGTCTGTGGCTCCAAGTTTTCTATTTGTCCCTAATGTCCATTCTCTCTTTCCTAATAGAATTGCCAATTTTCATCTGGGGAAAAGGCCACCTGGAGTATAGACTGCATTTCCCTGCTCCTTTATTGATAGATGTGGACATGTGATTCGGTTCTGGCCAATGAGATGTAAGTGAAGGTGATATATATAAATTTAAGATGTCCTTAAATGCTCTTTGTCCCTTCCTCTTCCCTGTTGGTTGTAATGTGGATATGATGGCTGGGGCTTAAGCAGCCATCTTGGATCATGAGGTACACTATGCCAAAAATAGAAGGGCAGTGAGAGGGCTAGATCCCTCATTGCCTTTATGAAGATATCAGTTCTGGACTACCTCCCTCAGACTTCTTTCACGTGAAAGAGAAATAAATTTCTATTTTATTTCTTAGGCTTTTAGACTTTAAACTTTTTTATTTAAAGAAAAATACTGTTAATACACTTATTGAGGGTTAATTTCCTCATTTAGTTCTGCACACAGAACCTTGACTGTAGTAATTTCTAGTCTCTTATATTTGATTTTCAAAAGAAACAATCTTTTAAACTGTATCATTAAAAATATTTAAGAAACCTGAAGAAGTCTCTTAAAATGTAGACTCAGGTTAAGGATTAACAGCATCCTAAACCATTTGTCCTTGCAAACAGATACACAAAAAAGCCATCTGGTAGATCATGTCTTTCTGGGTCATTCGACATCCTGAAAACCTTTTCCGTTAGTAGCGTTATGTGAAAATATAGTTGCCCTTCCAAGATTCAGCCAGAGTCCTTGTGTTAGTCTGCTCGGGCTGCCATAACAAAATACCACAGTCAGGGTGGCTTAAACAGCAGACTTTTTTTCTCCCCCCACAGTTGTAAAGTCTAGAAGTCCAAGATCAAGGTGTCAGAAAATTCAGTTTCTGGCGAGGGCTCCCTTCCTGACTTTATAGACGGTTGCCTTCTTGCGGTGTGCTGGGGGCAGGGGGAGTGTGGGTGGGAGGAAGCTCTCTGGTATCTCTTCTTAAAAGGACATTAATCCTATGATCTCATTGAACATTCATTACTTCCTTCGAGGCCCATCTCCAAATACAGCCACATAGGGGTCAGGATTATAACTTATGGATTTGGAGTGAGGTTGTGGGGGGGGGCAGGGGGAGGACACAAACATTCAGTCCAGAACACTCTTTTTTTCTTTTAGATTTATGAGAGAGAGAGAGAGAGAGAGAGAGAGAGAGGACACGCAAGAGTGGGGAGAGGGGCAGAGGAAGAGAGAGACTCTCAAGCCGACTCTGCACCTAGCACAGAACCAAAGGCAGGGCTCCACCCCATGACCCTGAGATCACAACCTGAGCTGAAATCAAAAGTCAGATGCTTAACCGACTGTGCCACCCAGGCACCCCGTCGTGAACTGTCTCAGGTGTTGCCTCAATCAAGGCAAATTGGGGAAGCGCTAGAAGCCGGGAAGAGGGGTGAGAGAGTGAAGTTGGCCAGATCCAGAAAGGGGTTGGGGACAGCAGCTTGCCGGAAGGCCCTTGGCTTCCCCACATTCCCTCCCTCCAGGCCTTCGCAAGCTGCTGCAAAAGACAAGGAGCACTGTCCAGGGCATGTGCGGGGAGGCTGTGTATGGCCAGCCTTCCCGGTGTCCTTTTCCCCTTCCCGGGCCACAGCTCGCTCTCTGCCCACACAGTGTATGGCTTTGCTGCTCCCACTCCGGGGGGACAACTGGCCCCAGCCCACACTAATCAGTGTATCTCATTTCCTTGACCACAAAGATGGGCTTAGTAGTGGACACATGACCTAATCTGACCTCACTGGAATGAATCTTAGTCCCCTGGGGGGAGCCTTGGGAAAAACAATGTTTCTCTTTTTGCCAACTCAGAATAAGAACAGGAGGCTGGAAGACGGTAGCTGTCTGGCCAGCACAAGGACAGACCCTTACCTGAGACTATGGGCAACTTCTTGGTGACTTCCAGTAGGCTCCCAGCACCAGATCGTGCTGAAGGCAGGCCAACCTCCAGACTTCTCAGCTAGCTGAGCCAATATATTCCCGTTTGCAGCTCTTGCTGGAGGACTTGTGGCGAGGGTTGCCAGAAACAATACAGGACATCCACTTCACCTTGAAAGTCAAATAAGTAAGACAATTTTTTATTATAAATAGGCTCTGAATATTGCATAGGACATACTTATACTAAAAAATTATTTGTTGCTTATCTAAAACTGACATTTAACTAGATGCTCTGTTTTTTTGTTTTGTCTTGTTTTGAACTTGCAATCCTACTTATAACCAAAATCTATTAGTGATGAATGGTCACACACAGTGTTCATGAGCGGAAACTTGTTTTGGTGAATGTGAGGTAGGCGTCCCTTCCTGGGTCTCGGTGTTACAGAAGGACAAAGCCAGAGGATGTTGCTACTGGCATTGTTTTCAAAATAGAGTGTCCTGCGTCGGTGTTAACAGAGCTGACATGGGTGGGTTAGTGGCAAACAGGCAGGGTCTGACGTGAGCCAAGGATTAGCAGCCAGCAGGAAAGCCCAGACCCAGACGTACACAGGAATAAAGATCAAGGTGAAATGTGGTCAAGGCCCATCAAAACCACATTTTATTCACTTTGTATTCAATAGTATAGGCAAGAGAGGGAAAGAGATGAACAAGACAAGAAAAATAGCAGTTGAAATGAGGTGGATGAGGAGGGCGGTCCTGAAGACGAGTGGGGGGCGGGGCGTGAGTGACCTGTCCCCGGGCTGGCCCTCTGCAGTGCCAGCATCTTCCAGGGCTGAGTATAATTCCGGGGCCACAGCTCTGACAGGGATGATGGTCAAAGTGTTTAACAACCGGTACTCCAGACCCGTGTGCACCTGCTGAGGGTCAGCCCAGGCTTAGTTGGAACAATTTTCCCCCAAACCATTGATCTTACCTTAACTTGTGCATAAGAGGTTGCGCCCATTTAGAGATTGGTAAATGGGGCAAGCAAGGAGAAAGCAGGCACCTCCAGAGGCAAGAGGTCAAAGAACAGGAGGCATGAGAGGGATGGGAAGGTCGGTTATGAAGGTACAAGGTAAAACATGATCAGGGAGCTGTGTGCATGAGCAGACCCTGTTTGCGGCACTGGGCCCGCCCAGGGAGCCTTCCCCCTCACACCCTGAGTCCGCCTCTAGCAGAGTTACTGCGAGTCCAGGAACCCTCGCCTGTGCCTGACTGCTCTGGCCCTCCGGCCTCCAGAGTGGACCCAGCCCTGATTCCTGACTACCTTTGACTGTCACCTGGTGTCAGGTGGTACCCGCCCCACCCCCTTGCTCTGGAATCTAGCCCATAAGCACCAAACATACTCTCAGGTTTAAAAAACTCATGTCAGTTGTACATTTCCCAGACCAAAAACCTCTCTAAACCCTCAATGCTTTGCTGCCCCCCCCAAATTAGTTTCACTCTTCAGAGATAAACGGAGAACTGGAAAATAAAAAGCAAACAAGGGGCACTGACTTGCTCTGTCAGTGGAGCCCACAATTCTTGACCTTGGGGTTGTGAGTTCCAGCCCCTCGTTGGGTGTAGAGATTACTTAAAATAAAAATCTTAAAAAAAAAAAACAAAAACCCACCAACCAACCAAACAAGAAGCCATATTATTTAGGCCTCAAGTGCACCCAATGTAAAGATCTATAGTTGCCTGTTCACCATTAAATGGCAAAGGGTGGAAAGCACTGAGGTACAACGATAACTCAAATGTGGCCAGCTAGGCATAGGGGCTCACAGAGCAGAGGGTCATATCACTAAAAACAAGGGCTGGGGAGGAGCTCTGCACCAACAGGAGATAGACCCGCTTCTCTTTCCTTTCCCACCTCTAGCCTCTCTCCACTTAGGATGAACTCTGGAAAAATCCTTACTCACACAGCCTCTAGCTAGTGGCAAATATATGAAAATCTTATTCTTTGCTCTCTGGTTTGAGGTTTGGTCCAAGCTGTTGTCACCAGCTCGGGTTTTAGTTTCTGGCCTACAGCTGTCTCCTCCCCCAAGCCAACCTCTCACACTCTCCTCCTCAGGGCAGCCTTTATTGCCAAGGCCACATGACTCCTCCTGAAGCTTCCAGCCACAACCCACAGAGGTTTGGGATCGGGACTGCGCCCCTCCCCAGGCCGGATGCTCCTGCTCTGTGCAGGCAGGGCCCACAGTGCAGGATCACCATCAAGGGAAACCGCACTCTTCAACCCCGTCCCTTTCCTCCTCGGTGAAACCAGATAGCAACTCACTCCCCTTTCTTCTTCCAGCTCCTCTCCCAGAAAAGAATCCATGTGACGAACGCAGTAATGAGCACTGTAAACTTTCTGTTTACGTCAAAGAGGAGAAGAGGAGAGAATTTAGGTCCTACAACTCCAGAGTGAAAGGCTTGCAATCCACCCTGGATATTTCTGGGTTCCTGAGTCCTTTTTTCGGTGCTTTCCTCCTCCTCTCCACGTGAACGCACACACACAAATACAAGCAGTTCCATTGTGTTCCAGTTTCCATTTTTAAACGGTTCATCAACCGGGCCATGCTTTGGAAGACAGAAGTCAGCCTATTAGACGTCAGATAAATGGGGGAGGGGTGGTTGTTTCAAGGCACAGGTCTGGACCCAGATGGCCTGGATCAAATCCTAGCTCAGAGACTTTGGAAAGGTATGGATTTAGGCAACTTACTTTTCTGTGTCCTCATCTGCCAAATGGGGATAATAGTATCCACCCTGGAGCATTGCCACGAGGATCAAATGTGATAATACATAAATCTTAAAACAGAACCTGGCTCCCTATACGTGCTGTACATGGTAATATAATTCTTGAAGGACTTTTTCTTGAGCAGCAATTTATCGACCACCATTGTCCCTCTGGAATCTAACCTCCATCCCAAGTACATTCCTTCTGTGGATGGTCCATGTTCGCAACCAGAGGATTTGTGGTAAATAAAAAAATCTTAATTGAAATGTCTTTAAACTGATATTCATTCATTCATTCATTCTTTCTCAGTGAAATTCCTTCTCACAACAGCTCGGTTTTTAGCTTACTGACGTCTAATCATTTGATGTCCTCAGTTGGAGCCACCCTGAAGCTCTTCCCTGTGCATTAAATCACACAACCTCATTCCAGATTTTTCATACAAGCTCTCCGTGTCTCGTTAGTACGTGCCCCAAATCAGGCCGAGCCCAGGCTCCTGGCTCTCATCGTGTCCCCGTCTGTCAAATGAGATGGCACCAGGACATCACAAAAGCCCCTTTACAATTTTAACAGAATCTGGAGGAACATAGGGACAAGACAAGCCACAACATACTGTGAAGCCAAATGTTTCTGAAGACAGCTCTCCACCGATGCCTCAAAACCCAGCTAGAGCGGTAGGATTTCATCAAGCTTTTTACGTTCCCATGGTAATCACTGTACGTGCAAAACTTATAAACATATACTGAGTGGAAAACATGCTGCACGGAGAGTGAGGACAGCCAGGTCTAACCCCCAACTCTGTGGCTGAGCAACTCTGGGGAAGCTATTAATAACTGTCTGAACCAGAGTTTCAGACTGCATCAGTGTTTCTCAAAGTACGTGCCTCAAGTCACCTACGTCAAAATCAATGGTCACGCTTTTTTTAAAGTGCCTATTCTTAGGTCCCTCCGAGAACTACTGAATCAGAATCTCTGGGTAGGGGGACCAAGAATCCCACTGTTACCAAGATCCTCACATGGTTCTGAAATGTCCTGAAATCTGAGACTCACCATGCTCTAGGATCTCTCTCTGAAATATTAGACTTCCCTGCTTATTCACACAGGTTGGAATTTGATTGCTTTGGACCTCAAGAATCATCACAAAATAAGCAACACCAGGCAGAACATATTCTTCAGAATACTCTTTCATTAACACACACTTACCCTGCACTTTCGGCACTATTCTTGGGATATATCTGTCAAAAGAGATAAAAGTGCCTTTCCGCATGGAGCCTACATTCTGGTGTGTGAGAGCAGAGATACTAAGCTACTAGTAAATCTGAAGATAGGTGAATTTGATAGCATGTTAGATGGTCATAAATGTGATAGGGTAAAAAAAATGGAGCAAGATGGGGGGTGGTTGCCAGATGAAGGGATATTAAAATTTCTTCTAAATTATACATACCTGCAAAAATCAACTTGTATATTACAAAGTCCTGATAGGGAGGCCCACGGCACCTTGGACTTGAGGAGTGTAGATTTTGGTGCCCCATCCAGATCCCCTTTAGGCCGGCATATCTCATCTCCTCACTCCCCAAACTCCCCTCCTCCTTACTCACCCCCTTCTACTCCCCTATCCATGACTCGCTGACTATTGACGGGCCCTTGCCTCAACATGGGGTCACCTTGGTGGAGTAACCTGTGCTCCCTGAGCTTCTCCGGGAGGCCACACACTTCTAGTCGTCCCCCTGTCCTATCCTGCTTCCCTCACTCCCCTTGTGCTGGGAGCACCCTCTGTAAATCACTTGCTCCAGAACCCCTGGCTCAAGTTCTGCTATTCTAGGGAAGCTGGTCTAGGGCAGGCCCCAGTCGACGGGTAGGATAGTCACTTGAGCGGACCAGGAGGACGGAGGGTTGTTATGGCTCACTCTCCCCGAAATCTTCATTGTTCCATTTTTATCCTCATTTATATGCAGCATTCGGAGTCTTTTAGGTGCCTGATATCACCCTACAGAGAAAAGGTGTCATGTGGTCACGGCCTGGTGGCTGCCCTCCCGTTCTCTCATTGCTTTACTCCTTCGGCCACGAAACACCTAACTTTGACACATCTCTGTTCAAATAAATAAGCATTCCCACATTGAGCGTCTCCTGGAAGCACAGAAGTGGGGGGGCGGGGGGGGGCGCGGAAGGGCTGGGGCAGCGGTGCCAGCAGCACGCTCTGATCCAGAAGCTAGGAACATGCAGGCGCCGGTGGTTTTCATCCCCCGAAAGCCCTACTTCTCCTTCATAAAGAGTCCACTTTCCCCCATTCACCACATCAGAGACTGATTTTCTTAAATGCTGCCGATGGCTGCTGAAGCAGACATTCTTCACAGTCTTGACAGCACAGACATTCCCCAAATATTTGCAAGCTGAAAAAAAAAATCTTGGGAGGTTTTCCTCTAAAACACATTCGGTAATAGAACTTCTCTTGGCTCCTGGCATTCAGTGTGGGCACCATGGAAGAAATTAAAGGGGGGCCCATCCATGGAAGTGCACCAGGGGCCTCGGGGGGGGGAAGGTCACCCTGCCTGCGGGTGTCAGACGGCGGAGGCTCTGAGGCCTGTGCCCAGAGAAGGGGTGGTGGGGAGCTCCTCCAGGGAGAGAGGGTTGAGCCCCCTCGCTCTGATCCAGTCAGAAGCTCCGTGAGTGCTTGAGGAACATGGTTTCCAACCGGTGAAAGAGAACACAGAGTTTTGCATCCAGAAAGGGCTCAGGTCATGGCCCTCGGATGTGGAGAGAGGAGGCCCCGCCGGGAGTGAGAAGGGAGAGCCTGCCGCTGACTCACGGCTGGGGTGTCACGATTTCAGCAGGGTTCCTGCAGGTAGGAAGAGCTGCTGTGTTACTCACAGGCCCCTCTCTCCTGCAAAGGAAAGTGCCTTCCCAGCTCCTCTTCTCGCCTCCACCCCCACGTGTCTCCTCACAACTGAGAGGGGGGCCTAGAAGGTATTGCTCAGCTTGTGCAAGGGGTCTTGTTAACACACAGGTTCTGATTCAGTAGCTCTGGGTGGGACCCCCACAGCCTGCATTTCTAAGAAGCTGGCAAGGGGTTCTAATGCTGACGTGGTCTCTGAGCCAGCCTGGGGCCGCAGGGACCCAGCGGGCTCAACACTTAGCCACACCGAGGGGACGAAGGTTGTCTCGTGTGTTTTGGGGTGACAGCAGATCCTTACGCTTATCCCTGGCAGTGATCGCAGTGACTGAAGGCTGCTCTCAGCGTCTCTCCTTGTCCCTCCTCACCCGTCACACGGGCAGGCAATAACGAATGCTCTGGCCTGCGGTCCCTCCGGCCTCCTGCCACTGCGCCCTGAGCTGGCCCCCTGGAAGAGAACATTCACAAGACACGAGGCGTAAAATGAAATCTTGCGTTCGCCAGGCGATTTTCTGCTCCATCTCCACCTCTAGCTGCTTTACGAGCAGCGGCTCAGCAAGGCAGCCTTTTCTCTGCTGCGTGGAGGCTATGCTGCGAGCCTGCTCGGCTCTTCCTCTCTAGTGGAGTGTGCTTTGCATTAAACAGCCACTCCAGATGAAAGGGCCATTTGCTCTTCAATTGCATAAATTGCTATTTCTTTATCACTCTCATCACAGGAGCTGCCCTAAAATTGGCGTGAAGGGCTCACAGTCTGCAGGCTCTCTTGTTTTCCGAAGCTGGCTCATTTTTCACAGCTCTTGAACTCTCCCCCTCCATTACTGCCCGCTGGAGTGGGTGAGACAGCAGAGGACGGGGTCTCGGGGGGAGGGTGCTAATTAGCCCTCGCTGAGAGCAGCCCTGGCGAGAAGCCATGGGATGCGAGGCCTGGTCAGGGGGGCTGAGCCCGGGCTTGGTGTGCGTGATGACTCAGGGATCGCAAGAGAGCCCGAAGAAGGTGCAGTTTGAGTAGCAACCAATATCTGGCTTGAGTCACTGAGGGATGTTTACTATATTATTAGAAAGGAGGATGAAGCCGTGATGATTCCTAAATGGGGAAAGACAGGTTGACACAGACATGAAAGCTGTCAAGTCAGAATGAGGCACGCCTGTCAGCGTCGTCTCCGGATTTAGTGTTCTTTGATTCCTGCCACAGAGGCTGAAGCTGTATATGCAGACAGAAGCTCAGAAGCCTTGTAGCGTCCATCAGAGAGTGCCCCCCTGGGTGGGGAGGGGAGTGGGAAATGGCTTCAGGGAGGGGTAATGACTCTCTCTCTCTCTCTCTCTCTCCCTCGGTCACCTCAGCTCACCAAGAGGTCCTTGAGACTGTTGGCTCTGAGACCGACTTGCATGAGGCGTGCCTGGGCTGACGGGTCCTTCCAGAAACTGGATCAAAACAACGTCCCTGCCTGGACCCCATAGGACCTCCTGGGGGTATTCTTAAGGGTATAGGTTTGGCCTGAGTCCCGCGCTGGGAAAAGAAAACTCCCTTTAAGGAGACAAGAGGGTTAATATGTTTAAAGAGTATATATCAGCATCCAGCCTTATATAAATACTAGCTATTATTAGGCAATCCCACTCATGCGGGAGGTGCCCTCAAAACCCATCTGGAACTGAATGGCACCAGCCTTCTTCCCTGAACCGTAAATCAGAGCCTCCACCAGTCTGTCACCATCAACGTCATCTGTGTCATGTGAGTTCTTCATTGATCCAAGAGTAAGTATTTTCTACTGATTTAGGTCTTTTAAAAAAATAATTAAATCACAATGGATTTGTTGCTCTCTGACTAGGTTAGTTAAAGTGAACTGTGCAGGAATTACACACAATTGTGTGTCTGCCAGCTATCCTGTGGGGGAATATGGTTCTGAGCACAGACATGGAAGCCATGCTGCCTGGATTTAACTCCCGGCTCCTCCAGGTTACTGGCTGTGTGACCTTAGGCAACTATCTTTACCTTCTTTACCTCAGTTTTCTCATCTGTGGAATGGGGGGAATGATAAGAGTATCAGTCTTAGTCGGTTACAGGGAGGATTAAATGTGTTTGTGGGTGTAGAGCACTCAGCACGGTACCTGGCCCATCACTGATGCTACCGTGTTGTCCCTTCTGTGGAGGTATTGGGTGTCATTGGCCATGTGCCTACCAGGAGAAAGAAGATGGGGAACCAGTACACTGGGTCGTCTATTGGTTATTCCATCAGTAAACTGGTCATTATTTATCCAGGGCTTTCCTATTTGAAAACTCTATGCTTCCTTTATGGAAAACCAATTCTGTGTATCTAGTTTGACAAAGCTGATATTTCAGGGATTAAGTGAATCCTAAAGCATTATCTGTTTATTCTACAAAGATTCAATACAGATGTCCTTTCAAAATTCAGTTCCTTTAGTGCATTCTAAATGTAACTCCACTAAAACATTGACTTCATGGAAGGTTCCCGAATACCCCCAGAACTTGTCCCACTGTTTCTGTACAATCCAAACTTCAGAGTAACCAAACAGCCCTCATGAATGAAGGAATCTTCTTCAATATCAAAATTATAGAGGAATTGAATTATGGAAGAAATGGCACAGTTAAAAGAAATCACCATTCCGTGATGGTCATCAGTAAAGGATAGGATAGAGGCTAATGAGGGTTTTATAACAGAGAGCTCAAGCTATTTCCAGCCTCGATCCAACTTGGCAACACTTTAAATGCAATCAGACGTTATGAACCTCCACGTATGGCATACAAACAGTATCACCAATTAAGTATATTTGAAAAAAAGTTGAACTTGAGTCAAATCCAGCCATCAATTATAATTCCTCATCTATAGAAAATATAGTGGGGAGAAGGACATGTTAAATGGCATCGTGAAAAAGGAATCACTGAAAGCCAGGATGTAAGACATTACAGAATCTGGTTTGGTTTCTTTCACAAGTCAGTTACCTGTAAAGAAAAATGCAGGGAGGACTCTTCTAGATTAAAAGTGGCTTAGAGAACACTTAAGAGATGTAATCACTAAACAAACTGAATGGACTGTTCGGATTCTGATTTGAGCAAACAATTGACATGTGGCCTGGGCTGCACCAATCAGACCCCAAGCCCGCATGAAAAGTCTCTTGGAAAGTGGATGGTGTAAGGATGCCAGCACCAACTAGCATCTATTTTTTGGTGCAGTTGGTAGAGGGGATTTTTTTTTGGCAGTGGCGGTAACTGAAAGGTGGTTTTTGGTGCAGAAGTGCTTACTAGTGCAGCAAAAGGCAGTGGAAGTTGCAGTAAAGGAAGTTTCAGGTCTAAGTTGCAATGTTGTAAATTTCAGCACCAGTGCCTGATGGCCACGTGACTGCTTCCCCTCAAAACACAGCCCCAAGTGTGTTTCTTCAGTCCTCCTGATAATTCTATCAGCTACCTAATACCCTTCTGGTAAGCTCCTTTTCTACCTGATTGAAGAGATTTCAGTGAAAGGAGTGCAGATTTGTGAACCACAACTCATGTTTAAAGAATATACACTGGAAGGAGAGAATGAAAAATTTTTTGGTGTTTAAATAGGTAGAAGTTACCATTTAACCGTTTTTAAGTGTCCAAATACTAGCATTAAGTACGTTCACCATGTTGTGCAATCACCACTGCTCTCATTTCCAGAACTTTGAGAATGAAGCATTTTAACATGGATTCCTGTCCTTGCAGATCCTAGGTTTCTAGGTCACTTTGAATTCAAGTTAACAAGTATTCACTAATTTCCACAACGTGCGCTCCACAGCTCCGCTCTTTATTGCTCTGCTGCCAGGACTGAGTAGGAGCCTAAGAAACGGTCAGAGAGGATATTTTTTCGCCCAGTACTGTGTGGACCAAACAATACATTGACGGTGTGTCCACACACTGTGCGCAGACAGATGTTCCCTTAGTGGGAAGAAGTGTTATTACCAAAGGTGTGAAGCAGCAATTCCCAGCCTGAGCACTCCTGGCCCCTGTGTGTGGGGAGCTGGAAAAGCTAATTTAAAATTTTACTTTTAAACTGGGAGGTAGTTAACAAGGTCTACTGAAGACCCACGTGGCTGGCATTAAAACAAGGTAGCGAGGATAGGTCAGTTTCTGCTTTTTTTTTTTTAAAGATTTTATTTATTTTTTTGACAGAGAGAGATCACAAGCAGGCAGAGAGACAGGCTGAGGGAGGGGGGGGGAACAGGCTCCCTGCTGAGCAGAGAGCCCAATGCGGGGCTCGATCCCAGGACCCTGGGATCACGACCTGAGCTGAAGGCAGGGCCTAACCCACTGAGCCACCCGGGCACCCCGGTCAGTTTCTGCTTCTTAGAAGCTCAGACAGGCTTTTTGTGATCCGATAAAAATTTCTAAGACTTCTAGGAGTAAAATTAGTAAGAAAACGATATCTGGTGGTGAAAAAGTTGGGGGAGTCATTCATTCAACGGTACTTATTGAAACCCTGTTTTGTGCCAGGTTCTTTTCTGGGTACGGCGATCTTGGCCACCAACAAAACAGACATGTGGCTCCTATCTAGAGTTTCTATACTAGTGAAAAGAGGCAGAAATCAAACAAATCAAACAAATGTTAACTATATCTGGTGGGGGGCAAGTGCTAGAAAGAAAAATGAGGTGGGGTAAAGTCGGAGACAGCGACTAGAAATGTTATTTTTGATACAATCATCATGGAGGGTCTCAGAGGTGGTGACATTTGAGCAGGGGCCTGAGGAAACAGGGAAGGTGTCACATAGACATCTAGAATGTGCCAGAAAGAGAGAGCAGGAGGTGCAGAGCTCTGATGTAGGAATGTGCTTGGCAGATCCTGGGATCCACAAGGAGGTCAGTGTGTCCAGAGTGAAGCCAGAGGAGAGTTGTAGGCAAGAGGGTTCAAGAGGCAGCCGAGAAGATATTTTGCTTGAATATCCTGAAAGAGTATTGCAGGATGTGGCACACAGACCTCCTGGGTCTCAAGTGAGAAGTTTTCTTGAAGGAGTTCACCCTTCCGTAGGGCAAGGGGGACGAAGGGACCCTCTGTGCTTTCCTCACAGGCTCTTTGGTAGCTCCCTCTCCTGAGTCCTAGCTAGTGGGGCGAATTACCATTTTTTTCCTCTTGCTTCTCTGCAGTGAGATGGGAGCTGTTGTCTGCCTTCTGCAAGCCCTGGGCAGAATCTGCCTGGGCGTCTGACGTGGGGCCAGCCACGTCGTCAGTGAGTGGAACACGAGTGTCATCAGTAAGGTAGAGAGGCAATTTTTGTGTGAGAAGAAAAGGAAAGATCCAGCACGGAAGGACAAAGGGAGGGGAGAGAACTTCAGGACAAAAGCCGGTGAAAGTGTGGGATGACCGGGGTGGTAGGACAGCCCCCTGCCCCCCAACAGCGTCTTCCTGGGCCTCTGGAAAATGATTGCTTGTATTTCTGCCTCATAGTTTCCCATTTTCTTGATATTAAGAGCAAAGACGAGACTGCTGGAGCTGAGCGGAGTCTAATGAACGCGGCGGGTACTGTGCTCCCCCCAGGGAAGCTCGCGCCTGTGGAATGGGTCAGATTTGAAACCGGGGTTGTAAAGCCAGCCGTTGCCATGTGCACCCCCGCCTCCCTCCGCACGGTTGAACGTCTGATTAAATACGGGGGGAATTATGCTGTTTTCGTTCAGCCTGTTCTTTGCTGACACAAACTACTCTTTGATATAAAATTGAAACTATCAGAATTAGCATGGGAAGGGCCATTCTTTCGGTCTGATACGTGATCTCAGTATCCTCAAGTTTCCCAGACTTCTGCAAGCTCATTTTTTTTAAAACTCAAGTTTTATAGGTTGAACCCTTGCTCTGACTGCAGGAACCCGGACCCCTCTGGATATTTCTGGAGAAATCTGGCAACTGCTTGTGTGCCCTGGATGTTGCCTGTCCCTTGCCCCCACCTGCCACCTCAGGGCACCTTCTGTTCTTCAGCCTTCAGGTGTCTCCTCACTTCTCACACCACTGCTCTCTCCACTCAGCTTCAACACAGCTGTGGACACAGCCCTCTCCTCCTCTATTCCCCACTCACCTCCAGAGCCCAGTTGGTGTGTGTGTGGAGGCAGGGATGAGGGTCAAAATACGCAGCAACTGCTGTGGCCCATGGAATGGCCAGTCAGTCCCTGCTGTGTCTGGATCATTGGGGAGGTCAAGGGGTCATGGGTGTGGAGCCAGGGCCTTAGGGCAATGGTGGTGGGAACTGGGGGAGAAGGTACAGGACAAAGGCTATTTACCAGTATGTACACTAGTCTTGTGCAAGATCTGCTGAAGGATGGGCATGTTGCTGGAGCAACTTAAAATTCCGTCTCAGACATCGCTGCAAGCCTGTGAGTCAAGCCACATTAAAAAGAGCCCTATGTCAGGGGTCTCTCTTCTTGGGCACCAGCTGGCCGTCATGATTCTGGGGTTTCTCTTCCCTCAACCAAGTTCCTTCTCCAATCTCCATTCACTCTCAAGTCCAGAATTCCTCCCTCACCTAGCTCAAACATTTGTGAGGGGAAACTGAAAATCCCTTCACAGAGATGACCAAAAACACTCTCCAAGGAAGTCACAGCTGTGATTTAACTTCATCTACGAAGATCCCATTATCTTTGCACATCCAAGTTGCCCCTGATTGTTTTCTCAACAGCAGAGTGGTTTTGTCCTGAGCATGAACTCTGCCCTCACTCCCCTCCAGCAAGGGCTACAACTATTTAAAGCCATCTTTAAATAATATTCTGGGTTTTCTATCTTAGACATGGATAGCTCATGGCCTGTGTCTGGTTTATGATAAAGGCTAATGGCTGATCTTTTCGTAACAAAATAAGTGATGTTTTTGTCCATCACCCCCTAGTCACACATCTTTGGAGTTTCTCAGGGACCTTCTTGAAGAAATTGATTTATTCCTTCACTCCTCTGTCCAACAAATGTATTGAGAGCCAACTATGTGTTAGGCACTCTGCTCACAATTTGGGGAAACAGAAGAAAGCAAAAAATGATGAAGATCGCAGCTGTCGTGGAGCTTATAGTGAGGGAGAAAACCACCATAATCATCTAAATATCAACAAAACAATCAACATAACCAAAATAAGTAAAACATAGAGGATATGAAATAGTAATAAATGCTAAGCACCTAAAAAGCAGGAAGGACAAGTAAGTAGTATTAAGGGGATTGTAGAGATTTTGTGGGATTTTAGAGAACAAGGGAGGACCTCTCAGAGGAGGTGACTTTTGAATCACCTGAAGGAGGAGAAGGGTGAGCTGATAATCTGGGAGTGGGATGGGGAAGAGAAAAATCCATTGTCATATGGTGAGCAAAACCAGTGACACCGAGAAACCCCAGTTTGCAATAGTGATTGAATTGAAATACAGACCAGCACTCTAGGTGGTCCTTGATTTTCTCCTTCATTGAATAAGGGTGAGGTTTTGTTTGTTTCAAGAAGGAGCTACTTTTCCTCACTCTGAGTGCTTTGGGCAACCCATCACACTTTCCTTCCATCTCACTAAGCTAGAGGAGGATATCTCCAACACAGTAGGGTCAAACTGTTACACTTATGGCTTGTTTATGGCAAGAAAAAAAAAATGAATGTGACATTTTTCTCTTGGTCCCTTGCATTTTTCCCAGTAAATTATGGATGGTAAATTAATTATGGGCTACTGTTACGTGCCTGAATCAGGTACAGCTGTTCCAAATAAGCTCACATTGGAATAACCCAATAACAAATGCTTGTTATCCCATTTCCAGAGCGCATCTGCACTGGGCAGTTTTGATAGTCCACAAACTCTGCTGCCTATAGCAACAAGCGTTTAGACTTAGTGGGTGTCACTTAGGGTGATGGGAGCCTGTAAGAATGATAGATTTTTAGAGGATTTTAAGGTTTAAAAATAGTTCTCTCTCTTAACAGCTCATGTTCCTGTCATATCTTGTACTCTTTGAGTTTGGATATGGCTTTTTTTTTTTTTAAGATTTTTATGAGAGAGAAAGCAAGCATGCATGCATGAGCAGGGAAAAGCGGGGGAGAGGAAGGGGCAGAGGGAGAGGGAAAAGCAGACTCCCCACTCATCAGAGGGAACCTGATGCGGTGCTCCATCCCAGGACCCTGGAATCATGACCTGAGCCGAAGGTAGATGCTTAACCATCTGTGAGACACCCAGGCACCCCTTGGAGATGGGGTTCTTAATGATTAGGCCCACAAGTGTGGCTCTGACTAAACTGTACCTGTTTGGTGATCTATGGCTATGGCCACAGTTATTTGTGGAGAATATTGCTGTGTGGAGCTCCACCTCTACCCTCTAGGTCCTTCAAGGGGGTCATCTTTGGAAGGAGTGGCCAGCCCCTTCTCAATAGCCATGCGCCTGGCCTGGCCAGCCCATCTGCCTCCCTTCTTTTCAGCCATGTCCTTCAATTGTTTAAATTACCTGCCAGAGGAAAGTATTATCTGAATGGTTAGTACTGGAAGAAATCCTGATAAAACTACACAAAAGAACAGAATTCTAATTCTGACTTCCTCATTCGCTTGGGCAAGTCCTTTGATTTCTCTGAACCACAGTTTTCCCATCTGTGAAATGGGGAGAATACCAATCTCATAGGGCTGTAGAGTCAATTAAATGAAATAATGTATATAAAATAACTCACATGATGCCCATCTTGGAAGTAGATCATGGGCATTACTATTTATTTGGAAGATCAAATGAGATCACAGTTGTGGGAGTATTTGGCCCTTGTGAAGAATCACCACCGCCATCAAGGATCCCTGCCTTTATTACTTAGTTATAAATTCCTCTTCAACTTCCCACAGTTCTGAGTATCCAAAGGACATTTCAGTCATCTTATCTGCTATGGTCGACTCTAGTGAAGGGCAGGAGACTTTGATCAGATGCCTTGCATTCCAGCGCCAAGGCCTCATTGCATCTTTATGCAACCTTCGAGAAGCCCTGTGATCTCTCTAAGCCTTCCCTGACCATCTCTAAAATAGGTAAGTTGGATGCCTTGCTCTCTAGAGCATGCAAGAATTTTACAACCCTGTGTAAAGTGAAGGCAAGATCTGGAACAGTAGGTATAGATTTCTGTGACATGGGAGACTCGGGAGGTTTCCACTCCTGCCCAGTTCTGTCTGCGTTCAGCCTCACCCTGAAGGTGAGCCAGCCAGATCTTTCTGAAATAAAAACTAGGTTATGTCACTTGGCTGCTTAAGATGGATCAGTGACTTGCCATCGCCTTCAGAATGAAACAGAAATTCTATGGCGTGGCATGGTAGAGGGGCAACTTGTAACTGTGACACATCGGAAACATACGTGTCTCCTAATGAGAAACAAGTAAAAGTCAAACTATACTAACTCAGTAGTTAGAGTATTATTCACAAGCTAAAATAATGTTGCCATGATTAGTAACAATGTGGAAAGTGTTTACATAAAAATGGAGGCAAAAATGTTTTATATATATAACTAAATTATAGAAAATATTTTATTTTCAAGACTGAATTTTAAAAACCCAAAATGTGAATATAATTGACTTATTTTTCCTCTTGTTAATTCTACTGTCATTTTTTCTTTAATAAGAACATACTATTTTATCAAAAATTTTATTGTTTTCTTGTTCTAGGAAAAAAGCATGTTCATCTTAGAAACTTCAAATCCAGCTAAGAAAAAACCCGAAAACTACCTATATTCCTGACATCTCAGAAATAACCACTGTTAAATCCTCCTGTATATTTATTCTTATACATAGTATATATTTATTTTATATATACATACATGTATGTAGTCTGATATATATACATATATGTATATAAAAATATGAGGATTTAAGTGATTAATTTTTAATTATAAATTTATATTTTTTAAAATTATAAGTATTCTGGTACCAGAGTGGGTAACAACAGGTGAGTAGTATACACTTTAGAGAGTCTTTTAATGAGGCTGACTCCTCTCGGTCTAACACATCTTAGGTGAGGGTTACTCGCCTTTTCTACCGTGGGATGGCAGCCCTGCTTTCTACCTTCAGGATACACAGGGCGGAAAGTGTTTCTGGATCCCAGAAGAGGAAAATTGCTTTCTCTGTGAGAACTTTACTTGCCTCCTTACTCTCATTTCACTCCTGATGCTCAGAATTTAATTTGGAACTTCAGTATAACAGAGACATCTTCCAGGTTATTGAATCCTCTGTAACCCTGAGTTCCTATCTTCATGAGCTCCCTTCCTGAAGGTTCCTAACTCGGTGGCACTTGGTTGTTCCCATTGAACGCTTGTTTCCGTTGCTGGCTGCAGGCGATGAAAAGTGAATGGGGGATGAGATGTCTTCCGTGGGCCCAGCACCATGATCCACCGCTGGGTAACTGGAGCCATGAATCGGGAGTGGCAAGCACACTCATCTGTGCTCACAAAGATAGTTTCGCCAAAATTGGAACCTGGTAGGGAGGCTATTATAGAAACTCAGCCCACTCACCCAGTCTGATCCTACCGGGAACTGAGCCGTGGGGCTTGCCCAACTGAACCATGAAACAAACGTATTCATTCAACAACTACTTGAATGGGGACTATATAGATGAGCCAGGTGCCAAGGGGACAACAGTAATCAAGATAGTAAGATCCCTTCTGGCAGTGGAAATGCCCCCCTCTTCTCAAGAAAAGAGAGCAAACCTCTGAGGAGTCTGTTCTCTGATGAGCAGGAAAGGGTCTCCCAGGCAGAGGCTAGGACATGTGGAAAGGTGGCCAAGGGCTTGGTACGTTCAAGAAACTGAAACAAGGGGCGCCTGAGTGGCTCAGTGGGTTAAAGCCTCTGCCTTCGGCTCAGGTCATGATCTCAGGGTCCTGGGTTCGAGCCCCACATCGGGCTCCCTGCTCAGCTGGGAGCCTGCTTCCTCCTCTCTGCCTACTTGTGATCTCTGTCAAATAAATAAACAAATAATCTTGAGAGAAAAAAACAAAAAAAGAAACTGAAACAAGACCAGTGCAGGTTGAGGGCAGTGAATGGGACGCAGCGAAGAATGAGGGTGGATTTCACAGGGGATTGAAGCCATGGTGAACAGTGTGGGTATGATATGCTCTGGGCAGCAGAACGCTGTACAAGGAGTTTAAACAGAGGCAGGAGGCTGGGCTTTGGCCACTCTCTGGCTTCCCCTCACGCCTCTCCCCAGTGTTCGTTTCCCTGTACCCACTGCACCCCCCATAGTCTCCATCCCTTTCCCCAGATCCCTCCATTCCTAAGGTAACCCTCACTCGAAAGAGGTAGATGCCAGACTTTCCCAGGAGTCTGCATTGTAACGGTAGTCAAAACCTTCAGATAAGGATGGATTCGCTGACCACAAAATGATAGAGGTGCATTGCCAGGAGGGGGCCAATGCCTGAAAAGTTCTTTAATCATGGACTGTTCCTCTAACTGGGATCGAAGGAAGTCAAGCATGCACGTGGTGCTCCCTTTCCTGAGAGAGGAACCGCAGCATGAGCAGGGCAGGGTTCAAATCCCAGGCTCTTAACAACAGATGGGATCCTGGAGTGCCTTTGAGCCTTAGCCCACTTCACCTGGGCTCTTCTGGAGGGCAGGCTCAAACGATTTCCTTCATTTTAATCGGATTTTCGTAACTGGCATCTCAGGTTTTCCATCTCTTGATCACCTTCTGAGAGGGGCTAACGAGTGAAGAAAGAGCCAGCAGCGCCCAGGTAACGCACAGATTAAGCATCTAGTCTTGGTGTCCTCAGAAGTGGTCTGTGTTCCATTTTCAGGAGAGCTACGCCTAAGCCTTGAATGACTGAACTGAAATTTACGGCGTTATCTCCCTCTTAGTCTTATCACGCAGGGTTTTCCCCAAACAGATCTTCAAGTCCCTCCAAATCTTTGACATCTATACATAGAGCTGCTGCAAGAGATCTTCTGAATTATGGAAATTTTAATGCAATAAAGCAGCCACCTGTGGTCCGAAGACCGTGTCAAGTATTATCTGGTGGATCTCAGATACCCCACGTGTATCTCTGTCTCTCACACACCCCCTCATTCCCTCTTCAAAACACCAGCCTCGCCTTGGCACCGTGGGACTCTTAAGTCACCTGTGTTCAGCAGTGCCTGACCCATTTCCTGCCTCGGCCTGCACGGGGCAAGAATGGTGATGTTCCATCTGCTCTGTGAAAAGTTAAATGTCACCCTCTGATGTTTACTTGCTTTGATGTTTCCTAGCCAGGCTGTGCGGGGAAACTTTTCTCTATCCAACTCCTCCTTCACCCCCTGTGCTGTGTGCAAACAGTCCCTTCTTGTGATGGCACGTTTCTGCCCTCACATCCTTCCAGGTGTAGGGTTTCTTATTGTCTTACTAACAAAAATAGCGACAATATTTACCCCGGACTCACTGAGTCAGACGCTCTTCTAAGCCTCGTGATGAGCATGTGGAGTGTTTGCACTCACGAATCCTCTTTTACAAACAAGGAAATCGAGGCACTGAGACGTCAAGGAACAAGTCCAAGGTCACCCACTGTGAACCAGAACCTACGCTCTTAATCACTGGGATTGTTCTTCTAGGTCTCATCCCTTCCCCCTCCCCCCCCCATCTAGGTCCCGAGCAACTGTGTTCAACCAACGCTTATTACTCTGTTCCAAGCACCCTGTCAGACGCTTGGGATTTGGGGTTGACTACGTGGAAAGCCTGGCCTACAGAAGAACAGAAAAGAAGCCAGTGTGCCTCGTGGGGAAGGAGAGGCCCGCACGGGGGCCGGAGGACTTCAGAGGGCAAGTGGGAGCCTGTGCTATCTCATCGGGAACACTGCAGTGGGTGTAGGGGATAATGCTGCAAACCGTAAGCCTCCCTTCCTCGGTCACACAGGGCTTGTCTCTTTGGGTCTCTTCAGTTTGAGACCTCAGTGTTGCCTTTTGGCCCAGGAGAGCAGTTCTTGAACTTAGCTGTGCCTTCAAAATCACCCATTGTGGTGGCAGCTGACGGATGCTCCTCGTGGAGACGTGACTGACCCAATTTTCAGCCCCCCTCACGCTCAGAGGTGGTGTGTGCCAGGGTCTGGCCAACGAAACGGTGGGGGAGAGCCACGCCAGTCACCTCCCAGCCTGCCTCCTGAAACTGCCCTCAAAACCGTCCCTCCTCCTCTTTCCCAGGATCCGGGGCAGACTCTGGGACTAATTCAATGTGCATGTGGGTTTGAGGGTTTGAGACTCACTAGCCCAGTACATTTGTGTTCATTGCCACCTCGTTACCCTTAATGTTTCCTGGGGTTTCAAAATGCAGACTGTCATTTTCTTCTTTTAACTTTTCGAAGATTTTTCCTCTGCCTGTGTTTGCTGCTGGATTTACTCCTAAGCAGGTAAGAGCTGTGGGTGTCTCAGGGACCTAGTGTGCATTGGAGCAATCAAAAAAAAAAAAAAGAAAGAAAGAGGAAAAAAAGTCTTTTCTCCTCCCTTAGGACCGGAGTGCTGTACCCTAAGAGGGCAGAGACACGGAGCGTGACCCCACCCACAAAATATAAATACAATAGCTATTATTTTTATAGAATTCCACATACAGACATATATACATACAATACAGGAGCATCTAGAATATACCAAACACTATGCTAAGCACTCTACAGGCAGTAGCTAATTCAATTCCAGCAACAGCTCCAGGAGGCAGGCATTATAATGATCTTATTACACAGATCGATCTAAGGCACAGAGAAATGATTTGCCCAGGGTCTCACGACAAAGGGGAAGGATGAGCCAGGACTGAAAGACCATCCAATGCCCAAGTCAACAGGACTAACCTCCACGTACAGGGCCTTCACAGAGCTGCCCCAGCTCCCAGGCCCCCAGCCCACTGCCACCCTGTCCCATCCGCTCGCTCTTGGTGGCCCTTTTTATTCCGGTCTGGACGGGACTCCCCTTGCCCACTACTCTCCACACTTTCTATAATTAAAATTTAGCCAATTTGAACAAAGCCCTTGGACCCGATGATTTTCTCGCGTTTTCTCCTCACAGTTTGAGATTTCCCGGGCACCATGGCAACCAGATTCTTGGATGAAGCCCGGATCCCTGGAGGTAGGGAAATGCAGGAACTAAGCAAAATGTGAAGATTTACACTGTTGGTAGGTTGTTCCCTCAGGCGGCATCCACCCTTTGCCCAGATTCCCAACAGTAGCCCCCCCGCCCTTCCTCACCCAGGGCTGTTTCAACCACTAAGTACCTTCAAGAGCCTATAGAAATGCCCGACTCAAAAAAATAAAAATAAAAAAACAATAAATTGTAGGGAACTCCAAAGTAGGAAAAGAAAGTGGCAAGATGGAAGTTAATGAAGGTTTGATTAAATGCCTACAAAAATATACTAAATTTCATAAGTTTGGAAAATAAAAAAAAAGAAAATCATGGTGTTCAAAACCAGTAAGTCTTGCTTTCCTTACTTTGCAAGAAATTTTCTAGTTTGCAATAACAATTGTTGGGAAATCATGACCAGTTGTAAATTGGATGTATTCCTTGTAGGCGACTCGTTTCAAAAGCAGAATTGTAAGAGTCATATCAAACTTTTGACAGCCAGAATAGTCATTTGTTCAAATTGGCCAAATGTTGAATACACCAGATGTTGGACACTAATTAGGCTTGATAGGATGTGGGGTGGAGCCCCGGAAAGTGTCCCTTAAATCCCTTGGAATCCTCCCACCTTCCCAAATCTTGAGAACCCTCAGTGTAGGCAAGAAACAGTCAAGGGACAAGAGAGAGCGCATGGCCCTTGGTGGGGGGCATTCCTCAGCCTTGAGGGGAGAGGCCCCGAAGGGGAAAGAGCGGGCTTGAATGAAATGCAGCCTTTACCCAGCCCCCCATCTCAGGAAAGAGTGACTGAATGTGTCCAATAGGTTCCAGCTGCCCTGGCTGGAAACAGGCCAAGAAAAGCCTGCGCCCCATTTTTCCCTCTGCTAAAGGAAGGAGATTGGGAGGCTTTTGTTTTTAAAAGTGGGCGCTGCAAAGCTCCAGTGTTATTCTTTCCCCTCCAAGACTGGGGAGTGTGGCTTCCTTATCATCAGTGCTGGCCCGAGAGCGCATTTTAACCCGGAGGCATCGCAAATTCGCATCTGTTTTCTTATCCAAGTCCTGGACAGGAGGGAGGAGCAGCAGCTGTCTCCCTCCCATCAGGACCGGTGCAGGGAGAGCTCTGCAGTTCTGTGATAAACCCCGAGTGCAGCAGTTAATCAGGGAGCTGCCTTTGTCTCCACCGCCAGCCCTTCTTGATAACCAGCAGATGCCTGAGAAACTCCTGGGTCCTAGGGTGCCAGCCTTCGACACAGCAAAGTCTCAGGACCTGGATTTCCTGACCTGGAAATGAGGCTCTAATTCCTGCTACCTTTGCTTATCAGCGAAACTGGGGGCTGGAATGGGATCATGGAGATGAACTTGCCTTAAGAGGTTTAAAGCATTGCTACTCAAAGTGTGGCCCTCAGGCCAGTGGTCTCAGAAGGTCGCAGAACCGCCAGAGAGCTGGTTAGAAAGGCAGGCTCTCAGGCCCCACCCCAGAACTACCAGAGCAGAATCCGCATTTCAGCAAGATCCCAGGTGTCTTGTTTGCACATTAAAGCTTGAGAAGCCTGGATTTAAACAAACAACTCCACAAATTGTACCTTGTGAGGTGTGAGTGGGGAATGATTTGTTAAATGCCTTAACTCCATGAAAGGCCCCAAGCTGGCTTGTTCCCCATTGCACCCCACGTTTTAGCTCCGTGCCTCATGTACTGTAGGCACCCAATATTTATTGGCTTAACTAATAAGCCTTATATCTTGTGTGACTGACCCCCGGAGGGTGGTAGGAATAGACAGGATGTGAAAGGTACGCCCAAAGAGACACGCAGTCCACCTGGCATCTGGTACTAATGCCCAGCACAGCACCACCTTTCTCGAACCTTCCATGCATCAGGATCTCCTGGAGGTCTTGTTAAAACAGATCACTGAGCCCCACCCCTGGAGTTTTTAATTCAATAGGCCTGGGATGGGATGGAGAATTTGCATTTCTAACAAGTTCCAGGTGATGCTGATGCTGCCGGTCCGGGACTCTACCTTAAGATGGCCTAGTATATTGACATTGCCTGAAAAAGTGTCTTCATATTTTAAGTGCAGAATAGGAGGCCTTCGCAGTGACAAAAATAACAAATTGGCAGGAGCGCATTTTCAGACTGAGGGATGTGGCTGCTATTTCCAGCCCTGGCTCCTTTTCAAGGGCCGGGTGGTGGGGGGTGGGGTGGG